>SJYX01018302.1:0-10407 GCA_006410675.1 Oreotragus oreotragus | reverse complement strand
TGGGCTGCCGTCTATGGGGTCACACAGAGTCGGACACGACTGAAGTGACTTAGCAGCAGCAGCACCCTGCGCCACAAAGAGGCAGGGAGACTAGCTCTTGTCCAACTACACTCTGTAAACAGCCTCCTAATCAGCAAACTGTTTGTAAGAGTGAAGACCTGAAATTCGCAGGGGAATGCCTTGCAGTCTGACTTTGCCCTGGGCCAAAAAGGTGCACTAGGAAGAGAGAAAAGCCCCGGACAGTCCTGCCTTGGCACTCTTTCCCAGCGCTTGTGTGCTCCTTCAGCCGTGTCTTCCAACTCTGCAACCCCATAGACTGCAGCCCACCTGGCTCTTCTATCCATGGAGTTTTCCATCCCAACCCTGAGATGGAACCTGCATTTCTTGCATCTCCAGCATTGGCAGGTAGACTCTTTACCTAAGTAGCCCTTGGTGGTGTCTAAGCCAAGGCAACGGCCACACAGCCTCCCATTCTGGGTAACACGAGTGACTGCTGCTTCTTTGCCAATTATGGCCTGAATCTCACTTCATTCCTCCTGGCTTCTAGGAAAGACTTAAGATAACAATCGTAGAGTTAACGCCTCTTCCGGACAGTATCCCATCCAGAGCAAGGCCCAGCTTCCTTGAATCCTCCTCCCCAAATCACTCAAGCCCCAATCCTATAACAAGTCCTTTCTAACACCTTCTTCCTGAGACCACCCATGTTCCCCATAAGGTGTATTTCTCCTTTGTTGCAATGAGCCAATAAACCAAGTTTGTTCAACTAGAGATGTCTTTCTGGTGACCTTTGGCTGGAGGGCTCTGATACATGTATAAGCAACTGGACAGGAGGCAGAAGATAGTACATGCTATAAGACTCAGCTTCAACTCAAGGGGGAAGTTGTGTTAGGATAGAGAGGAATGGTTAAGTTCTGTGCATGAAAATGGTGTCTTAGAAGCATTTCTGGGTATGCTGGGGCAGGAGGAGGCTACCTTGTCTCCCATCCCACCCCACCCCCAGAAGTAGACTAGACTGAACTAAATGAGATCAGTCCAGACAACCAAGAAAATGTGTCTTGATCAGCAAGACAATTAGAGACCCAGCTAGGAAGAAGAGGAAGACGTCAGTGCTGACATGCTTCTACTCGCCAAAGAGAGAGAGGGAGCCTAGGATAGTTCCTAGAAGGAGTTTATGCAGAGAGCAAGGCCTGGACTCTCCTAAGGAGGGCTTGAGTCATAGAGGAGAAAGGCTGTGTTGAGTCTGGGGGCTCTGGGAGCTCCCTAGAAAGCCAGGCTGCCTGACAAGTCTCCTGGTACCTGGCAGCTGGCACATCTCTGCAAAGGACTTTCACCCCACCCGTCTGCCATCTCTGTTGCTTTTCTGCCTTTGCTGCTGCCAAAGGGGGGCTACCCCTTGCCCTACTCCACCCCCACCCCACCTCCAACTCATATAAGGAGTATCTGGGATGGAGGCTGGAGGGCTACATGTGTGCAAAGTAGTAACAAGTTTACCACCAAAATCATGCAGGGCCAAAGAGAAGAGAGCACATTTGAAAAGAAAGAGAAAAACCACCCTTATAGTGAAAAATGTTGAACATCTTTTAGGAGGATATAATGCCCTGCATGTCAGGAGAACAAATCAAAGTTCACCAGACAGAAAGCTCTCCTCTCCACAAAGAGACACACACAACTCACTGAATGCACAAGGACACGTAAGCCTTTCACCTAGTTAGACTCCTCTGCTGGGCTGTCCCGCCTAACTTCCTTCCTCTTCACCCAACCAAACACCAGATACCAACACTAGGCCAAAGGGCTTTTGTATTTCCCTAGAAAGTGATTCTGGTGCAGAAGGAGCTCTTCTTTTACATATGAGAGGCTTATTTTACAAATGAGAAAACTGAGGCCACGTGATATAATGTAGGGAGTGACGACCGAGAACCCAGTCCAGGATTTTAATCCTGGATCCACTGTTTGTTTGTTTGTTTCTCGGGTTTTTCCAACAGCATCAGCTCTGTTCCAGTTTCTAAAACCTGTGTGGCCTAGACTGGTACAAGCGTCCCTCCTCCTTGATGTGTTATACCAAAGTTGGGACACCCTGGGTAAAACGCAGGTTAAAGCCTCGGTAAGCAGCCTACAGAGGTCCAAGGCCTTTGCTATTAAGAAACATGTCAGAGTTTGCATGCAGCTGACACAGACCTAGAGTATTATAGCCCAGGACCTGGTTGCCTTTTTTCCTTTCCTATAACATACATTATGGATACATAATTATGGTAATCAAGAAACTAAACCATTGGGTTGGCCAGAGCCCTTCTCCAGGGATTCTGGGAGTTCTGCTCATTCATTTCCAGGCATTTAAAATCCTCATGAGTTCACACTAGACTGGGTTTTTTGTTTTGTTTTGTTTTGTTTTTTTTTCATGCCACAGCACCATTTCAGGTCCCTTAAGAGCCATTGACCACCTCAGTTTCAGAATTTATTTTTCAAGCTCAGTCTGATTCTGATGTTGAGGTATCCCATGGAATTTTTTGGTCCTTCTAATTGTAGATAGTTGGGTAGCCATCCGGTTTTAATTCCTAGATTATCTGTTGGGAAATCTCTAACAGAGCTCAGTTTGAAATCCTAGACAGTAGTTTCAAAAACTTAAACTTGTTTTCGTTGCTGTTCGAGCCAAAGGGCCAGAGGGACTCTCTGGTACAGCCACCTTTTTAAAATTGAGTTTGGGCCTCATTCTTCTGGTAGCAGCATCAAGATGGCGCCTCTACCACATTTCAAGGTGAACGGCTTCAACATTACGAGCTCTCACGTCCCTGTGTCCAGGCTGAACTAGGACTCGCATCCACCTTCTATCTAGGATGGGGGTACCTCACTCCTTTTTGGAAACTAGAAAGGAGGTAGCCCTCAGGTCCAAAGTCACCAGCATGTAGATTTAACCTTAATTGCGGGCCCCATTTATTTCTAGCAGCCATGTCTCTTCTCTTCTCTTCTTGGTCAAGGCAAGTCCTTTGACTGAGCCTCTGTTTTCCCCATCTGTGTAATGGAAGAGGAGTTGGACCACACAATTTTCAGGTTCTCTTCTGGCTCTATGAACTTCTGACATGGATTAAGAGAGGCAAGATGAGGATCACAAGAGAGGAAGAGTGACTGGAGATCCTTCCTATCAGAAGGACATCTGCCATTCAGGTCCATCCAGACCCCCCCTTCCTAAAGCTGCAGACAAATCAAACCCCCATCACATCTCACCTAGACTCTGGCAATGGCCCCCTAAGCAGCCCAGACCATATGGATCTCTGCCACCCTAAGCATCATCCCACCACCCAGTACCTTCAGAAGCTCCCACTCTTTTCAGAATCTGTGCTCTCAGGAAGGAAGACACACTTTAAGGATGTGGCCTCTGCCCACCTCTTTGGCCTCACAGCTTTCGGTGCTCCCTTAAATGCCATGCTGCAGGATTCACTGTTCTCTTTCCTCCTCCCTCTCCCTTCTCTCTCTTCCAGGCCTGTGAATATTCCATTCAAACTGTAGAACTCCCAAGGCCAGCAGCTCCACCTAATTAACTTCCCTGCATTCTTCAAGGTGGGCTCCGCTCTCCCCTTCCCTCCCTGGGAAACTTCCCCCAGCACAGGTCCTCCTGCGCCTCTCCCACCACAAGCACCCCTAGCAGAATATTTGGGACTCCATCTGCTTCATAATTCTTGGCCTCTTTGTTCATCATGGTCTCTACACAAGACATACTCCTTGACCAAGAAAAAGTATTTTTATCCAAGCACTCTTGCTTGGCACTCAGTACAGACTCCATACGTGTTTGTTCCGGCAATGAGTAAGAAATGAATCGATAGGTCTCCAACTTAATTGGAAAACCTGAAGAGACAAATGGAGATTCCAGACTAGAGCAGTGCCAAACCAACGAGATAGTGTTTTAGAAGTTCAGGGTCAGGCGTTGTGAACCAGAACAGGGTGTCTTTGCTTTGTCAGAAACTGGAAGTGTTTTGGTTTATGTGGCGAGAGTGTGGGAACTTCATCATAAAAGAGTGTTTTGAGATTAATCTGGAAGTGGCATCCACCACAGATGTGAAGAGGACATCCAGACAGTGGCCGGTCCAACCCATCTCAGATAAGAAAAAAAAATAACTTTCTACATTTACAAGAGTCTCAAGCACTCCACTCCTGACCTCAGCCTCTCACCCCACCTTGACCTTCCATCTTCCTCTCATCTCCTCGTCAGCTTGCCTGCCTGTCAAGACTCCAAGCAAGACCCAGTCTGGGAGGGAGAGCCAGTCCTCACTGAAGGTTATCATGTCAGAAGTAAAATCTGCAAGGTTTGTTTGTTTGTTTTTCCCTTTTCTTTTTCCTCTGTAGGCCCCGATTAGGAGATGAGGTTCCTGGAAGAAACTCCATCCCACCTTCCCCTGCTCCACAAGCCATTAGCCAAGAGCCCCTCACCACCAAAGCACATCTCCAGGACTGCATGTGGGGTCCATCCTCTTTGGGAAGAATAAAATGAGCCCAATCTCCCCTCTTGGGAATACATTTTGTTCAAATGTCCTCTGTTGAAGACACTAAGCCCTAGAGAAGCCCAATGACTTGCCTGAGGTCATGCTGCTAGTTAGCAGCCAAAATCAGATTTCAAAAACCCCAGTCTTCCCTAAGGCCTCTTTCTCAGCACTCAACCCAGGACTGGAGGAAGAGCTGATTTCGTGGGTTGCTGCAGGGAGCACCCTGTGCCCAGGCTCCTGCCCATGTGGCCACAGTGGTTGCTGCTAAGGTTACTTGTCTCCAAAGATGATAGCAGCAGGTGCTTGCTTGCTTTCATCCCTTGCTGTCCTCAGAAGGGGCTTCCCAGGTGGCGCTAATGGTAAAGAACTCTCCTGCCAATGCAGGAGACATAAGAACCACAGATTCAATTCCTGGGTCAGGAAGATCATCCCCTGGAGGAGGGCATGGCCACCCACTCCAGTGTTCTTGCCTGGAGAATCCCATGCACAGAGGAGTCTGGAGGGCTACAGTCCATGGGGTCGTGAAGAGTCAGACACGGCTGAAGAGAGACTGAGCGCGCACACATGTCCTCATAAGGTCCCGACTGACTGAGCGAGGCTAGTCTCAGGCGAGCAAGAGGCTCTGGACAAAGAGGAAAATGCCGTGGTGCCCTCCCCAGGCGCCCACACAGCTGGCTAGGCCTGGCAAGGGAAGGAGCGATGGCCCCAAGCTGTAGCTCATGGGCCCTCCCTCTCCCTCCCACACGCATATGCCACTCACAGACTGTGGACTGCCCCCGGGGTAACTAGCAAAGCGTGAGTTTTGTAGAGTTTCTAGTGAGTCCCTGAGGCTAAATTCAGGTGAGGGGCAGAAGGGTGGATGTCCAAGGCAGAGCTGCTGTCTGCCTCAGACACACATCTGGGCCTCACCCGTCCTAGGCTCCTTGCTCTCTTCACCAGTGAAGGAGAAGCCAATATCTCTTTCTAGGCTCTACTAAGAAAGTCATTCAGCAAAGGCCTGCCGAGCCTCTCCCAGTACCAGGTGCGGTGGGAGGGTCAAAGAAGTCCAGCACCTCTGGAATCCCCCGTCCTCTGTTCCTACCGCATCCCCTACACACTAATACATTGGCATTTAAGGGCATTTCCGAAAGCGGGCCTCAGCCCTTCCAGTACAACCCATCATCCACAAGAATAAAACAAATGAAGAAAACCTCCTCGTGTCTGACTCATCCCATGTGCAAGATGAAAGTCCCCGTAGCATCATATCCCTTCCTTGAGTGGCTTTTTCTTGAGTGGGTCTGAAGTCTGGTCTTGCTGCTAACTAGCTGTGTGACCTTGGGCAAGTCGCTTGACCTCTCTGGGCCTTCTTCTGTAGGAAAAAATATAAAACCCTCAGCATGGCAGCGCAGGCCTTCCCCAAGCCTGTGCCACCCACTGCCATCTCCAGCCTACTCTCCTGCCTCTCTCTGTCCCTGAGCCTAGAGTTGCTGTATTATAGGACCTGCCTCACAGGACCTGTCTCATTCTGAGACTCTCGAGTTATTTGGTACCAGTCTGTCTATCAGCTTACTGCCAAAGTCCCTTGGGGCAAGAGCATTTCTGTAGCTCGCAGAGGGCCCAACACGCGGCATGAAACACACTAAGCATCAACGGATGTTAAAGTATCAGTGAGAGGCTGAACAAATACACATCCTTCCTTCCAGGAAGCTGCGTGATGCCCTCCCCCAAAAGGTCTGACTACAGATTCCAGAGTCATCCTTCTCAAAGGTGGTCCATGGACCACTGGGCAGCAGAAATACCCAGCAAGCTTACTGTTAAGCCATGTAGGTTCCCAGGCTCCACCCCAGGTCTAGGAATTCAGAACCTCTGGAGCATGCTAACTCGGTATGGGGGGAGAAGGGGGCTCCCCTCCACAGACTCTTGGAGCAGGGCCCTTTGGCAAAACAGATATTGCAGGTGCTCCCCCTAAGCAGCCCGGGGGTGGAGACGGGGTGAAAGGCTTGGGGACTGTGACTCTGTGCCTGCTAATGATCACCACCAGCTCCTAGAACTCATCTTTGTCTCCCACTAGCCAAGTCATGAAGACAGAAGCGCTGCCTTCCCTGCCCCATCCTGCCTCCCCACACACCACCCCCCAGCAGCCCCCTGGCACACACTCCACCTGGCATTTCTCCTCTTGCTGCCTTCCCTCCCTCCTTCCCATTGGCACAGCAGGGCTGGAGGCTGCTCTTGCCCTCAGCCACCCTCTCCCTTCCTCCCCAAGGCCTCCTATCTCTTCTTCCATTGGATTTGTTTCTTCTTCTGTTGGATTTAAATTTCCTCTCCACCTTCCCACCCCCAGACAGAGGAGTCACTCTTGCTCCTCTCTGCCCTGTCCACTAGCATGCTAATGGATTTTATAAAACCAGCATGAATAGCATTTCCAGCCGCACACTTCGTATCATACCTAATAATTCAACCTTTGTTGGTTACCCAAGCAGCTTTCCCCTTCTATTTCAAGGGCTGCAGAGCCTCACAAACACCTCTGATGCCAAGTGTCTGTGGTTGTGGGGGTATCCTCACAGAACTGGGAACGCATGGGTCTAGGCTAGTGCAAGCACTGGAGCCGACTGGGTGCTTTGGGGAAGGCAGGTCCCCCATCTCAGTCTCTGAAGAACAAAGGATTGGGGACCAGACAATCTGCAGGAACCCTTTGGATGGAAGACTCTAGAATTAGAGAGCTTTAACACTCTAAGATCTGTTAGTTCCTGGGCTGAGGGCTGCAGGCTGAGGGGCAAGTTCCCCAAAGGCCAGAAAAGTCACCATGATGGGTGGCTATCAATTCAGCCTCACACTTTATAGCAGCGGCTGGCCAGGGGAGAAGCCACAGGGCTAGAACAAGCTGCAGGTATTTGCCACAAGAAGCAAGTGCCCAGCCAGAGTGGGGAAATCATAGCAGACACGTACACAGCGTTTACTCCCAGGCGGGCAGTGTTCTGAGCACTTTATATGCATTAACTCATTTAATCTCCACAACACATCCAACATGTAGGCACTATTATTATCCCCATTTTACACATGAGGAAACAGGTCCAGGGAGGGGAAATAATCCATACAAGGTCGCGGAGTCAGTGGAGGCAGAGCTGGTGGACGGGGCAGGTCTGTGAATCCACACTCTCAACCCC
Organism: Oreotragus oreotragus; assembly: GCA_006410675.1. NCBI lineage: Eukaryota > Metazoa > Chordata > Mammalia > Artiodactyla > Bovidae > Oreotragus > Oreotragus oreotragus. The sequence goes on along the minus strand of SJYX01018302.1, from coordinate 2,792 downwards.
AATTGTTCAAACCTATCCCCTTCACACACCCTCAGAGAAGATCCACTCCAGCCTCTTATCCATCACAGGGGAGTGAGTGGAGACGTCATCTCCATGGGAGGAATCATCTCCAACGTCATATCTTTCATCAGGCCTCCGAGGTCTAGAGCCAGATAGCCTTCCTTTGAAGAGACCAAAGTCTTTTGTGTCCCACAAATGGATACCAGAGCAGAAACCCTTTGGCATCTTCACCTTTCTTCACTCCCTCTTTCTTCCCAGCCCCCTGTTCTCACCTCCTCACTACCTCTCCCACGCCCAACCCCCCGTTGCACGTGGTGGGACGGTGAAGAGCAAAAACTTCAGAGGCAAGAGATCTGAGTGTGAGCTGCTTTCAGTCGCCGACGGGGACCTCCGTCCTCCTGGCCTCCCGGGTCAAGAGGCAGAAAGAGTAAAATGGCTAGCTTGCGGGCTGGAGAAAGCCACCCGAGGTCCCCCGAAGGGCCTGTGTCCCGCTCTTATCAAGCCTGGCTTCCCTAGGTGTGAGCCGGGGCTTTGCTGAGCTGGCAGGAGGCTGAGGCTGGGAACCTCGCTTTGGGGTCCGCAAGTGAGTTGAGTGCTGGGGGGTTCCTGCGGTGCTCTCACAAGCATGGCCTCACCTTGCACCACGGATGAAGCAACTGCCTCTCCCCTACCAAGGTGGGACTCGGCGCCCAGAGTTAAACAGAGCTCAGCCGGAGAAAGAGCTTTGTGAGCAGCCCACAGGTGGCCAGGGGTGAGCAACCAGCTGCCAGGATTCCTCACAAAGGCTTAAATCAGTCTCCATATTTTTCTGTCCCCTTTTGTGATGCCAGCTCACCAGCACACACCTGTATTATGGGGAAAGTGTCTCCTCAGAGAAGCTGCCAGCGACAGCCTAGGACACACTCTCCCAGGAAACCACAGCATCCTCCCCTCCCCCAGCATCCTGCCAGTCCCCACCTCCTACCTTTGCCCACACCACCTGGAATGCCTGTTCTCATATCTCTTCAACTCAAACCCCTGTTCCTCCATGGAGGTCCTGTTGGGATCACGCTGCTATCTTATGGGAAGAATCAGGCAGGAGAGAACCACCTGCTCTGCTCTGGTTTTATCCTAGGAACTGGGGGCCTGCCTGGGACCCATCAGATTTTCTGCTTCTTTTAAGAGAAACCATGCCATGTGCTTTTCCTAAACCTGCTCATTACCCAAGCCCAGGACCTGGACACATAGCAGTCACTCGGCAACAGTCACAGCAGCCACGCTAGATGAGTGAATTGGGAGGAGCCAAAGAGCAAACACACTTCCCCGCTCTGGTCAGACAACACAGAAATAGCAGGTGGCAGAGGTTTCCTTCCCTGGGGAACCTGACCCTGAGGGTGTTTCTCTGCACCAAAGACTCCAGAACCCTCTCACAGTCACCTGAGCAGCACCATACCACCCTGCTCTTTAAATCTGAACCCCAAGCTTCTTGCTAAAAGTGTGGATCTCTCTCCCCAGTAGACAGTGGGCCCTTCCCTGTTGATTTGTAACTAGAATCTGCTGGAGGCAAGAGTGGGGCTTTGTGCCTCGGGAGTTTTGGGAAAGGGCCTCTCATCACAGCATGGGATAGGGTGAGTGAAGAGTGTGCCCTTTGCCTCTCTGTGGCCCACCTTTTCAGCCAGAGATGACAGCTTAGTGCCTGGCTGGGCCCTGGAGCAGACGGGTGATAGAGCATGTTAATCAATCCACGTTTAACACAATACGGCCAAAAGGAACCAGCTCACCCAAAAGTCAGACAGGTGGCCTCCTCGCTACAGTGGCTTTTGCGTTTGTTGTGTTAGGATTCATTTGGGTCTTTTGGAGGGAAGTAGTTGGTGTCAAACACTCCCTCTCAAAAGTATCTCCCTGGCTCCTTGCTAAAGGAATGACAGTTCGCAGGAAAGCAGTGGATACCTCAGATAAAAGAGGGCAGGTGAAGCCTTCTTGCCCTTTGGGCCAGAGTTAGCCTTGCAGGAGGGCCTCTGGATTAATGCCGACCTCCAGTTAGGTAGGAAACACTTTCCAGGCAGAAACAAATGGAGGGACTAATAACCAGAAAAAACACACAAAGTGTTATGCACTGACAGGCTCACATTCCGGTGTTATTTACATTGATGAAAACCTATAAAACGTAATAACTGTCTGATAAAAGTCGAATGGTCAAATAATAGTGGCAACTCCTTAGGACAGATTGCTATTGATAATCTATTTGAAGGGTCTTTAATGCATACTATAAAGAGAGAAAGTTTGACATACCACTGTATACATACATGTGTATACAGGTTTAACGGGGTAAAGCACCAGATCAGGAAAAAGAAACCAGACCAAAGCACTGTATTATCTCCATGCAGTGAGGTTCCGAGTTCATTCTCTCTGAGTATTTCTCTGTGTGCACTCTCCCACCTTTCCTGTAATGAGCGCATATTCATTTTGAAATATGGGAATCATATAAACAAGAAAGCAAAGGAGAGGCCTCGGAAGAAAAGGAAAGAACAGGGAGAAAAGAGGGAAGCCGAGCAGGGGAGGAAGTCGGGAGGAAGCATGAGGGCATCTTCATGCCCCCACTGAGCTGGGGGGCGACACTCCCCTTTCCGGGCCGGAGAACACGGTGGGCAGAAGAGGGCAGCTCAGGACCAGCCCCAAGTCTAGAGCAGAGGTGAGGGAAGGGGCCGCAGCAGGAGACCTGGGCCTGCGCTTTGCGGGTCACAGCCTTTGTGCCGCAGCATCTTCGTTACAGGTGAGAATGCCATCTGTCTGTCACCTGGAGCCAGCTCCCC
>SJYX01018300.1:8381-28835 GCA_006410675.1 Oreotragus oreotragus | reverse complement strand
CAGCCAAAGTGATATCATATTCCTTCTGATAATTGTTAAACATAGTTCTAATCTAGAGGAAGTATCAGAGAAAATCCAAAGAGAGAGATATTATATGAAACAAACAAACAAAAAAACTGGCCTGTACTCTTCAAAAATATATCAAGGTCAAGAAACACAAAGAAGGGCAGACAAACTATTCTGGAACAAAGCATAAAGAGAAATGACAACTAGAGGCAATGCATATTGTGGACTGGAGATTAAAAACCAAAAGAGAATATTATTGGGACAATCAACAACATTTGAGTATATATTGTACTATGGATTTTTATCCAGAAATTTTTTACTTTTGAAAAGTCTCCTGTGATCATTTAAGATAATGTCCATATTCTGAAGAAACACACATGAACCATATAGGGTAAATGTCTCCACTTATTCTAAAGTAAGTTTGGGAAAATATGTGTGTTAATAGATCAATAGATCAATAGGGTTGAGGACAGATGAAGAAGCCAATGAGGGAAAACACCAAACAAACGCTCAACCTGGAAAAAAAGAGGATATGGAAGCTCTTTGTACTATTCTTGAAACTTTTCTATCAATTTGAAAATATATAAAAATTTAAAATTCTCAAATTAAAACTTTTGGCTTTTTCCTTACTCCTGTAATATCTCCTGATTTGTTTAGTCCTCTTTCCATAATGCCTCCCAAGGGAAAAAATAAAAAGAGGTCATTGTTTTTTTCTCACCTAAGAGGCTAATACTTCTTTTGAATTTAGTTTTTTTTAAGACTTTTTCATCTATAGCTCTGAATGGTTTAAAAGTATTTTCTAGGTGGTTTCTCATAGTTTGAGTAATAGTGATTGTCTTGTGTAATGTCCTTTACCTTAACTTGAAATGATTAGGTTTCCATATACCATCTTCTTTTTATTTGGGTGACTTTTAAAATTTGTTCTTTTTCATTATGAGTGTGAACTTTTTACTATTTCACAATGAGCTCAGGATTGATAGCAATATTTTATTCATCACACAGTAATGATATCCTAATTTATACTTCCTAAAACACTAAGAAAATATTTATAATGATTTTCATCCAGGAGTGAAATTATAAGTCCTAAATAACTTTTATACAAACCACATAAACAACCCTGAAGCAACCCTGTGATAAACTCTTTCGATGTTATTTGCTATATCTTGGCTTCCTAGGTAACTAAGTTTTAATAAATTTCCCAGAGTTACAACATTCCTATGAGTTTCAAACAAACAAACAAAATATTTCAAAAGGCAAAAACTTTACTTTTCTTTTAGAAAATTAGTATGCTATAGGAGTCTATTTACAAAATACAAATAAACTTGCTACTATATACTAGGGACCATTAAGCAAGGAAAAGAACATCAGGGTGAACCAAATACATCTCTTTCCTGTCTTTACATGCTCTCAGGGTGGAAAAATAAATGAAAAAGTAAATCATATGGTAAAATAAAATTTAAGTGTAAATAAAGGAAAATAATAAAGTAGAACAGATTAAAGGAGATCAGAAATATTGACTGATTGTGCAGTTTAAAACAAGCCTTTGGGACGGCCTGCTAAGAAGGTGAAATAAAAAACTGAATATAAATATTTGCAGAAGAAAAGAGTCATTTCTGAATTTAATCTTTTTTCTATAGATATGTGTGTTTTTCTATCTTTTGTAACTTGTGTTTTGTTACTTAGCCACATCTTAAATTTAAAACTGTTTTCCATAACAGCGATTCTCCATAAGGAGTTTCAGGGTTCCCCCAGATTCCACAGAAGTATTTCATAGGATAATATTTATGGTAGAGGAAAACTAAGTAACATCCTTAGAATCCATCTACAATGCAGCAGATCCCAGTTCAATTCCCTGGGTCTGGAAGATCCCCTGTAGAAGGGATAGGCTACCCACTCCAGTATTCTTGGGCTTCTCTTGTGGCTCAGCTGGTGAAGAATCTGTCAGCAATGCGGAAAACCTGGATTTGATTCCTGGGGTAGGAAGATCCCCTGGAGAAAGGAAAGGCTACCCACTGCAGTATTCTGGCCTAGAGAATTCCATGGGCTGTATAGTCTATGGAATCGCAAAGAGTTGGACACGACTGAGCAACTTTCGCTTTCACTTACTCTTCCATGAGAGAATTGAGCATGTACAATTTGATTTGGGGGAAAATAAAAATGCCAAAGAAGTTCAGAAAAACTTCTGTTCTCCATATTTTGAAGCTAGTTTATTGTGTGATTTTATGANCCAGCAATGCGGAAAACCTGGATTTGATTCCTGGGGTAGGAAGATCCCCTGGAGAAAGGAAAGGCTACCCACTGCAGTATTCTGGCCTAGAGAATTCCATGGGCTGTATAGTCTATGGAATCGCAAAGAGTTGGACACGACTGAGCAACTTTCGCTTTCACTTACTCTTCCATGAGAGAATTGAGCATGTACAATTTGATTTGGGGGAAAATAAAAATGCCAAAGAAGTTCAGAAAAACTTCTGTTCTCCATATTTTGAAGCTAGTTTATTGTGTGATTTTATGAATTTTCAAATCAATTCGGTATGGTTGGTTCTAGTTTTAGATTCACTGTATATATATATATATATATATATATATATATATAGTGAGGCAAAATTGCAAACAATCTAAAAAATATATATATATATATATAATAACCTCTATGGACATCTCTGTCACTGTATTGCTGTATAAATCCATGCTTGTTTAACTACTATATATTCCTATAACTGTATTCATGTATATTAATAGCATATAAAAATTTAACATGTTTTATTTAATAAATTACCCTACAGCAATGCTGCTATTTATATTTCCACAATCACTGCTAAAATGTAGCCATTTATCTGAATGTTTCTTTATACAGTATTTTACTTTTAATTTTGAAACTAGTTAGGAGGCAATGGTATCTTACTGATATTTTCTATATTTAAAATTTCTAGGTTATTTTTTCAAGGGTGTTGTTAGCCCTATCGTGTAATTGGATGCATTAAAAAAAAAAAAAAAAAAAAACTCTATTGAGTGTTTTGAAAAGTGTTTTTCATTGCATTTCCAGAGATATGTAGAAGATATTGTTGCATGTTAGCCAGTTAGGGGAACCCTGGACTTAAACTTGTTTCCTGTGGTTTACCTACTCCTTCTTTTGTGCCATCTTTGTCAACTAGTTAATGTTATCTGTCAGAGATTTGAGTATCCTAGGTTCTAGGATGGATGGTGAGGTGGATGCTGAGGTTTGCCTTTGTAAATATTCCAGTGGGCCATTATTAGATAAAGCTTTTCCTATGAGAACTTCAATGCTTATATATATGCTGTGTAGGCAGGAGTAAGAAGTAGAAGGGAAAAATGTGTAGCAAAAAATAATATACTACACTTGAAAAATGCTTGTTCTGCCTTATTAGCAAAGATAAATCTTTGGGAACAAAAATCATTTGGCTGATTTAGTTGGTTGGGGAATTCATTTGTTCCCAGAGAAGTTACATTAGGATTCCATCCAGTTTCTCATAATGTATCCAGATGCAAGAAATTTAATTTGTGTTTTAAATATAGTAAATGTTCTAGATTAAGGATTGTGTGCCTGCCAGATTTTAAGCTCAGCTGTTTTATTTTTTGCCTGACATACAAAAAAGAATGCCTTGAACTATATAAAACCAAGTTATTTGCTTCCTAATTTTTTTATTTGCTGATTTGTTTAAAATTTGGAGAGACCTTGCCAAGCTAAGTGCCTATACACTAGGGATGGAGCCTGAGGGATTTGTTTTTAAAAATCAATTTTTATGGGATTGAAACTAAATATACTTCCATTTACATCTAAGTTTGCTTTGCAAAATGTCTTAGAAAAGTGTTTTTTTTTTTTTTTTTAATTTGTGAATTGGTTTGAATGCCAATGATAAGTTCAGTATTGGAAAAATCAAGATGTTTGACAAACTTTAAGAAATTTTAAGTGATATTATTTTCTGTTCTCTTACACAATGATTAGTCTTTTTTAAACAGAGCAAATCCAATAGGGATGTTTCTCATAAAATAAACTGTCATCGCTGTTACCCACCATGCCCTTTTTCTTGATTTCTAATTGTTCTTTCAATTATTTAATTAAATGAATGATTTAATTAAAATAATAATTTATTTATAAAAATACAGGTTTCAAGGCCTTAAGTTTTCATGATAGTTTGATTACCCTTTCCCAGGTAGATGGGATGAAGTTAGACAAGAGTGAAAATTTTCACCATTTCCTAACTGATTAGGGAAAGATGCAAAATCTTTTTGTTGACATTTAGGAAATGCACAGTGCTTCCTTACACAAAACTCCTCAAAATGATGAGAAACAAATGAAGAGAAAGAAATAAAAATAGTCACAAAGAGAACTATTCCACTGAGACAGGGAGAGTGTCTTTTCACCTGCAAGTTGAAGAGGAAAATAGGAGACGATTATTAGATTAACTCCAGAAAATTTAAAGCAAACAAACAAAAAAACACACATTGATCAAAATGACCTGACACACAGAGCTGGGTAAAATAAGCAGATAATGATAATGTGAAGTTCTACTGAAACACATAAAATTATGTTTTGACTTTTCTGTTCTCAATTTTAATAATAGACTGAAAACAATAAATAGATTTAAGTTTTCATAGGTGATAATAAAAAGATAAATTCACATCTGGGCAGAGGAGCCTGGCAAGCTACAGTTCATAGGGTTGCAAATAGTTGGACATGACTGAAGTGACTCAGTTGGATAATCAAATGTATTATTTTATGTATTGGAGCTGATACTATCTCTAGAGTCTCTACCAAGAAAAGCAAACCTTAAGTATTAATTATCACTTTATAGTTGTTTCCTTTCATTCAATGGAGTTTCCTTTGATTCCTTAGCTTGTAGGTAACATTCTGATTTCTTCTTTTGCAGAAATTCATGTAAGTATACTCTGGCTATGATGTGTCAAGGTGGCAGGGCTATTCTCTGGATGAAAACCATTCCATCTGAATGATGGTTCTTTGTTTAAGGTCTCAGACAAACTACCACAGAAAATTTTGACTTCTTGCATATTCCACATTCCTCTATTTTTCAGAATTATGTATTCTTCCTAGTAGAAAGGGATTGGAAATCTTAGCTAAGTATCTACTACTATAAAACATTTACTCTGCTTGTTTATTCTTCTTGTTTAGTATGTGCAGATTTAGAGTTAGGGTGAGGGTGTGTGCAAGCTAACATTATAGCAGAGCAAAACACTTATGAACTCAATAAATTGTATGCATCTCTCCGTTCTCATTATAACTGTTTTAGCTGTATAAAATGGAAAAAAAAAATCTGCTCATACTTTTCTGTTACTAGTTTTACTTTCTACAAATTTTAAAAATCTCCAAAGTTATAGGAAAACAGGAAAAATAAGCATTTATCTTATTGAAATAAAATGCCAAAATTGTCAACAAATAAACTTGGAGGGGAGGGTCAGTCGGAAACACTGTTTACGCATCTGCAGAATAGCTGTGATTCATTTCACCTAGTCTGGGTGTGGTCATTTAGCTGTTTCAGGTCTTAGTGGCTAAGATATCTCTGTCCTCTTCTTTCTCCTTTCGTTCTCTTTCTGTGAGCAATAACCTACATGCTTTTCATGGCAATAACAGATATGTAAGAAGACATTATAAGTAGATGGGTCCTTTTTACATGGTTAGCCTTGCAACTGGCATACCGGTGCTTCCACTCACATGCCATTGCTCAAAGAAACCACATGGTATTATAGGTTGAATTGAGTCCCCTACATGTCAGTGTTGTAACTCCCAGTATCAATTAAATATGAACTTAATTGGAAATAGCATTTTGCATATGATCTAGCCCTAATCCAATCTATCAGAAGCTAGGAGACAGGCATGCAACTAGTCGTCCCTCACAACCCTCAGGATGAACCAACCCTCCCAGCTCCTTGGTTTCAAGAGACAATCATGTTTTGGAAATCGTAAGACAAACAAGCAAGTTATTGCAATATTCCTGCCATTCACTTTCATTCATAGTCTTGTATTCTGAATGAGAAACCTCTGGTAAAATTTTTTACTCCTAAGAAAGACCAGCATCATAACCTCTACCTTCTTATATGTTATTATTTAACTACATAAATGGAAACATTTGAAATGTAGTAAAACCTTTCTCTAAAGAATAGAGACCATTTTCTTCAACTGTATTTAGCTTTAGATGAGGTGAAAAAAGAGACTGAATCCCCCCAAATAAATAAGAGCTTTTCCAATTTATTTTAAAAAAATGGAGCTAGAATTATTCATATATTTGCAAAAACAATTCTGAATATAGTTCTCTGAATGAATAGCATATACATTGGACAAATTGAACTCAATGAGTTCAATAACAGCAGAAAATCTGTTAAAAACTTCTTACAAACCACAGACTGTTATGGGTGTTACATAACTTTCTTTAGAAAATTTCCTTCCAGTTCCTCTTTCCATTTAGTTACTCTGTCAATATCTATAAACAATTCTGAATATAGTTCTCTGAATGAATAGCATATACATTGGACAAATTGAACTCAATGAGTTCAATAACAGCAGAAAATCTGTTAAAAACTTCTTACAAACCACAGACTGTTATGGGTGTTACATAACTTTCTTTAGAAAATTTCCTTCCAGTTCCTCTTTCCATTTAGTTACTCTGTCGATATCTATTGCATGCTCATTGGATATAAACTGCATCATGCTGCTGTGCTTAGTTGCTCAGTCATGTCTAACTCTTTTGCAGCCCCAAGGACTGCAACCCGTCAGGCTCCCCTCTCCATGGGGATTCTTCAAGCAAGAATACCAGTGGATTGCCATGCCCTCCAGGAGATCTTCCCAACCCAGGGATCAAACCCAGGTCTCCCACACTCCAGGTCTTTACCATCTGAGCCACCAGGGAAGCCCAAGAATACTGGAGTGGGTAGGTTAATCCCTTCTCCAGGGGATCTTCCTTAACCAGGAATCAAACCAGGGTCTCCTGCATTCCAGACAGATTCTTTACCAGTTGAGCTAGCAGAGAAGCCCTAACTGAATTATACCTAGCATGCAAATGTAAGAGAAAGAAAATGCAGACTTCATACTCAACACACACAGGAAGTCACAGTCTTGAGTATACATACAATAAATTCCTATACCTAAATAATTATTTTTCTTGTGTGTTCTATGTATAATAAAGATATTTAAGCAAATTAGCAGTGAAGTTTTATCACAGACTACAAAAAGCAAACTTAATAAAGAACATTATCAACACTCTTTATTCAAGCAATAGATAGATTTATTATGAAAATATAAACTTTAAATGTCAGTATCTCTCATTTACATGAACCCTCCTGAAGATTCCAGGAGGCCCCTGTCAATGTGATTACATTATTACATATGTTTATAAGATTTCAAATGTCTAAAAAAAAGACAATAAAAAATAGGCAAAATCTTATAAACTGTTGTCCCTTTGCACTTTGAATTGCTGATATCACCTCTTGAAGCAGAGCACTGGAGTGGTCATGCATGTCTTTAGAATATGCTAAAGGAACATCCATTGAGCCATGTTTCTTTTATGTTTAGTAAACATATTGCGGCTTCCCTGGTGGCTTGGATGGTAAAAAATCTGCATTGCAGGAGACGAGGGTTTGATCCCAGAGTCGGGAAGATCCTGGAGAAGGTAATGGCAACCCAATCCAGTATTCTTGCCTGGAGAATTCCACGGACTGAGAAACCTGGCAGGCTACAGTTCACGGGGTCACAAAGAGTCATGACACTTTCACATACAACTAAGTTATTGCTATTTTCTTGACATTCACTTCCATTCATAACTTTGTAGTGTAAATAACTTACTGTATAAGTTTCAATATTAAGAGTTCAGAATTTCCAACATTTTTTTCCTAATTTGCTTATGAAGAACATAGTTTCTCTGATAAACTATTGTTGCTAATCATGAGGTTAGAGCGGTATTTTATTTCTTCTTTTCCTCTTACTGAAATTGATGACACAATCGTTTGACCTCCTGGAGAATGTTTGCTCATTTTCCTGTCACACTGCTTGGGCCAAGTGAATAGTAACCAACTGAAAGCTGAGTTTGGAATGGAATCGTTTCCTTTCCAGGAATCTGTTAGACTATCCATATGCTCACTATTTTAACATATGCCATTATAAGTATATCTGTGAGTGGAAGGAAACTTTAATCCATACCTTAGGGGTACTCAGCATCTGGAAAAATTTTAGAATCCACAATGCAAACATAGGTTACAGAAACATTTGACATACTGTTCTTGAAATGTGTACCAGAGATTTTGCAGGGTGAGGTGTTTGCTCTTGCTTCTAGGTACTATACAGACGTTAAACATATTTTTCTTTGGAAAAATGAGTGGCACTCAAGAGCTGTGTTTATTCAGAGAATTGCTTCCCAGGCATCACCAGTTTTGCTTTATCTTATGGCTGGGAGCAACAGAGCAGGACTTAAATTCTATTTGGTTCTGTGCACCCCTACTTGACCCTCTCCACTTTCATTGTGTGGAGGTCCGTTTTGTGATCCATGTTGGCTGATCCTGCCCTCAGAAGTTCACAGCATCCATCTTGGGGTACACCTCCCTCATTGTCTGTGGAAAGAGACTGGGTGAATCCCTAAGATTAGGAAAATTAGTTTATGACGAGATTTTGTTGTTGTTCAGTCGCTAAATTGCGTCTGACTCTGAGTAGGTTCACGTTGCTAATAAATGCGTGTATGTCTATTACTTTGTGAAGTACTGCCTGGTAGTGAAGTTGTGGAAGAAGATGCAAATCCTCCATTCACCTTCATTCATTTGAAGCTGAGGGTAATGATACTTACTATTTAAAAAAAAAAAAAATCCTTGATTCAGTTTACACATGACTCACTCAACAGTTGTTGGAGAAACAGTTAAGATATGTGTATGCATGCCTCTGTGTGTGTGTGTGACAGAGAGAGAGANAATGTGATTACATTATTACATATGTTTATAAGATTTCAAATGTCTAAAAAAAAGACAATAAAAAATAGGCAAAATCTTATAAACTGTTGTCCCTTTGCACTTTGAATTGCTGATATCACCTCTTGAAGCAGAGCACTGGAGTGGTCATGCATGTCTTTAGAATATGCTAAAGGAACATCCATTGAGCCATGTTTCTTTTATGTTTAGTAAACATATTGCGGCTTCCCTGGTGGCTTGGATGGTAAAAAATCTGCATTGCAGGAGACGAGGGTTTGATCCCAGAGTCGGGAAGATCCTGGAGAAGGTAATGGCAACCCAATCCAGTATTCTTGCCTGGAGAATTCCACGGACTGAGAAACCTGGCAGGCTACAGTTCACGGGGTCACAAAGAGTCATGACACTTTCACATACAACTAAGTTATTGCTATTTTCTTGACATTCACTTCCATTCATAACTTTGTAGTGTAAATAACTTACTGTATAAGTTTCAATATTAAGAGTTCAGAATTTCCAACATTTTTTTCCTAATTTGCTTATGAAGAACATAGTTTCTCTGATAAACTATTGTTGCTAATCATGAGGTTAGAGCGGTATTTTATTTCTTCTTTTCCTCTTACTGAAATTGATGACACAATCGTTTGACCTCCTGGAGAATGTTTGCTCATTTTCCTGTCACACTGCTTGGGCCAAGTGAATAGTAACCAACTGAAAGCTGAGTTTGGAATGGAATCGTTTCCTTTCCAGGAATCTGTTAGACTATCCATATGCTCACTATTTTAACATATGCCATTATAAGTATATCTGTGAGTGGAAGGAAACTTTAATCCATACCTTAGGGGTACTCAGCATCTGGAAAAATTTTGGAATCCACAATGCAAACATAGGTTACAGAAACATTTGACATACTGTTCTTGAAATGTGTACCAGAGATTTTGCAGGGTGAGGTGTTTGCTCTTGCTTCTAGGTACTATACAGACGTTAAACATATTTTTCTTTGGAAAAATGAGTGGCACTCAAGAGCTGTGTTTATTCAGAGAATTGCTTCCCAGGCATCACCAGTTTTGCTTTATCTTATGGCTGGGAGCAACAGAGCAAGACTTAAATTCTATTTGGTTCTGTGCGCCCCTACTTGACCCTCTCCACTTTCATTGTGTGGAGGTCCGTTTTGTGATCCATGTTGGCTGATCCTGCCCTCAGAAGTTCACAGCATCCATCTTGGGGTACACCTCCTTCATTGTCTGTGGAAAGAGACTGGGTGAATCCCTAAGATTAGGAAAATTAGTTTATGACGAGATTTTGTTGTTGTTCAGTCGCTAAATTGCGTCTGACTCTGAGTAGGTTCACGTTGCTAATAAATGCGTGTATGTCTATTACTTTGTGAAGTACTGCCTGGTAGTGAAGTTGTGGAAGAAGATGCAAATCCTCCATTCACCTTCATTCATTTGAAGCTGAGGGTAATGATACTTACTATTAAAAAAAAAAATCCTTGATTCAGTTTACACATGACTGACTCAACAGTTGTTGGAGAAACAGTTAAGATATGTGTATGCATGCCTCTGTGTGTGTGTGTGACAGAGAGAGAGACAGACAGACAGACAGACAGATTAATAAATAAACACAGACAGAGCGGTATACTTGGTTTCTTTGAAATTTTACAAAGGAATGGAAAAAAGGAGCAATTATATTATTAGAATCCTGCCTTTTCAATTGCAATTCCCATTTTCAACAACCTAAGTAAATTGAAGAGGCAGTTTCTCCTTTACATCCTTCTGCGTAATGGGAATACTTTCATAATCATTTTCTATCTTTAGGGCCTAAAACAATGTCTGGCATATGATAAGCACTCAGTAAGTGTCCAGTACATTGAAAAGTGAATGAGTGAATCATACTTCCACTTTTCCAAAAATTACTGTAGTATATCTTCTTTTTCCAGTTATCTCTATTTTAGCAAAAACAATAAGTAATATGATTGCTGCATTACTATAATATTTGTAGACAATTGTGGTTAATCTCTTTGCTTCATGTTTTTCATCTTTAAAACAGAACTCATAATAATACTTAGCTCACAGAAGTGGTGTGCACAGATTGTGTGTGAATCATATTGACCTATGTTTGCCACATACTAAGCACTAATAAATCTCAGTGATTATTATAACCCCATTTTGTCAATATGGAGTAGCATTGTTCAGATTTAAAGGTGACAGTACAGTTATTAAAGCTGATTTGTTTCATGTTGCTTTCAATTTTTCATTTCTTTAAATGCACTGCCATATTTTCTGCCATGCAAAATTCCACCCCCAACAAAAATCCTTAAGCCTAATTTAGAAGATCAGAATAACATAATTAGTATTATTGACAATAATCATACACTCAATAAACTGAGGATATTCTTTATTCCTCAGTGTCTGTGGAACATTTTCAAATGTATTATTTTTCAAGTCAAAAACAAGCAAAAAATGCTCAACAAATTTTACTATCAGAAATTGTAGACATCATTTTCTAACTATAAAACTAGAATTTAATAACATTTTAAAAATTAAAAACTTGGAAAATGAAGAACATTTCCTTAAATTTTGGATTACAAAAGGAAATTAAAAGTGTTATTATAGTCAAATTAGAAAATAATTACTGCACAAACACTGTATTTTATTTTATGGTGTTCAACCATTATTGGACTTGGCAAAAAATGTGGTGTGCCTTAAGTGTTCCCATAGTTTTGGAAGTAAATAATAATAACTTGAGTAGTTAGTGCAATAAATTAGAAATATAATACCAAATAAAGTGAAACAGCAAGTGGTAGAAATTAAGACTCTAAATAGCAGAAAAAAATCAACTTACTGGTTAACATATTTTAAGATTTTATTTGAAGAGACTAACATCATCCACATATACCTACTGGCTGTAATTGTTGCTGAAGGGGAACACCATTCATGTCCTGAGAGTGGGCACTTGTCTAACACTGGGAAACTGTGCTGACAAAGCAAGAGACTTTAATGGGAAAGGGGTGCCTGGGCAGAGAGCAGGAGGGTCAGGGAAACCAGGAGAATTGTTCTGCCTTGTGGCCAAAAGTCTCAGGTTTTCGAGTGATGGGATTAGTTTCAGGGTTGTCTTGGCCAGTCATCCTGACTCAGGGTCCTTCCTGGTGGCGCAAGCATTGTTCAGCTAAGATGGATGTTAGCGATAAGGATTCTGGGAGATGGTAGAACATGTGGCATCTCCTTTTGATCTTTCCTGAACTCTTCATGTTGGTGGTGGCTTACTAGTTCTGTGTTTCTTACCAGAACCCCCTGTTGTAAAATAATTCACACAAATGGTTATTATGGTGCTTGGCCAGGGTGGGCCATTTCAGTCAGTGTGTTTCACCTAACAACATTAGCTATAAATATTCAATGAATAAAGTGAGTAAATATATCAGTTTAATATATTAATAAGCAGAAAAGTTGATAAGCTGCATGAAGAGAGCATATAGCCATCTCCTTCAAATACATATATATTTAAGAGTGCAGGTGCTAAATGAAAACGTGCTGAAGGAATGATTGATCAAAGCTGGGATCTGAGATGACAGTAGCTCTGGCTGGCACCTTGACTGCAGCTGTATGAGAGACTCAGAGCCAAAGAATCAAGCTAAACTATGCCTCAATTCCTCACCTGCAGACACTGATAAATGTTTGCTGCTTTAAGTCACTAAATTTTGTTGTAAATGATATTCAGGAAAATATTCAAGCATGTAATAGAAGGAAATATATGTGTACAATTGTCTTAACTTCCCGTTTGGGAGGATTTTCTAAGTATAATGCTAAAGAAAGAAAATACAGAGACCACAGATTTGACTACTAAAACTCTTCCAAAATGAAGTTTGTTAAAAAAATAAAAGCAAACATATAACAACAACTTGGGAAATAATTTATGATGTGTATAAAAGGAAAAGAGCCAGTATTCTTATTTTATAAGGAGCTTTTAAATTAATAATATATAATGAAATCTCACAATTAAAAATGGGCCAGAGACATGAAAAAGAACTTTACAAAAGAAAAATGAAAAGCCAGTTAAAAGATAAATTAAACCTCACTAGTAATTAAGTATCTGTACATCTTTAAAAATCAGTAGAAACAGCAGAAAAACACGTATCTATCACCTCTTTTCTTGTTGCTGAAAGACTTTACTTACTCTGGCACTGAAATTCTTCCTCATTTACAAAGAATTTCATCAGGCTTCTGTAAACTTCTTTTGTAAGTTTGTTCTCTTTTGTCTTGAGTTTATATTGTGCTGTACTCTTTGTGTGTACCTTTGCATTTGTACTTTTAATATTCACCTCTGTTTTCTTTCCCAGTTTTTAAATGTTGAGCCAAACACTATCTTCTAATTTGTTTTAGAGGTTGATAATGATAATTATACACTAAAGTGCTATCATATACACATCATATTGGTGTATATATATACTTTGCCTTAAAGCAAACCAGTATTATGTTCTGTTAGTGGGATAGAGATAGATACAACCAATTTTCAGAGCAATATGGTAATATATGAAAATGTTTACATATATGGCAAGATGACATTATAGGAATGCATATTTTTGCATTCTTAAATATCAAAAACAAATGTACAAAATTGATGTCTACCTACAAGAGAATGAAAAAAATAATTATAGTATACTTATTTTTTAATAAATTTTGTGAGGGATGATGTGGAGTGGGAAGTGGGAGGGGGTTCATGTTTGGGAGTTCGTGTAAAAAAATAAATAAATACCAAAATAAATAAATAAATAAATTTTGTATTTATTTTGCCTGTGCTGGGTCTTTCCTGTGGTGAGAGCTTTTCTCTAGTTGCTAGAGGGGTCTACTCTCTAGTTGGGGTGTACAAGCTTCTCATTGTGGTGTCTTCTCTTGTGAAATACAGGCTGTAGGGCACATGGACTTCATTAATTGTGGCTCCCAAGATCTAGAGCACAGGCTCAATTGTTGTGGCACATGGACTCTGCCACCAGTGGAATCCTCCTTTATCAGGGAGCAAATCCACATCTCCTGCCTTGGCAGGAGAATATTATACAGAAGATAAAATTCAGTGACAAAACAATAAATAACACCATAAATAAGTATTCAAGCTATATTTTAAGTAAAAAATGTAAGTTGCCAAAAGGTATGTAGATTTAAATATAATTTCTATAAAACTTTAAAATGTGGATAACACTATCATATGTAAGGGATACATAGATAAATATCTAATAATTTAAAAAAATGTTTTGAAATAGTTTTTATTCAGTTAAGAATGGAGGGAAATGGAATAAGGAAATAATTTACTATTGGATATTCTTAATTATAATGTTCTAGTTCCTTAACATAAAATCTGATGAAATATATATTTTCCTTTTAAAGAGTTAAATGATGGGTATGCAAAGCCTGCTTTCATCATTCTGTATTCTTGTTTTTTATATTTTTTAATATGATACTTTGAAGAAAAAAAAAAAAGGTCTATTGTCTTAGGAATAGATTCTAAAGCAGGAAACCAAAGGCTAATATAGTGAGTAGTCCACGTGTGAGATTATAATGACTTAGACTCTGTTAGTAGTCACCAAGTGACAAGTGATTTGATTGAGGATATTCTTTAACATTATGACTGACAGAATTTTTTAATAAGAACATGGAGGGGTTGGAAATGACCTGTTTTTGGCTTGGGTAATACAATCAATCTGGAAATGTTGAGGAAGAAACATTTGGGTAGGAGTTAAACCAAGAGTTAACATTTTGGATATTTAAATTAAAGTATTTATTAGGTCTCCAAGAAAATATTTCCAGAAGCCAATTGGCTATCTAAGTTAGAGGTTAAGAGAATGGTCAGGTCTGGAAATATCAATCAGGAAGTTAGTGTAAAATAATATTTAAAGTTATGAGACTCAAACATGTCACTTAAAGAGAGAATGCTGCTGCTGCTGCTGCTGCTAAGTCACTTCAGTCGTGTCCGACTCTGTGTGACCCCATAGACGGCAGCCCACCAGGCTCCCCCGTCCCTGGGATTCTCCAGGCAAGAACACTGGAGTGGGTTGCCATTTCCTCCTCCAATTCATGAAAGTGAAAAGTGAAAGCGAAGTCGCTCAGTCATGTCTGACTCTTAGCGACCCCATGGACTGCAGCCTACCAGGCTCCTCCGTCCATGGGATTTTCCAGGCAAGAGTACTGGAGTGGGGTGCCATTGCTGAAGATGGATAAAAAACTGTTTCCTATAACATAGTTACAGTGCCTGAAAGAGATCTGAAAAGAAGAGACAGCTGAGTGTATAAGAAAGTGTGACCATTACATCAAGAAAAATACTAGGAGAGTGTGAAGTTTAAATAATAAATTGAGAGAAACTTTCACGAGGTGAAACAGATGGTACAAATTCTGTAGACAGGTGATTAATATGAGAACTGTGGACTGAATTAAAAAAAATTAGGCAAAATGAGATGAGAATTATTTTTAAGTTGGAAATTATAATGCCCTATTTATATTGTAATGGGAATTACTCAGTAGAGAAGAATACATTTTTGATGGAGATAAAGAATAGCATGTGCATCAGAGCAAAAAAGCCTTGTATGGAGGGACTGTCAGTGGATCCAGTACACAGTGCAGGAACTTCCCTTGGCATAGTCTCATCCAGTGCAACAGGGAGGAAAGAAGAACATGTAGATTTTTCATATGCAGATTATAGTTAGATTTGAACACAGAAAGACGATTCCCTTCTCATCTGATTGCTCTTGCATTCTTGATGAAATAAGCAAGATTACCAACTGATAATGGGAAAGCAGAAGCGAGTAGTGAAAGGTCTGAGAAGAGGTTGAGTTTTTGATCACAGAAAGGGAAATTTACTTCTGAGCCATACTGACTCAATAAATAATGGTGTGGTAAGTGGATTCCAGGAAAGCAAAATGTTCAGAGAAGAGCCTGAGAATCGAGTCAGAGTGAAGGGTGAAGGCAAATAGAGCAGTAGAGTGCAATAGTCTAGACATTCAGATTCAATGTCTGAGTGGGGCAGCTGACTTCAAAGGTTTGGAATTCTGCTCAAAGCTGAGGAAATGAGTATGCAAATCATGAACACGTAAACAGTGAGCATGTATATAAGTACTAGTGGTCGCTTAGTGGAAGGTGGCTATTAGTTTGAATTATGAATTGTTATTGTGAGTGAGCTCTTTGGCAGGAAGTTATATACAACAGTGGGCATGTGAGAGAGGAATAGCAGGTTTACCCAGAAGATGTGGAATTTTAGGCCTCTCCTGAATCTTGTTATGGGATTAGGGTTCTTTATTCAAATTGATAATGATACAGCTCTTGCTTTCTCAATGCTTATAGTCTAAATCTGGACAAGAAAATGGGAACCCACTCTAGTATTCTTGCCTAGAGAATTCCATGGACAGAAGAGCCTGGTGGGCTACAGTCCATGGGGTCACAGAGTCGGCTATGACTGAGTGACTAATACACACACACATGCAGAGTCTAAATCATAGTTCAGAACAATGTGACTGTTTAACTTAGACATAAACATTAAAAAAAAGTAACTTTGACAATTACAATTTGTAATTTGTGCAATTACAATGTCAAAATTTGTACAAAATCATCAATGTACAATTTGATTTGCTCCAAGTTAGGGATGGATGATTTTCACATCTGGTGGACTGCTTCATCCTTTAGCCCCTCTTTTTTTTCTTAATGTTTCACTGTAGACAGGCATTTTCTCTTGGAGACTTATCATCCCTTAAGGCAATTCACTTATGATTTAAGATGGAATTTAGGATAGAAAAAAGTACAAATTCTTTTCTACTACCTAACAATAGTCCTGTATCAAATCTCTCCACCTAGAAATGTGTTTAAGTGGATTATTCTAGCTCTTAATAGAAATATTTCCAGAAATAGAATCACATACTGTGAACTTTACTATTATCAAAAATCACATAAAGAAAATAACAGCAAAATAGTTTCTGATTATTTATCCTAGCTTCAGTCTAGAAACATACCACTCTACTTTTCAGTGCCTTCTTATGTTTCTACAAGATACAGAAATACAAAATTTAAGCTCTATTTTATATTTCTAGGGGCAACTTGGCATTTAATACCATCTTTGTACTCTCTTTACTGAAGAGCAAAGTCATCTTTCTGTGGTTAGCTTGGGTACTAGGAAATGCAAGTTAATTTGAATGTCCCAATGTAATAGTCTCTTGCAAATTACACTGTTGCTGCTACTGCTAAGTTGCTTCAGTCGTGTCTGACTCTGTGCGACCCTGTAGATGGTAGCCCACCAGGCTCCGCCATCCCTGGGATTCTCCAGGCAAGAACACTGGAGTGGGTTGCCATTTCCTTTTCCAATGCATGAAAATGAAAAGTGAAAGTGAAGTCGCTCAGTCGTGTCCGACTCTTAGCTACCCCATGGACTGCAGCCACCAGGCTCCACAGTCCATGGGATTTTCCAGGCAAGAGTACTGGAGTGTGTTGCCATTGTAGTCTTTGTTTATGACTGTAACCATGACTTAACCATCTTCAGTCCTTGTTCTGGAGTAGGAAATGGCAACCCACTCCAGTGTTCTTGCCTGGAAAATTACATGGATGGAGAAGCTTGGCAAGNTGCCACTGGGAAGCCCTTGTTTGTTTACTATTGGGTTAGCAAATAGTATAGAAAATTCAAAACTTGTATTACTTTAAGTGAAAAAAATAGTTCTTATTACTTAAATTTTAAATGGCTATAATACGGATCAGGGTCCACAGGTTGGTGAGCTGGAGAGTTATATGAATGCAACTGTCCTCAGGAAATTCAAAACAGAAAGAGCTCTAAGAATAAAACCCTTCATTCTTACAGATGGGCATTATATCTGTCTCTTATACACATCTAGATGTGTATAAGAGACAGCCTGTAGATGGTAGCCCACCAGGCTCCACCATCCCTGGGATTCTCCAGGCAAGAACACTGGAGTGGGTTGCCATTTCCTTTTCCAATGCATGAAAATGAAAAGTGAAAGTGAAGTCGCTCAGTCGTGTCCGACTCTTAGCTACCCCATGGACTGCAGCCACCAGGCTCCACCGTCCATGGGATTTTCCAGGCAAGAGTACTGGAGTGTGTTGCCATTGTAGTCTTTGTTTATGACTGTAACCATGACTTAACCATCTTCAGTCCTTGTTCTGGAGTAGGAAATGGCAACCTACTCCAGTGTTCTTGCCTGGAAAATTACATGGATGGAGAAGCTTGGCAAGATACAGTCCATGGGGTCCCAAAGTCAGATACAACTGCCTGTGACTGAGCAGGCAGGCAATCCTTGCTTTTTTTTGGCCTTATTTAATCGGGTTGTGGTTTTTCTTGTGGTCATGTATGGATGTGAGAGTTGGACTGTGAAGAAAGCTGAGCACCAAAGAACTGATGCTTTTGAACTGTGGTGCTGGAGAAGACTCTTGAGAGTCCCTTGGACTGCAAGGAGATCCAACCAGTCCATTCTGAAGGAGATCAACCCTGGGATTTCTTTGGAAGGAATGATGTTAAAGCTGAAACTCCAGTACTTTGGCCACCTCATGCGAAGAGTTGACTCATTGAAAAAGAGTCTAATGCTGGGAGGGATTGGGGACAGGAGGAGTAGGGGACAACCGAGGATGAGATGGCTGGATGGCATCACGGACTCGATGGACGTGAGTCTGAGTGAACTCCGGGAGATGGTGATGAACAGGGAGGCCTGGCGTGTTGCGATTCATGGGGTCACAAAGAGTCGGACATGACTGAGTGACTGAACTGAACTGAATCGGGTTGTTTGTACTGATACAATATATTATAAGCTTCCTCTGGGTCTTTTTTGATTTAGTCATGAGAAAACATTATGTATTCACTTTTATTTTCACACTACTTAGAGATCATCTTGCCAGCTGTAATGGTTCAACTTTATCTTTTGCTTTGTCTAGAAAATACCAACCTTAGAAATATCCACTTACATAAGTCTGGTTCCAGTTCACTTCTCCAGGCATATCTCTCCTAACGAGGTCTCATTGATTAAAATCTGAATTCACTTCCCTTTTGTCAGGTCCTTGAATTCACCAGCATTTCTAGGATCTTTTTAGTTTTCTCCTTTTCCTCTACTATTTAATTAACATCCATCCTACAGGTATCCTTTCAGAGGTCAATTCTTTCACGACCTTTTGAACAGTTGCTTCTCCATACTCTTATTCTCCTGCTAAGCCTAATTAAGTGCTCCTTTCTATGCTCCTGAAGTCCTCCTCTATCACAGTGTTTGTGAAGCTATATTTTAATTGTTTGTTAAATAACTCTACTCTTCATTATACCATCAGCTTCATGAGAAAAAACTTTATGCATTCTGCTTACTATCACATCCTCCTGAACTATATATGCTTAATTAAAATTCCATCAATCAATATATATGCACTTTTTCTGACCCAAAAGTTTAAATATATTTTAATTCACAATCTTAAAACAAATGCTTTCACATTTTTATTTGAATCCCAGTCTCAGATAGTAAACACATATACCATCCAAAAATGGCATGGACAGTTATGAAATTATTTCTTGAACATTTCCGTTTTCTGTGTTATGCAGATAAACTTTCTGCTATGTTTTAATGGCATGAATTTGAAGGCCAGCAATATATGGAAAGTTTTATTGGTTAGATTGCTAAACTGGATTTAGTCAATTTTGTTTTATTTAACTGTAGTATAAAGAGTTTCAGTTAGCACACTGGCAGCAATAAAATCCTTTGTCAATACATTATAGCAATATTCTAAGCATGAATGCATTTTAGGAGGGACACAAATCATTAGTAATGAAGTGGTCCTTTGACAGATTAAAAAAAAAAAAAACTAAGCAGAATGAGCTAACATGTATTTTGCTTATCATGGGGAGGCTGGAAATCAGTTGTACCAGTAGTTTTCCCAAACTTTTCTGAATATAAAAGTTGGAACATATGTGATGAAATTCTCCTTCTTAAAACATCAACACTTTCAGTTCTAAGAAGTGGCAAATTAACAACATTATATAAATTTAATATTAGTTATTAATATTAGTTTGATGCTCTTGGTTATCAGATGAGATTAAAAAGCAGAAAATTCAATTGATAAAGTGGTTTACCCAAGGTGCCATAGCATGTGAATGACAGAAATGCACTTAGTAGCCAAATGTCCTGATTGATAATGATTTATATCTAAATAGAGTCAATGTCTGGATTATTGAGTTTAGAAATAAAAGTTTCAGATAACCAAATGAAAGGTGACAAAATTAGCCTTCTCCCTTTTACTGGCTTCATCCCTTCCTGCACAAACACCTGAACCCAGGCCTCTGTTTTTTATGTAAACAGCAATTGGGACCATCTAGACATCAATAACCGGGGAAGGCAATGGCACCCCACCCCAATACTCTTGCCTGGAAAATCCAATGGACGGAGTAGCCTGGTGGGCTGCAGTCCATGAGGTCGCTAACAGTCGGACAGACTGAGCGACTTCACTTTCACTTTTCTCTTTCATGCATTGGAGAAGGAAATGGCAACCCACTCCAGTGTTCTTGCCTGGAGAATCC
>SJYX01018298.1:302596-320709 GCA_006410675.1 Oreotragus oreotragus | reverse complement strand
AAAAAAAAAAAAAGGTTTATGGAGGCTTTTAATAAGCTAATAGCAAACTGCCAAGGCAGGAACAGATTATATAACAGTTGTCCAATACATTCGATCATAAACCCTTTCATTCTTTTTTCAATACAATATTGTAAAGTAACTAACCTCCAATTAAAATAAATAAATGTATATTTTAAAAAGAAAAAATAATTTGAATTCTTTTTAAAATTAATTTAGCTACCTCGGGTCTTAGTTGCAGCATGCAGGATCATATTTGCATCATGTGGGATCTTTCCGATGCCACGCGTGGACTCTCTAGTTGTGCCACATGGGCTCAGTAATTGTGCGGGTGATCCATGCACGTCTCTTCCTTGCAATCTTAAAGAGCCCAACTAATATAGAATTATCGGGGAACAGACAGTAAAGGAGCAAATCGGACCTTTATTAAGTGGCTCTCATTTAAGGCACTTAGCACGTCAAACAATGATATTAAAAAAAAAAGACATGGCAATTGACCTTGGGAATAAAAGAGCAAATGTAAGCAACATTTGTCTCACTGACAGGCTTGGCAAACAGTGTTTTGATTTGCCAGCAGCCCTACAGACAGCAGCCACTAGTTAGATAACATAAACCATTAAGCTAAAAACAGAACTATCATTACAGGCATCATCCAGTAATCTTCAGGTAATTGATGGACATTAGTCATAATCACACTTAATACACAGACACACACAGACACCCCTACTGAAACATGTGCTCACTGATACCTTCTATTTGCATTTCATCAAGAGCTCCTAAAACTAGGAACCTTGGAAACCTTGGGCCTTCTCTGCTTTTACGTGTATGTGTGTGCTAAGTCGCTTCAGTCATTTCCAGCTCTCTGGGGCCCTGTGGTCCGCAGCCCTCCAGCTCCTCCATCCATGGGATTCTCCAGGCGAGAATACTGAAGACGGTTGCTGTGCCCTCCTCCAGGGGATCTTCCCGACCCAGGGATCAAACCTGTGTCTCTTGTGTCTCCTGCACTGGCTGGCAGGTTCTTCACCACTAGTGCCACCTGGGAGGCCCATATACATGTATATGTGTATGTATATATGTATATACAAACACACATTTTTTTCTCAGAGTATCGTGTAGGTTGGGATTCTGTGAAGCCTTCTGGGATATGAAATGCCCAGAGCAGCAGGTCATAGATCACGTTGCTGCTACACTGGATATAAGAGCACTGACCCTCCTGGCCTCAGAGGTCCTGACACCCACGTAACCAAAATTCTGTAGAGATGGTTCCTGTGCTGCCAACATCTGGGGATCTTTTAATAAACTCCCATTTCTGGGAGTGACCCAGCAGTAGTCAGATAGCTGTTGAAAAAGCCCAGCTTAAGTCCAAAGGCTCTTCTCTCAAGTGTTTCCGTCTCTCCAGAGAACATCCACGGGCTCTACAAACCTCTGTTTTCAGCTGCCCAAGTCCATTTATTTTTGGAGGCCAGAATATCTGTCTTAAGTACATTGCTGGGTGGGAACAATGCTAGGCTTCTACACTTTCATATATACTTTCTAGGAGGCATGCAGGCTGTAGAAGCAAGGTCTGGAGTCTTAACAGGCCCTCCTGCTGAGGTCTAAAATTAAGCTAGCAGCATGCTATATTGGAAATGCAAATCCTCTCAAGACAAATACTCGGTCAACACCCAAGAGCATTTCCCATAGGATTGTAGCTTCTGGTTCTGCAGCAGGGAATTCTGGGTATTCTCTTCCAGCTCTCTCCCAAAAGTTCCCCAGAGCAATCCATGGAATACTATCCGGTGTTATATTAATAGGTTTGCCTGCGGCTAAGTCGCTTGTCGTGTCCGACTCTGTGCGACCCCAGAGACGGCAGCCCAGCAGGCTCCCCCGTCCCTGGGATTCTCCANAAGGTCCTTGATCAGTCATTTATGGTCACTCTTTTGCACAGTCCCTCAGTTCTCTTTCCCCTTTCTCTTGCATGAAACACAACCCTAGTTAAATCCAGCCCTATGCCCACTCTACACTTGGGCCCAAACAGCATTATAGGGCAAAAAATAAATACATAGAAACACATCACTTCCATGACCTATCTCAATTTAAGTTCTTGGCCATGAATTTCAAGTGAGCCTTAAAGGTAATCATTCTGTATTTTGCTAGTCCAAAGTTTTCTAAACTTTACTCATTATACTTTATTTGTTGTCTGTTTTAAACTATTTTTTCATTATTATGTCCCTTGGAATATTAATACTACAGATATTCTGACATAGCTTTTCATGTTCCATGGCCTTTTGGAGGGCTGCTGCTGCTGCTGTTAAGTTGCTTCAGTCGTGTCCGACTCTGTGTGACCTCATAGACGGCAGCCCATCAGGCTCCCCCGTCCCTGGGATTCTCCAGGCAAGAACACTGGAGTGGGTTGCCATTTCCTTCTCCAACGCATGAAAGTGAAAAGTGAAAGTGAAGTCGCTCAGTCGTGTCCAACTCTTCGCGACCCCATGGACTGCAGCCTACCAGGCTCTTCCGTCCATGGGATTTTCCATGCAAGAGTACTGGAGTAGGTTGTCATTGCCTTCTCCTACATATGGTAATATCCAAGATTTTTCATCTCCCACCAGAAGCAAAATTTTCCTCCCTTAGGGGTAATATCACTTCAATTAAAATGCAAACTCTAGTCTATTTATTCTCCTGCACTCCTAGATGGCTAGTTCCTATTTTGCTCTTGGTTTCAACCTCTGACATCTCTACCTTCTTCCTGATTTTCCACTGGTGATCTTGCCACTAATTCTCCCTAAAATGCTAAAGCAATCAGAGAACATCCAACATATTTGCTTTCCTGTTCATGCAGAGTATTGCAGATGAACACCCATTGCTTATCCATATGTGCACCAGGTCCTGCTCCTTCTACCCTATCTCTTCTGCCACATTTTTACTCTCTACAGTGTCATTATCTCTAAAACTTAAAAACAAGCTGTTGTTTCACAAAAAGAGAAAGAAAAAAAAGAGTTTATTCTGGTTGGGTCTCCAGTAGGCAGCAAAGGACACACACAAAGTGGGTAACTAGGAAGAATTTAATAAAAGGAAGGAGCTATTTGTTGCTGGCAGATCTTAGCATATATTTCAATAAGACATTATGGCAGGCAGACTAATGGCTTCCAAAGAGGTCTATGTTTAATCCCACAAATCTATGAGTATATAGTGTTACATGGTAAATGGCATTAAGGTTGCAGATGGAATCAAGGTTGCTTTCCAGCTGACTTTCAGATGGAGATGCATCCTGGATTAGGGCCCAGTGTGACGAGGTTGGCAGAAGAGAGTCAGAAAGAGATACAACTCCTGAAGATAAGCACAGAGAGTTACAAAGCTGCTGGCTTTGAAGCTGGTGTAACCGGGGAACCAGCCAAGTAATGTAGGTGGCTTTAGAAGATGTAAAGAGCAAGAAAATGAATTCTAGAGCTTCTGGAAAGGAACACAACCCTACTGATTTTAGCCAAGCAAACTACATGCCAGACTTCTAAAGAACTATAAACGCAATAATTTTTGCTGCTTTAAACCACTAAGTGGTTATTTGTTACAACAGTAATAGGAATATACAGGCATATTGTTGTAATCTTTAATTAGTGATACTAAGGAGCAATTACCACTTCATGGCTGAAGAAACAAGAAGAGAGAGTGGTTACTGGAATTTTCCATGAAAGGATTTCAGCATTTGTTGCTTTGGCAGAATATCCATCCAACCTGCAGCCTTGAGGCAGGTAAGCTAAGAATAAATGCCACAACCTCTCTCTCCTCACAATATCTGTTCCTTCCCTGCAGTTGTTGAACTCAACCCGAAGCTGAAGCTTGAAAAACATCTAGTGTGGTCCAGGCAGCCCAGCAATCTAGGCATAAAGCTGGTAGAAATAGCAGAAGGAAGATTTGAAGGGGCAATAGATGCCCAACCCAATGTTATTCCCATTCTGCTTCCTCTACATGCTACTGTCCTATTTGTGCCCTTTGAAGCAAATCCTTCTAAAGAATTGTGTAGTCTCACTGACTCCAGGACTTCTACCTCAGTGGGCTTTCATTCTAAACTTCTTAACCAGCACTGTTCTCAGCACCTGCCAGAGACTTATACAATGCTTCTCTCACCATTATTCATCTTTCTCTCTTTTTTCTCTTCTCTTGTCTCCTAGGAATCCTCTCTTGAATATTCTTCTGCTGCTGTCTCTTTCTCTGCATTTTTATGTTGTACCTTTGCTTTCTCCACATTATAGTCCTTTAAAAGTACCCCAGGTTTCTGTTTTCTATCTATACTCACTTCCCCCTGAGTCTCATCCATACTTCCACAGTGTTAACTTACAAAATTACATATGCAGCCCCAGATCAAATATCTCAGAAATTCCAGCTTTGTGGATCCAATTGCTTGTTCTTTACATGTCCCAATACCAATAAGTACTTCCCATGTAGTCTTCCCCGGTCAGATGGTGGCTCCCCCATCATTGATATGGTTAATCCAAAACACTCAAGGTCATCATTAACTCTTCTCTTTTTCTTACATTTCATAACTAATGTATCAGAAAATACTGTTGAATGTATTTTATATCTGATGATTTTCTGCCAGTTTTACTGGTCTGAGTCACCATAATCTCTTACCTCAATTATAACATTAGCCTCCTAATTTGTCCCTTTGGTTCTAGCTTTGACCACCTACAGTCCATCAAAAGATGATTCTTCATTACTGAAGTTGACATTTCTCTGCTCAGAACCTTCCATGACCACCCCCTTCTGCTTAGGGCAAATGCCAGAGTCTTTACAATGCACTATACAGCTCTACATGATCTAGCCTATGATGGTTCCCCACATGTCACTCACCACCTTCTCTCTGACTCTACTTCAACCTTACCAGTCATGGTCTCACTGCATGGTTTTGGACAAGCTATTTTCTATCTATGCAATAGACACCCTTCCTCAGGGTTTCTCACTGACAAACTGCATCATGCTTTTTAAAAAATCTAGTCTCAGGAAATATCATCTCATTGCATCCTATACTGACTACCTTATTAGCACTCTCAACATTCACAAGCTAATCTTATCTACCATATAACTGTATGTATTTATTGTATTTATGTTTTGGTCTTATTCCATGTAGGGGACATTGTCCATGTCATTAACTGATTTATATGAAGTACATATATGGGGCTTGACTCCTACTGATATACTCCTAAATGAACTGGCGACAAAAGTATTTGAGTCAAGGAGATCATTTAGGAGGGATGATACAAGAAATCATGAGATGTGAGTCAGAAAGTGGCAATGGGAAGAGAAAGAAAGTACATGTAGGGGACATTGTCCATGTCATTAACTGATTTATATGAAGTACATATATGGGGCTTGACTCCTACTGATATACTCCTAAATGAACTGGAGACAAAAGTATTTGAGTCAAGGAGATCATTTAGGAGGGATGATACAAGAAATCATGAGATGTGAGTCAGAAAGAGGCAATGGGAAGAGAAAGAAAGTAATATATTTAAAACACTTTCTGTCAGTCAAATGGACAAGTCTTGTAAGTGGTATGGTATATGGGTTAAACAGATTCCAAAATCAAAAAGAGAAAGAACTAAAGCCTTTGGAACAATATGTGAGCAGATAAGTAAAATAACGTTGGGCACAAGTTGGAGAGAATCACAGGATTTGTTCCAGATTCTGGAGGAAAATTCTTATCTAGGTTGTTGTTGTTCAGTCTCTAAGTCATGTCTGACTCTTTGCAACCCCATGGACTGCAGCTCACCAGACTCCTCTGTCTACCACTATCTCCCAGACTTTGCTAAAATTCATATCCATTGAGTAGTTGATGCTATCTATCCATCTCTTCCTCTGCCACTTCCCTTTCAATCTTTCCCAGTGTAAGGGTCT
Source organism: Oreotragus oreotragus (assembly GCA_006410675.1). Classification (NCBI taxonomy): domain Eukaryota; kingdom Metazoa; phylum Chordata; class Mammalia; order Artiodactyla; family Bovidae; genus Oreotragus; species Oreotragus oreotragus. The sequence goes on along the minus strand of SJYX01018298.1, from coordinate 314,841 downwards.
TTTCCAATGAGTTGGCTCCTCTCATCAAGTAGCCAAAGTACTGGAACTTCAGCTTCATAAACAGCCCTTCTAATGAATATTCGGGGTTGATTTCCTTTAGGATTGACTTATCTGATCTCCTTGCAGTCCAAGGAAGCCTCAAGAGTCTTCCCTAGCACCACAATTTGAAAGCATCAATTCTTTGACACTCAGCCTTATTTATGGTCCAACTATCACATCCATACATAACTACTGAAAAAAATCATGTGTCTGTTTGTTGCTCAGTCATGTCCAACTCTTTGGGACACTATGGACTGTAGCCTGCCAGCCTTCTCTGTCCATGGAGTTATCCAGGCAAGAATACTGGAGTGGGTTGCCATTCCCTTCTCCAGGGGATCTTCCTGAGCCAGGAATCAAACCCAGGTGTCCTGTACTGCAGGCAGAATCTTTACAATTGGAGCCACCAGGGAACCCTGTGAGAAAAACCATAGCTTTGACTATATGGGCCTTTGTCTACAAAGTGATGTCTCTGCTTTTTAATATGGTGTCTAGGCTGGTCATAACTTTCCTTCCAAGGAGCAAGCATCTTTTAATTTCATGGCTGCAGTACTATTTCCAGTTATTTTGGAGCCCAAGAAAAGAATATGTCACTGCTTACATTTTTTCCCCTTCTATTTGCCATGAAGTGAGAGGACTGGATACCATGATCTTAGTTTTTGAATGATGAGTTTTAGGCATTTTTCTACTCTCCTCTTTTACCATCATTAAGAAGCTCTTTAGTTCCTCTTCAGTTTCGGCCATTAAAGTGGCACATTTGAGGCTTTTGATATGTCTCCTTTGCAATCTTGATTCCAGCTTGTGATTCATCCAGCCTTCCATTTCACATGACATACTCTTCATATAAGGTAGATAAGCAGAGTGACAGTATACAGCCTTGTTGAATTCCTTTCCCAATTTTGCATCAGTCAATTGTTCCATGTCAGGTTCTAACTTCTAGTTCTTGGCCCACATATAGATTTCTCAGGAGACAGGTAAGGTGGTCTGCTATTCCCATCTCTTTAAGAATTTTCCAGTTTGTTGGGATCAAAATAATCCTACTCTTTAGCATAGTCAATGAAGCCAAAGTAGATGTTTTTTGGGGTGACTCCCTTGTTTTCTCCATGATCTAATGAATTTTGGCAATTTGATCTCTGGTTTTTCTGTCTCTTCCAAACCCAGTTTGTACTTCTGAAAGTTCTCAGTTCATATACTACTGAAGTCTAGCTTGAAGGATTTTGAGCACGATCTTGCTAGCATGTGTAATGAGCACAATTGTACAGTAGTTTGAGTATTCTTTGGCATTGCACTTCTTTGAGATTGGAATGAAAACACATTTTCCAATCCTGTGGCCACTGCTGAGTTTTCGAAATTGGCCAACACAATGAGTGCCCCACTTAACAACATCATCTTTTAGGATTTTAAATAACTTAGCTGGTATTCCATCATCTCAACTAGTTTTGTTCGTTGTAATTCTTCCTCTTCCTAAGGCCCATGTGACTTTGCACTCCAGGATATCCAGCTCTAGTTGAGTGATTACACAGTCATGGTTATCTGGGTCATTAAGACCTTTCTTGCATTGATCTGTGTATTCTTGCCACCTCTTCTTAATCTCTTCTATTTCAGTTAGTTCCCTACTGTTTCTGTCCTTTATCATGCCCAAGCTTGTGTAAAATGTTCCCTTGATATCTCCAGTTTCTTTGAAAAGGTCTCTAGTCTTCCCGTTCTATTGTTTTCCTCTATTTCTTTGCATTGTTTATTTAAGAAGGCTTTCTTATTTCTCCTTACTATTCTCTGGAAGTCTGCATTCAGTTGAGCATATCTTTCCCTTTCTCCCTTGCTTTTCACTTGTCTTCTTTCCTCAGCTATTTGTAAAGCCTCATCAGACAACCACTTTGCCTTCTTGCATTTCTTCTTCTATCGAATGGTTTTGACCACTGGCTCCTCAATATTGTTATGAACCTCAGTTTATAGTTCTTTAGGTACTCTGTCTATCAGATCTAATCTTAAGTCTGTTCATCATCTCCACTGTGTAGTTATGAGAATTTTTATTTAGCTCATACCTGTATGGCCTAATGGTTTTCCATAGTTTATTCAACTTAAGCCTGAATTTTACAATAAGGAGCTAGTGATCTAAGCCACCATCAGCTCCACATCTTGATGTTACTGACCGTATAGAGCTTCTCCATCTTTGGCTGCAAAGAACATAATCAGCGTGATTTTGATATATTGAGCATCTGGAGATACCCATGTGTAGATTCATCTCTTGGGTTGTTGGAAAAGAATAAAGGAGCTAGTGATCTAAGCCACCATCAGCTCCACATCTTGATGTTACTGACCGTATAGAGCTTCTCCATCTTTGGCTGCAAAGAACATAATCAGCGTGATTTTGATATATTGAGCATCTGGAGATACCCATGTGTAGATTCATCTCTTGGGTTGTTGGAAAAGAATGTTTGCTATGACCAGTGTGTTGTCTTGCCAAAACTGTTCACTTTTGCCCTGCTTCATTTTGTACTGCAAGGACAAACTTGCCTGTTATTCCAGGTATTTTTGTACTTCCTACTTTCACATTCCAATCCTCTATGATGAAAAGGACATCTTTTTTTGGTGTTACTTATATAAGGTGTTGTAGGTCTACATAGAACTGATCAACCTCAGCTTCTTCTGCATCAGTGTTTTGGGCATAGACTTGGATTACTGTGATATGGAATGGTTTGCCTCGGGAATGATTAAGATCATGCTATCATTTTTGAGGTTGCCCCCAAGTATTGCATTTCGGACTCTTTTGTTGATTATCAGGGCTACTCCATTTCTTCTAAGGCTTTCTTGCCTGCTGTAATAGGTATAACAGTCATCTGAATTAAATTCACCCAGGCCCATCCGTTTAAGTTCACTGATTCCTAAGATGTCGATGTTTAGTCCTGTCATGTTCTGCTTGACCACATAGAATTTAGTTTGATTCATGGAACTAACATTTCAGGTTCTTAACAATACTGTTCTTTCATCATTGGACATTAATTTCACCACTGGATATATCCAAATTGAATGTCATTTTCACTTTGGCCCAGACACTTCATTCTTTTTAGTGCTATTATTAACAGTAATTGCCCTCTACTTGGGAGAAGGCACTGGTAACCCACTCCAGTACTCTTGCCTAGAAAATCCCATGGATGGAGGAGCCTAGTAGGCTACAGTCCACGAGGGAGTGAAGAGTCAGACCCGACTGAGTGACTTCACTTTCACTTTCATGCACTGGAGAAGGAAATGACAACCCACTCCAGTGTTCTTGCCTGGAGAATCCCAGGGATGGTGGAACCTGGTGGGCTGCCACCTGTGGGGTCGCAGAGTCAGACATGACTGAAGCAANCTTTCATGCACTGGAGAAGGAAATGACAACCCACTCCAGTGTTCTTGCCTGGAGAATCCCAGGGATGGTGGAACCTGGTGGGCTGCCACCTGTGGGGTCGCAGAGTCAGACATGACTGAAGCAACTTAGCAGCAGCAGCCCTCTACTCTTTCCCAGTAGCATATTGGACACCTTCCAACCTGGGAGGCTCAGCTTCCAATGTCATATATTTTTGCGTTTTCTCCAAACAAGAAAACTGGAGTTGGTTGCCATTTCCTCCTCCAGTGGACCATATTTTGTCAGGAATCTTTACTATGACCCGTTCTTCTTAGGTGATCTTGCATGTCATGGCTCATGGTTTCATTTAGTTATGCAATGCATTCATTACAACAAGGCTCTGACTCATGAAAAGGTTGCAAAATGGTAAATATGACTATGAGTCTAGTAAGTTCTTGTCCTGCTCTTTTAACTTATATGCAGAATACATCATGTGAAATGCTGGGCTGGATGAGGCACAAGCTAGAATAAAGATTGCTAGGACAAATATCAACAACCTCAGATATGCAGATGACACCACACCACCCTTATGGCAGAAAATGAAGAGAAATTAAAGAGCCTCCTGATGAAGGTGAAAGAGGAAAGTTTAAAAGGTGGCTTAAAATTTAACATTAAAAAAACTAAGATCATGGCATCCAGTCCCATCCCTTCGCAGCCAATAGATGGAGAAACAGTGGAAGCAGTGACAGATTTTATTCTCTTGGCCTCCAAAATCACTGCAGATGATGACTGCAGTCATGAAATTAAAAGATGCTTGCTCCTTGGAAAAAAAAACTATGGCAAACCTAGATGGCATGTTAAAAAGCAGAGACATTACTTTGCCAACCTTAAAGGTCCATATAGTCAAAGCTGTGGTTTTTCCATTAGTCACATATGAATGTGAGAGTTGGTCCAAAAAGAAGACTAAGCACCAAAGAATTGATGTTTTTGAACTGTGGTATTGGAGAAGACTCTTGAGAGTTCCTTGGCTGCAAAGAGATCAAACCAGTCAATCCTAAAGGAAATCAATCCTGAATAACCATTGGAAAGACTGATGCTGAAGTTGAAGCTCCAATACTTTAGCCACCTGATGCAAAGAGCTGACTCATTAGAAAACACCCTGATGCTGGGAAAGATTGAGGGCAGGAGGAGAAGGGAATGACAGAAGATGAGAGTGTTGGATGGCCTCAGTGACTTGATGGCCATGAGTTTGAACAAGCTCCAGGAGATGATGAAGGACAGGGAAACCTGGCATGCTGCAGTCCATCAGGTCGCAAAAAGCTGGACATGACTGAACAACTGAACAACAACAATTGGTAGGTTCATCAACCATCTCCAAAATGGAGCTGAACAAGCTGACATCATTAGTCTGTGGTAGAATCATGCTAACAGGGTCCTTAAAGCCATGCATACCCAGAGAATGAGACCTGTCAGAACAGAACTAGATAAAGCAGGTTTTAGAATAATGCCTGCCCAAAACTGGATCCCTCCCTTCATTGTTCCAAGCCTGTGAATATTTTTTGCCTTAAGGAAATACAGGTAATAGACTGCACCTGCATTTCCAGAGAGATTCCTGGAATCTTTCAAGACATGAGTTTGAGTAAACTCTGGGAGTTAGTTGGTGATGGACAGGGAAGCCTGGCGTGCTGCAGTCCATGGAGTAGCAAAGAGTCAGACACGACTGAACGACTGAACTGAACTGATTCTTAGATTCAATTATCTATTAATTCATTTAGTTGCAAAAAATGTTTCATGGAAAAGTTAGAATATGTTGGACACTTCTTGACCCTGGAGAGCTTCCAGACTACAACACAGAAGACAAGGAATTAGAATTTACTGAGAGATATGTCAATATAAATGTGTCCCAACAGTTGCTGCAGAAGCACAGAAAGGAGGAGGGCTCAGCTCTGGCACCCTATGGAAGAAATCACAATCATCAGGATACTTAGCATCTCTCTACTTCTGCAGGTCACAGTATCCTAATGAGGTACCAAACTGGTGTTAGCAGAACTGTCTCCTAATCACAGCAATCAATAGGAAACATGCATATTGCACGTTCCTGAAGATGTCCAATGTCCTTAAACACAAGGAAGAATTGTGTTGAATAAATCTGTGTTTAAAGCAGCACTCCTCAAATTCCTTTTACCAGAAAATACTTATTTCATGGAATATCAACAATGGCATTATTAGTCAATAAAACATCACTCTGAGCATTTCGTTTATGAATAATAATACGGTTTTATGGATTTAGACGACATATTGAGTATTTCAGTCATAGCTGAGGATAAAATGCAAAAAAATAGCTTCACAAAATTAGCATACTAGTCAATAATTAAGTCTATATTTGATTTAAGTAGAATATTTACACGTAAATCCCACATGTATCCTTATAGAGGAAAAGAATTCCATTCTGCCACAGAGAATTTTTCAGATTTATTTCTCATAATACATTTTATTATGCAAAATATTTTTTTCAAATGAGTTGATTTATTTTTACCAATACTATGGCCCATAAAAAATTAAAAATTAAAAGACTCTTGTTACTTGGGAAAAAAGCCATGACAAACCTAAACAACATATTAAAAGGCAGAGAAATCACTTTGCCAACAAAGGTCCGTATAATCAAAGCTATGTTTTTTCCAGTAGTCATGTATGGATGTGAGAGTTGGACCATAAAGAAGGCTGAGCACCAAAGAATTGATGCTTTTGAACTCTGGTGGTGGGAGTCTTGAGAATCCCTTGGGATGCAAGGAGAGCAAACCAGTCAATCCTGAAGAAAATCACCCTGAATATTCATTAGAAGGACTGATGCTGAAGCTGTAGCTCCAGTTCTTTGGCCACCTGATTTGAAGATCTGACTCATTGGGAAAGATCCTGATGCTGGGAAGGATTGAGGGCAGGAAGAGAAGGCAGTGACAGAGGAAAAGATGGTGGGATGGCATCACGGACACAATGGACATGAATTTGAGCAAACTCCAGGATGTAGTGAAGGACAGGGAAGCCTGGAATGCTGCAGTCTATAGGGCCATGAAAAGTTGGACATGACTTAGTGACTGAACAACAACGACGATTTTTTAAAGCTTTACAACCATAGTCAATCTTTGTCTTACTCCATTTGTAAAGAAAATATCCTTTTGGATGATTAAAAGTCCAATTTATATGCTTACAAATTAATAGTCATTACTTTCACTGTCAGCCATTGATGGGCATTCACTACAACACAATTCTCACAAGCAGGTGGTTGTTGATTATTGACATAATCTGGATTATGTTAATCAAGGAATGGTTTTATTAGTAGAATGTGTTTCTACAAAATAAATAACATAAAAATAAACTCTTTTTGAGATTTCTTTATTTGGTGATCACTTCTTATGTTTTAATATCTCCAAGTATGAAAACAAAACGAGTCCCTATTCTTACATGAGTTCCTCTACTGATAAAAAAAGATTTGGCTTTTATACTCTTTAAGATCAGCATAATTCAAATGGGTTACACATCATTCAATATGTTTTCTCACATAATTCTTAGCCTCTATCTATGTAAAATCTTTAGAGTGGCCTCACAAATATCATTTCAGTTTTGGGAGATCTGATCTGATAGCCCGCTTAGGGAAGTCCAAGTTATCATATTCTTCTTTCTGTAGAAACTCAAAGTTAATAGGATTCATGTCCAGAACTAATGGATCTGAAAAAGAGGTTCTATAATCCCCTTAAAATACTAAAGTAACATCATGGCAAATGTTCAACTTTTCCTTGTTGATGAGCTTCTTCATAATTCTTTTTAAGTAAGCAAAGCATTTTTATTATAGCCATTCATTTAGCCAAAACCAATTTTGCAGAGAAAACTTAGCCTCTAGTGACAATTAAGGCTTTCAGGAAGGAGCGTCAGGAATGAATGAGATTGTTTCTAATATATAGAAATTGAGTCCATTGCTGTGGACTCAAGATAGAGTGAAATGGTAGAGTGGGACTGGAGCCCACAAAGAGCTCAAAGTCATGACATGCCTACACACATGTCTATATGTTATTTTATATGTGTGTGTGTGTGTGTGTGTGTGTGTGTGTGTGTGTGTGTGTGTCATATCCAGCCTGAACTTGGAGAAGGCAATGGCAACCCACTCCAGTGTTCTTGTCTGGAGAATCCCAGTGATGGCGGAGCTTGATGGGCTGCCGTCTATGGGGTCGCACAGAGTCGGACACGACTGGAGAGACTTAGCAGCAACAGCAGCAGCAGCATGAATTAGGTGTCAACATTTAAGACTACTTGAAAAGTATTCATAAAACACAACTGTGCTTTATGGCATTTCACAATGTGAAAGGTCACCCACAGTGTTCTGATGGCATTTAAGAGGATCCTTGTTCTTTTTATAAGCAAGTGTTATTCCTTGTTTTCAATTTCTTAACTCAATCTGCTGCTGCTGCTAAGTTGCTGCAGTCTATCCGACTCTGTGCGACCCTATAGATGGCAGCCTACCAGGCTCCTCCATCCCCTGGATTCTCCAGGCGAGAATACTGGAGTGGGTTGCCATTTTCTTCTTCAATGTATGAAAGTAAAGAGTGAAAGTGAAGTCACTCAGTCGTATCAGACAATTCGCAGCACCATGAACTGCAGCCTACCAGGCTTCTCCGTCCATGGGATCCAGGCAAGAGTACTGGAGGGGGTTGCCATTGCCTTCTCCGTAACTCAATCTAATGGTGTCAATAATATGTACTCCTTTTTTCCCAAGGATATTAAAGCAATTGATGCATTATCTTTCTTGCTGGCTCTCACAAATCATTGTGAGATATTATTACTCCAAGTTTTTAAAGGGAGGTAAATTATTTAAAGAGGATAAATATTATTATTTCATGTTTTTAAACAAATATAATCTACTATGGAACTTATTTGTGAAATGGAAGAGCACTGAAAAACTTCAGAAGCATGAGGCCAGATGTCTAGTCTCTAGGTATGTTGCCAGCACCAGGTACTTTGAGATGGACTGTCTTCATTTCTGCCTCACATCGTCATCCCAGAGTCTGTGTAAGAATTTTCATCACTCTAACCCTTACCTCCTTTGGATGTGACCCTGGGAAACTGCTTTTATTTCATTGGTCCTACTTTTCTCTGTTGGGAAATATGTAAAAGTATTATTTATATCACTCTCAGACTTTTACATAATATAATAAATATGTTTATGTATTTTAAATTCATAAATACTGTTCAAGAGCATGAGTGACTGCTTGAGTTTCCTGGGGCTGTCCGAACAGTGCCACAAACCAGATGGCTAAACAACAGAAATTTATTCTCAGTTTTGAAGGCTGGGAACTGAAATTCAAGTGCCACCAGGTTGAGCACCTTGAAGTAAATATCTGACCCAGACCTCTCTTCTTGGCTTACAGATGGCATTCTTTCTGTGTCCGTGTTGGTGTCCAAATTTCACCATTTGTATAAAGACACCAGTCATATTGGATTAGGACTCACCCTACCCTAGTTTGACTTCACTAATTACATTTGCAATGACTGCATTTCCAGTTAAGGTGACACTCTGTAGTGCTGGGTGTTAAAACTCCAATATTTTTAAAAATAAAACTTTAAAAAAACAAGAGTGGCCTTATGATTGCAACTGAACCTTGACTACCTGGGAGACCAAACATAGTCTCGCAGTTTCCCATGCGTGTTCAGCTGGGGCAGCAAGAAGGAACACTCTTCCAGGTGCTCCATGGCCTCATCAAGCAGCCCTACTTGTTTCATTTTGCATATCTGAGGAGCCTCAGGCCCTGGTGGATGGAAGTGATCTTTCATACTGGCAAAAACACACCTGGCACAGGCAGAATATGTGCTGAAGACACTGCTTCACATTAATCAGTGGGACCAGTTGGTGAGGCTGAGATCTTGATATCTGATTGGCCTTATACATCCTTAACAGGATCATGAATATGGCTATCACTGCTAACTCCAGGCTCAAAGTTTGGGGCCTGGGACAAACAAAAGCTTTGAGAAGATACTAGCCTCATCTGGGACCCAATAGAGCCTCCTCGACCCCATGCATTTCAACCCATAACAGTAACCTAGAAAATATCACACACTGTGAGGATTAGTGTTTCAGTTGCATTTTGAAGTAAGACTTTCTCTTTATCCTGGATACACTCTTCATACTTGGATTCTCTAGTGGCATTCAAAATCAAAGTCCTCTCCCAAAAGGACCTCTTGCATTTATTGTGAACAATACAGGGCACAGGCCATTGATTCTGAGCATGTGGGTGGTCTGCTGACTGGCAGCTTTGGTATCACTTGGGAACTAGTAAGAAACTGAGACTCCTGGACCTCGTCTCAAACCTTTTGGATCAGAATCTCTCAGGGAGGCACCAAGGATTCTGGATTTCACAACCCCTCCAGGTGATTCTGATGATACCAAATTTTGGCATGCTGGGTGAGGCAGACCAGACTGTAGCTACTGTATGGAATAAAAACCACCTTCCTGTATGATCACAGCCAATGAAGAATAATCTTCTGTTGACTTCTGACTGTCTCAATAATGTTATGCATTGTTTAGGTTACTGATGCTCTTGAGCAGTCTTTGTATAGTCTTCCTGCCTTCCTGAACTATTCCCCCAAAGATGATTACAGAAGGCCTTTCCTTTGTAATAGCCAAAAGCCATGTTGCATATTGAAAATTGGAAAATTTATATCTTCCATCTTTCTATCATCTGTCTATCTATCTACCTACCTATTAAATCCACAAAGTATAACAAGAAATACCTCTACTAGACTATTATTCTGACCATTTTAAATGTGTATGTCAATACCTTCACTGAGTATAAACCTGCAGGGAATTCAAGAAAAGTATATTTTGGAATTATTTAAAATATATCAGTGGCAAAACATCTGATCTGGGGGTTTGATAAGTTTTATTTATTTAAAAAAAAACAAATATTTATAGATATGTGTATATGTACAAGTTAGTATAATACATCTATTTCCTTGCTCAATCAGCTAAGAATTCCTAAAAGAAGATACCCCAGGATCAATGATTCAAATATTGGTTTTCAATACCATTGTCCAATAAAAAGAACCAAAAATCATTGAATAAATAGCTATTTGTAGGACTGAGGCAAGAAATATAGATGAGCCTGTAGCATCCTGTAGTGCAAGGAAGAAAGAAAATGCTAACACACACATACAAATAAAACGATAGTGGTAATGTCAAAGGGGCATATGAGCCAACTAAAAGATATTGCAATTATCAAAGATGAAAAATTTGAGCAATAAAATAAAGTATGTTATTATAACCCACGTAAAATACATATCCATGCATCTCCACTATACAAATGTGATTAAATAAATAAGTAGGAGAAAGGACAAATTTTCTGTGCATAAGAATTCCAAGTAATTTATGCAGATATTAATGCCCAGGCATTAATCTTCTACTCCTCAAGTGTGGACTACTTTTAAGGACTTCTTTCCAATGAATACAGAGTAAAAAGGAAGACAGAGGGTAATTTTACAGAACAGACATCTGACAAATACATCTTCAACCAGGAGATGGAGATAAACATTAACAGTCCTATAATGTTGGTGATACATATTCTTGATATAATGTGATGAAAATGACATTGCACCTCTGATGTCTTCCTCCCCAAATCAAATATCCTCAGACTAATAAATAAAAAAACATCAGGCATTCACAATCAAGAAATAGTCTACATAACTTACCAATACTTGAAACTGTCAGTTCAGTTCAGTTCAGTTGCTCAGTCATGTCCGACTCTTTGCAACCCCATGAACTGCAGCATGCCAGGCCTCCCTGTTTTTCACTGCTCTTCTTTTACAGCTATTTGTAAGGCCTCCCCAGATAGCCATTTTGCTTTTTTGCATTTCTTTTCAATGGGAATGGTCTTGATCCCTGTCTCCTGTACAATGGTACGAACCTCCGTCCATAGTTCATCAGGCATTCTATCTATCAGATCTAGTCCCTTAAATCTATTTCTCACTTCCACTGTATAATCATAAGAGATTTAATTTAGGTCATGCCTGAATGGTCCAAAAGATGCTTACTCCTTGGAAGAAAAGTTATGACCAACCTAGATAGCATATTTAAAAGCAGAGACATTACTTTGCCAACTAAGGTCCATCTAGTCAAGGCTATGATTTTTCCAGTGGTCATGTGTGGATGTGAGAGTTGGACTGTGAAGAAGGCTGAGCGCCAAAGAATTGATGCTTTTGAACTGTGGTGTTGGAGAAGACTCTTGAGAGTCCCTTGGACTGCAAGAAGATCCAACCAGTCCATTCTGAAGGAGATCAGCCCTGGGATTTCTTTGGAAGGAATGATGCTAAAGCTGAAACTCCAGTACTTTGGCCACCTGATGCGAAGAGTTGACTCATTGGAAAAGACTCTGTTGCTGGGAGGGATTGGGGGCAGGAGGAGAAAGGGACGACAAAGGATGAGATGGCTGGATGGCATCATGGACTCGAAACATGAGTCTGAGTGAACTCCGGGGAGATGGTGATGGACAGGGAGGCCTGGCGTGCTGCAATTCATGGGGTCGCAAAGAGTCGGACACGACTGAGTGACTGAACTGAGCTGAATGGTCTAGTGGTTTTCCCTACTTTCTTCAATTTAAGTCTGAATTTGGCAATAAGGAGTTCATGATCTGAGCCACAGTCAGCTCCTGGTCTTGTTTTTGTTGACTGTATAGAGCTTCTCCATCTTGGGCTGCAAAGAATATAATCAATCTGATTTCAGTGTTGACGTCCATGTGTAGAGTCTTCTCTTGTTTTTTTAGTAGAGGGTGTTTGCTACAACAGTGCATTTTCTTGGCAAAACTCTATTAGTCTTTGCCCTGCTTCATTCCGTATTCCAAGGCCA
>SJYX01018298.1:235448-297995 GCA_006410675.1 Oreotragus oreotragus | reverse complement strand
AGATGGCTGGATGGCGTCACTGGCTTGATGGATGTGAGTCTGAGCGAACTCTGGGAGTTGGTGATGGACAGGGAGGCCTGGCGTGCTGTGATTCATGGGTCGCAAAGAGTCGGACACGACTGAGCAACTGAATTGAACTGAACTGAGGCCTCCCTGTCCATCACCAACTCCCAGAGTTCACCCAAACTCATGTGCATCGAGTCAGTGATGCCATCCAGCCATCTCAATGTAGTATCCTGATTGGAATCCTGAAACAGAAAAGAATATTTTGAAAAAACTGTGGAAATCTGAATAAAATATGGTCTTTATTTCAGTATTTTGTAACAAATGGACCATATTGATGTAATATGTTAATAATGGATACTAGATGTAGGGAATATAGGAACTTATGAAACATCTTCACAGTTTTTCTATAAATCTAATACTGTTCTAAATTGAAGGTTTATTTTTTTTTTAATGGTAAATTTTAAAAGTGAAGTTCTGCTTCCAATGGTTATTGAGTGGTTTGCAGCACACTAAATCTCTCCTTGAGTTAAAATGAAAAAATGGATAGGGTAATATTAAAATCTGTTTTAAGACAGGTGTTGAAACAACCATAACCCGAGGGGACAAAGTTCTGTAGAAGTGGACATCACACAGAGAGGTGAACCCACATTCTATTATTGTTTTATCTTTTGGAACATTTTCTGAGCATCTAGAAATAGAATATGAATCAAACAATATAGGTAGAGCCTGGGGGAGGGGGTGGGAAGTGCTATGAACAACTAGCTCCATGTGTTGGAGTATCAATAAGATTCAATAATTAGAGGCCCTGTGGTCAGACAGTTAGACTGAGGAATCCCTTTACATAAAAAATTAAGATGAAAGAACCTTTGGATGGTGATGTGACAATGCAGTGGCACCAAAGCGAGCCCTTCTGGATGAAATTAAAGAAGAGCCTGACAATGTTCAAGTGGTAAAAGACTCCACCTGCCAGAGCAGGAGACCACAGAGATGTGGCTTCCATCCCTGAGTCGGGAAGATCCCCTGGAGGAGAAAATCACAACACACGCCAGTATTCTTCCCTGGAAAATTCCATGGACAGAGGAGCCTGCTGGGCTACAGCCTATAGGATTGCAAAGAGCTGGACATGACTGAGTGACTGAGCACACACATACACTTTGAATTGAATGAGCTTAGATTCATCCATTCAACAACTATTTATTCAGTGTTATAATTATGAGAATAATAATGAGCTAGCATTTTAGTTCGTAAGTCATGTTTAACTTTTGGCTAGCTGTAAGGCATCATGCTATGGAATTTATTTGTATTAAATCATTTTTCCCAAATTTAGTCCAGTGGGTTAGGTAATACTAACTTTTTAGATAAAGAAATTGAACCTGAGAAAAAATAAATAACTTGTTCTTAAAAGCTAGGATTGCTAGCATTCTGTCATTCCTGCGGTGGACGCTGTTCCTTCCTTTCTTACAGCCTGGGGGTTGTGGGCAGTGTCTTGTATTATAGCTGGTTGCTTGAGTGGCCTGGCAGGGGATGGGGCCAGGAGTGCGTGGAGGGCCCTGTGGACTGGAGAGAAGCACACAGCGTGGCCGAAAACTGAGTCAGTTGGTGTGGTTGAGGCTGAGCCTGACCCAGTGGAATACACCCTGCAGAAGTGGCTTCCCCATGGCAGACCTGGAGGCCCAGAGACATTTATATAGAAGACTGGCTTTATGGTCCAGCTGGCCTGCTGCCAGAAACTGCTGGGCGGAGGGGCAAAGGGTCAGAATTCCTGCACTGAGATCTACATCCACCACTTGGGCCTACCTATCAACTGTGCCATCCACATTATCCTACAGCTGCAGGCTGGCAGCTTCAGGTCTTTGTACATGGCAGCCAGTACCTCCACCATGGAGCTTGTGGGTGAGTGGGAACCAGGGATGGATACAGGAGAGCCACTGACCCAGATCTGCAAACTCAGTAATCCACATCCGTGTCTTTAGAGTCACACTCAAGTAACTGAAATGAGGCTGGCCCACCTTAACCACCCACCTGCACAAAAACTGGGTTCATATGTGGCTCTTCTTGTACTGATTGCTGCCGTGGACCTTCTACCAGAAAAAGCCTGTCCCTTCACACCCCAGAGAACTCTGAAATAGTGTCTTTTGTTGGGTCCAACCAGTGGGTCTTCCTGAATCTCTGTGATCTGTAACCTTTGTCCTATACAATAAAAAGTTTCAAGTTGTGTTGGTTCCTGGCCACCTCACTGCAAAAAAAAAAAAAAAGAATCAGAAACACACTTGTTTCTGTCTGCTGTCAGAACCCATAGTCTCTATTGTGTTATGTTAACTGTGCTGGGTGCTGAATGTACAGAGGTAGAAAAACAGATAGAATCACTGCCTATAGTGGACATGGTCCTTTTGGCCTAGTGTGAGAGGAGGAGGGATGTTAGACATTAAACAGATTATCACCCAAAAAAATATGAAATGATGTACTATGACAAGTGCTGTGACTGAAAGTGGATGGGGGAGCCTACAGCAGGGAAACTAAATTTCAGTTGGGAGCCAGGGTTTGAATTCACTATTGTAATTATATTATAATGTATTTGTACACTTATGAGGGAGAGAGCATGGGTTTAAAACAGACTTAGGTTTGATTCCCATCTGTGCACTTGGTATTTTTATGACCTTGCACAAGTTGATGAATATCTCTAAACCTCACTTTTCTCGTCCATCAGCAGCAGCTGGTGCCAAGGAAAGTGGTAAATTAATGCAGTGGTTTCAAATCTTTGACATTTAATATTCCACAGAAATGGCAAAGTAACTTTCGGGAGTGATACATCAGTTATTTTGCTAATTACAGGGAAATTAAAAATATAATTACAAGTTATTTTCACCATTCTTTCAAAAAAGTAAGACTGTTTTTTAAAAAGAAATTTTTGAAATATGTAAGGCTGACAAAACGTGGTCCACTGTAGAAGGGAAAGGCAAGCCACTTCAGCATTCTTTCCTTGAAAACCACATGAATAATATGAAAAGGCAAAACAATACAACACTGACAGATGAACTCCCCAGCTCGGTACGTGCCAAACATGCTACTGGAGAACAGTGGAGAAATAACTGCAGAAAGAATGAAGAGATGGAACCAAAGTGAAAACAATGCCCAGTTCTGGAAGTGACATGATGGAAGTAAAGTCCGATGCTGTAAAGAACAGTACTGCATAGGAACCTGGGATGTTAAGTCTGTGAATCAAAGTGTATTCAGTTCAGTTCAGTTCAGTCACTCAGTCATGTCTGACTCTTTGCGACCCCATGAATCACAGCATGCCAGGCCTCCCTGTCCATCACCAACTCCTGGAGTTCACTCAAACTCACGTCCATCGAGTCAGTGATGCCATCCAGCCATCTCATCCTCTGTCGTCCCCTTTTCCTCCTGACCCCAGTCCCTCCCAGCATCAGAGTCTTTTCCAAGGAGTCAACTCTTCGCATGAGGTGGCCAAAGTACTGGAGTTTCAGCTTTAGCATCGTTCCTTCCAAAGAACACCCAGGGCTGATCTCCTTCAGGATGGACTGGTTGGATCTCCTTGCAGTCCAAGGGACTCTCAAGAGTCTTCTCCAACAGCACAGTTCAAAAGCATCAATTCTTCGGCCCTCAGCCTTCTTGCACAATTCAAAAGCATCAATTCTTCAGTACTCAGCCTTCTTCACAGTCCAACTCTCACATCCATACATGACCACTGGAAAAACCATAACCTTGACTAGACGGACCTTTGTTGGCAACGTAATGTCTCTGCTTTTGGATGTGCTATCTAGGTTGGTCATAACTTTTCTTCCAAGGAGTAAGTGTCTTTTAATTTCGTGGCTGCAGTGATTTTGTAGCCCCAGAAAAATCAAGTCTGACACTGTTTCCACTGTTTCCCCATCTATTTCCCATGAAGTGAGTGTGAGGCTGCTGCAATCTCAGCCCCAGAGATGGCATCTTCCACCAAACTGTGAACAGGCTCCGAGTTGCTAATCACATCTTCCTGGGATCCTGGACAGTTGACACTGCCAGTAGAGTCACAGCCTGAGATCAGCTCCCCAGAGGAGCACCTAAGACAGTGCTCCTGTTGAACACCTTGGAAACTGAGCAGCCAGGACCAGGGAGGTGAGTAAGATGCACAGCCCACCTGGGACAGTGCACTCGCCAAGCACCTGGTCGCCTGAGTTGCTCGGGCCTGGTAAGAGCACAAAACACATGCCCAGCTGGGTTTGTGCCTGTGTGGAGCACCCGAAAACCTGAGTGGCCTAGACCTGGGAAGTGCATGAAACCCAGGGCCCACTTGGGATAGTGCCCTTGCAGAGCACCCTGGAACCTGAACAGTGTGGACCCAGGAAGCACATGCCACCTTGGGCTGTGGAAAACCCAGTGTGATCCATACATTTTGAGCATTCCCCAGTGCCTAAGTGATATTTGTTTGCAGTGTGATATTCTATAAAAATAATTATGTTATTATTGAAATTTAGAGCTCTGGCAAGGAATGCTATAGTATATTTCCATGTTTCAAATACTAGTTAACTTTTATTTGTTTGTGGTGTCCCTCCCTCTACACAGCACAACTGAACAAGTGAGCTTAAATTAGTGACCACCTTTGTCCCCCCGTGTCAGGGAGGAAATTAGACTTGCAAAAAGAGGAAGCCAAAATAGAGAAGAGGGAACTGCTCTGAAGGTGACAGGTGCAACAGATTAAAACTCAGCAGTTAATATTGACTAAGCATTGGAGGGGGCCTATAGACCTTGAGAACAAGTACAAGCTGGAATATGGAACTATCTGAAACTGAACTGACCCCACACTGCCCACAACAGCTCCAGAGAAATTCATATATATACATATATATTTTTTTTTACTGTTATCACTTTTTAATTTTTTAACTTTTAAGTTATTACTCCTTTAATTTTCATTTTTATACCCTACTATTACCTTACAAAAAGGACCCTATTTTTTAAGCAAATTTCATATATATATATATTTTTTAATTTTTGTGATTGATTTTGTTTTGTGACTTTTATAGTCTAACCTCTATTCTAGATTTTTAACCTCTGCTTTTTGGTATTTGTTATCAATTCTGTACCTTTAAGAATCTAATCTTCAATATCCTTTTTGCTTAGGGATGTGATTACTGCTTGATTGCTCTCTCCCGTTTTGACTCCCCTCTTCTCCTCCTCTCTCTGGGTGTTCCAGGACAAGAACTTAGGGAATTGATTACTGGTTAGACTGGTCTCTCCCCTTTTGACTCCCCCTCTTCTCCTTCTGGTCACCTCTATCTCCCTCCTCCCTCTTCTCTTTTCTGTGTAACTCTGTGAATCTCTCTGGGTGTCCCTTGCTGCGGAGAATTGTTTCACCATTAACCTAGATGTTTTATCATCTGTGCTGTATGGACGGAGAAGTCTTGAGGATACTGTAAGAGCAGGACCGAAAGTCAGAGCTAGGAGACTTAACTCTAAAACTTGAGAACATCAGAGAACTCCTGACTCCAGGGAACATTAATGGACAAGAGCTCACCCCAAAGTCTCCATGTCTACACTGAAACCAACCTCCACCCAAGAGCCAACAAATACCAGTGCAAGACNCACCTCAAACCAAGGGACACATACAGGCTGAAAGTGAAGGACTGGAAAAATATTTCATGCAAATGGAGACCAAAAGAAAGCAGGAGTAGAAATACTCACATCAGATAAAATAGACTTTGAAATAAAGACCATGAAAAGAGACAAAGAAAGATACTATATTGATCAAAGGATCAATCCAAGAAGAAGATACAGCAATTAATAATATATATGCACCCAACATAGGAGCACCTCAATACATAAGGCAAATGCTAACAAGCATGAAAGGGGAAATTAACAGTAACACAATAGTAGTGGGAGACTTTAATACCCCACTCACACCTATGTGTATCAACCAAACAGACAATTAGCAAGGAAACCCAAGCTTTAAATGATACAATAGACCAGTTAGACCTAATTGATATCTATAGGACATTTCACCCCAAAACAATGAATTTCACTTTTTTCTCAAGTGCACACGGAACCTTCTTCAGGATAGATCATATCCTGGGCCATAAATCTAGCCTTGGTAAATTCAAAAAAACTGAAATCATTTCAAGTATCTTTTCTGATCACAATGTGGTAAGATTAGCTGTCAATTACAGGGGAAAAAAAAACTACTAAAAATACAAACATATGGAAGCTAAATAACACACTTCTGAATAACCAACAGATCATGGAAAAAATCAAAAAGGAAAGCAAAACATGCATAGAAACAAATGAAAATAAAAACACAACAACCCAAAACCTATTGGACTCAGTAAAAGCAGTGCTAAGGGGAAGATTCATAGCAATACAAGCTTACCTCAAGAAACAAGAAAAACATTGAATAAACAACTTAACTCTACACCTAAAGCAACTAGAAAAAGAAGAAGTGAAGAACCCCAAAGTTAGTAGAAGGAAAGATCATAAATATCAGAGAAGAAATACATGAAAAAGAAACAAAGGAGACTGTAGTAAAAGTCAACAAAACTAAAAGTTGGTTCTTTGAGAAGATAAATAAAATAGACAAACCAGTAGCCAGACTCATCAAGAAAAAGGAGAAGAAACAAGTCACCAAAATTAGAAATGAAAATGGAGAAATCACAACAGACAACACAGAAACACAAAGGATCATAGAGACTACTATCAGCAACTATATGACAATAAAATGGATAACTTGGAAGAAATAGATGAATTCTTAGAAAAGTATAACTTTCCAAATCTGGACCAGGAAGAAATATAAAATCTTAACAGACCCATCACAAGCACAGAAATTGAAACAGTAATAAAAAATTTTCCAACAAACAAAAGCCCAAGACCAGATGAATTTACAGGTGAATTCTACCAAAAATTTAGAGAAGAGCTAACACCTATCCTACTCAAACTATTCTAGAAAATTGCAGAGAAAGGTAAACTCCCAAACTCATTCTATGGGGCCACCATTACCCTGATACCAAAATCAAAGGTGCCACACACACATAAAAACAAAACTACAGGCCAATATCACAATATGAACATAGATGCAAAAATCCTCAACAAAATTCTAGCAAACAATCCAACAATACAGTAAAAAGATTGTACATCATGATCAAGTGGGCTTTACTCCAGGTATGCAAGGATTCTTCAGTATTCACAAATCAATCAATGTGATATACCACATTAACAAACTGAAAGATAAAAACCATATGATTATGTAAATAGATGCAGAGAAAGCCTTTGAAAAAATTCAACACCCATATATGATTTAAAAAAAACTCTCCAGAAAGCAGGTTTGGAAAGAACATAACTCAGCATAATAAAAGCCATATATGATAAACCCACAGCAAACATTATCCTCAAGGGTGAAAAATTGAAAGCATTTTCCTCTAAAGTCAGGAATAAGACAAGGGTACCCACTCTCACCACTATTCAACATAGTTTTGGACGTTTTAGCCACAGCAATCAGAGAAGGAAAAGAAAGAAAAGGAATCCAGACTGGAAAAGAAGAAGTAAAACTCTCACTGTTTGCAGATGACATGATCCTCTACATAAAAAACTCTAAAGACACCACCAGAAAATCATTACAGTTTATCAATGAATATAGTAAAGTTGCAGGATATAAAATTAATACACAGAAATCTCTTGCATTCCTATACACTAACAATGAGAAAACAGAAAAATTAAGGAAACAATCCCATTCACCACTGCAACAAAAAGAATAAAGTACTTAGGAATAAATTTATCTTAAGAAACAAATGACCTATATATAGAAAACTATAAAATACTGATGAAAGAAATCAAAGATGACACAAACAGATGGAGAAATATACCATGTTCATGGATTGGAAGATTCAATACAGTGAAAATGAGTATACTACCCAAAGCAATCTAATATTCAGTGCAATCCCTATCAAGCTACCAATGGTATTTTTCACAGAACTAGAAAAAATGACTTCACAATTTGTATGGAAGCACAAAAAACCTCAAATAGCCAAAGAAATCTTGAGAGAGAAGAATGGAACTGGAGGAATCAATCTGCCTGACTGCGGACTATGCTGCAAAACTATAATCATCAGGACAGAACGGTACTGGCACATAGACAGAAATACAGATCAATGGAACAAAATAGAAAGTTCAGATATAAAAGTCACATTCCTATGGACACCTTATCTTTGACAAAGGAGGCAAAAATATACAATGGAGAAAAGACAGTCTCCTCAACTAGTGAAATGGTCAACCATGTGTAAAAGAATGACACTAGAACATTTTCTAACACATACACAAAAATAAACTTAAAATGGATTAAAGATCTAAACACACGACCAGAAACTATAAAACTCCTAGAGGAAAACATATGCAGAACACTCTCTGACATAAATCACAGCAATATCCTCTATGACTCATCTCCCAGAGTAATGGAAATAAAAGCAAAAATAAACAAATGGGGCCTAATTAAATGTAAAAACTTTTGCAAAATGAAGGAAACTATAAGTAACATGAGAAGACACCCTTCAGAATGGGAGAAAATAATAGCAAATGAAGCAACTAATAGCAGATTAATTCTTTGTTTTAATTAATTAATCTCAAAAATATACAAGCAGCTCACACAGCTCAATACCAGAAAAATAAACGACCCAATCAAAAAATGGGCCAAAGAACTAAACAGACATTTCTCCAAAGAAGACACAGATGGCTAACAAACACATGAAAAGATGCTCAACATCACTCATTATCAGAGAAATGCAAGTCAAAACCACAATGAAGTACCATTTCATGCCAGTCAGATAGCTGCTATCAAAATGTCTACAAATAATAAAGGCTGGAGAGGGTGTGGACAAAAGGGAACCCTCTTACACTGTTGGTGGAAATGCAAACTAGTACAGCCATTATGGAGAACAGTGTGGAGATTCCTTCAAAAACTGCAAATAGAACTGTCATATGACCCAGCAATCCCACTGCTATGAATACACACCAAGGAAACCAGAATTGAAAGAGATATGTGTACCCCAGTGTTCATCACAGCACTGTTTACAACAGCTAGGACATGGAAGCAACCTAGATGTCCATCAGCAGACAAACGAATAAGAAATTTGTGGTACATATACACAATGGAAAAGAATGCATCTGAGTCAGTTCTAATGAGGTGGATGAAACTGGAGCCTATTATACAGAGTGAAGTCAGAAAGAAAAACACCAATACAGTATATTAATACATATATATGGAATTTAGAAAGATGGTAACAATGACCTTATATACAAGACAGCAAAAAAGACACAGATATAAAAAACAGACTTTTGGACTCTGTGGGAGAAGGCAAGGGTGGGATGATTTGAGATGATTTGGCATGTATATTACCGTATGTGAAATAGATGACCAGTCCAAGTTTGATGCATGAAACAGCACTCAAAGATGATGCACTGGGACAACCCAGAGGGAGGTGAGAGGGGTTTGGGGACAGGGGAACACATGTACAGCTGCAGCTGATTCATGCCAATGTATGGCAAAAAACACAATACCTGTCTCTTATACACATCTAGATGTGTATAAGAGACAGGTACCCACTCTCACCACTATTCAACATAGTTTTGGACGTTTTAGCCACAGCAATCAGAGAAGGAAAAGAAAGAAAAGGAATCCAGACTGGAAAAGAAGAAGTAAAACTCTCACTGTTTGCAGATGACATGATCCTCTACATAAAAAACTCTAAAGACACCACCAGAAAATCATTACAGTTTATCAATGAATATAGTAAAGTTGCAGGATATAAAATTAATACACAGAAATCTCTTGCATTCCTATACACTAACAATGAGAAAACAGAAAAATTAAGGAAACAATCCCATTCACCACTGCAACAAAAAGAATAAAGTACTTAGGAATAAATTTATCTTAAGAAACAAATGACCTATATATAGAAAACTATAAAATACTGATGAAAGAAATCAAAGATGACACAAACAGATGGAGAAATATACCATGTTCATGGATTGGAAGATTCAATACAGTGAAAATGAGTATACTACCCAAAGCAATCTAATATTCAGTGCAATCCCTATCAAGCTACCAATGGTATTTTTCACAGAACTAGAAAAAATGACTTCACAATTTGTATGGAAGCACAAAAAACCTCAAATAGCCAAAGAAATCTTGAGAGAGAAGAATGGAACTGGAGGAATCAATCTGCCTGACTGCGGACTATGCTGCAAAACTATAATCATCAGGACAGAACGGTACTGGCACATAGACAGAAATACAGATCAATGGAACAAAATAGAAAGTTCAGATATAAAAGTCACATTCCTATGGACACCTTATCTTTGACAAAGGAGGCAAAAATATACAATGGAGAAAAGACAGTCTCCTCAACTAGTGAAATGGTCAACCATGTGTAAAAGAATGACACTAGAACATTTTCTAACACATACACAAAAATAAACTTAAAATGGATTAAAGATCTAAACACACGACCAGAAACTATAAAACTCCTAGAGGAAAACATATGCAGAACACTCTCTGACATAAATCACAGCAATATCCTCTATGACTCATCTCCCAGAGTAATGGAAATAAAAGCAAAAATAAACAAATGGGGCCTAATTAAATGTAAAAACTTTTGCAAAATGAAGGAAACTATAAGTAACATGAGAAGACACCCTTCAGAATGGGAGAAAATAATAGCAAATGAAGCAACTAATAGCAGATTAATTCTTTGTTTTAATTAATTAATCTCAAAAATATACAAGCAGCTCACACAGCTCAATACCAGAAAAATAAACGACCCAATCAAAAAATGGGCCAAAGAACTAAACAGACATTTCTCCAAAGAAGACACAGATGGCTAACAAACACATGAAAAGATGCTCAACATCACTCATTATCAGAGAAATGCAAGTCAAAACCACAATGAAGTACCATTTCATGCCAGTCAGATAGCTGCTATCAAAATGTCTACAAATAATAAAGGCTGGAGAGGGTGTGGACAAAAGGGAACCCTCTTACACTGTTGGTGGAAATGCAAACTAGTACAGCCATTATGGAGAACAGTGTGGAGATTCCTTCAAAAACTGCAAATAGAACTGTCATATGACCCAGCAATCCCACTGCTATGAATACACACCAAGGAAACCAGAATTGAAAGAGATATGTGTACCCCAGTGTTCATCACAGCACTGTTTACAACAGCTAGGACATGGAAGCAACCTAGATGTCCATCAGCAGACAAACGAATAAGAAATTTGTGGTACATATACACAATGGAAAAGAATGCATCTGAGTCAGTTCTAATGAGGTGGATGAAACTGGAGCCTATTATACAGAGTGAAGTCAGAAAGAAAAACACCAATACAGTATATTAATACATATATATGGAATTTAGAAAGATGGTAACAATGACCTTATATACAAGACAGCAAAAAAGACACAGATATAAAAAACAGACTTTTGGACTCTGTGGGAGAAGGCAAGGGTGGGATGATTTGAGATGATTTGGCATGTATATTACCGTATGTGAAATAGATGACCAGTCCAAGTTTGATGCATGAAACAGCACTCAAAGATGATGCACTGGGACAACCCAGAGGGAGGTGAGAGGGGTTTGGGGACAGGGGAACACATGTACAGCTGCAGCTGATTCATGCCAATGTATGGCAAAAAACACAATACTGTTAAGTAATTAGCCTCCAATCAAAATTAATTAAATTAACAAAATATAATAGTTATGCTCTTATTCCCATTATACAGATGGCAAAGCTGAGCCTTAAAAATATCTTTATTTACAAAAATCATTGGCAAGACATCCTGGGATAGCCTCAAACTCCTACTGAGTGCATCTCTATAGAAAGTGCTAGGACAGTCCTGCAGGGGATAAAAGTCAAACAACTCTTCCAGTCTTATGTCAAAGCCACCTGGAAAACTGGTTTCTGTCTGCAACCTAAAACTTACTTCATTCCACACTCCTTCCTGTTCTCTCCACACCAACCTGGTTAACTTTCATAGTTCTTAAGCACTGACATCTTTCAGCCAGGAAACATATTTCACGCTCTAAAAGACTAATACAAGTAAGGCAGCCATCTGCTTCCATCATGCCCTGACCTTGTCCCAGGGTAGCATTTGTCACATTGCACTGTATGCTGGTTATAATCAAAGAAGAAATATGACCCCCAATTGAGAACAGAACTTTTCAGCCATTCTGTCCAGGTTTAAATTCCAAGCCTAAACTTACAAATTGTGTTTTTATCTTGGACAGTGATCTTACTTTTCTCAGACTCAATGTTCTCATCTATAAAATGGGAGGACAATATGAATACCTACCTCACAGATAAGAATCTTCTGAGGATTAAATAACCTTGAAAGAAGCCAGTAATTATTATCTGGCATTAATATTATATGTGCTCCCCTATAGATTGACCTATTTGTTTCCCAGGGATCTAGCAAATTAATGGGTTCAAAGAAAGCATTTGATAGTTATACCAATGTTTGGAAAAGAAAACAACCATTAATTTGATTAGCAAACAAGTCAAAATCATTAATATTTTACTTTGTTAACATTTAGTTGTTATGTTAGAAATACTAGCAAGAGAATATTAAGGTGATATAGTAATAAGGGGGGTTTTCCTGGTACCGCAGCTGGTAGAGAATTTGCCTGCAAGACAGCCCGGTTCAATTCCTGGGTCGGGAAGATCCTCTGGAGAAGGGATAGGCTGCCCACTCCAGTATTCTTGGGCTTTCCTGGTGGCTCAGATGGTAAAGAATCCACCTGCAGTGCAGACTGGGAAGGTGCCCTGGGGAAGGGTGTGTGGCAACCCACTTCAGTATTCTTGCCTGGAGAATTTCATGAACAGAGAAGCCTGGCGGGCTATAGTCCATGGAAGATAAAGCATCCAATTCACTTGAAGATTTTGGTTTAATTTCCGTTTTCTGGCTTAAGATGGAATCTGGGAAATTCAGGCCTATTTCTCTAAATAACTAAATTGTTGCCTGTCCCTGCCAATCTCCTTTTATAGTGTGGTGAGATGTTATTAGCCCAGTAAGCCATCAGTTAGACAACCTGGGCAACATTTCCATGCGTCCGATGATATGGATTGGTTCTATTTCTCCCGGTTTTCACAGAAGACACTTCAGTGCAAGAAGTTTCTCATAGATACCAATGTTCTCTAGACAGTAACCTTGTTCTTTGGATGTTTCTCCCACTCCCACTCCTTTCCACAATCCATTGAGAGAGGAGAATGAGAGTGCTTGCTGCAGTACCACTTCCAGCTCTTCACCTATCCCCCTTCCCTGTCATCTGTTCATAGTCCCCTTGCTTCATCCTTATACTTGTCTCAGTTGCCATTGAAGAGGTCTGAGGTCAGAGTCAGGCCTCTTTAAGTTTAGTTCTTCCTCTTCTCTTTTGATTTGCTTTTAAACAAGAGGAGACTTATTCAACTTCATCAAAACATTATACAGTTACTACAGCAGGAATGCTCTTGGCAGTACCCCCTTTGCTGTACTCCTTTGCCCAAATGACTTACTTGGAAAATCCATGTGACCTCAGGACTACTCTGCTCTGAATGACACAAGCTTCTCACTGTAGCCCGTGTGACTGACTCCTTGTTGACCTGGCACCGATCTTCTTAAAATGCATACAAATTATTACTTGGTCAACCTGATTACTCTTCCTAAGGAGGGAAACATAATTTAATAAGACAAACAGTCTGAGGAAAAGCTTGCTGCTGCTGCTAAGACACTTCAGTCGTGTCCGACTCTGTGCAACCCCATAGACAGCAGCCCACCAGGTTCCCCCATCCCTGGGATACTCCAGGCAAGAACACGGAGTGGGTTGCAATTTCCTTCTCCAATGCATGAAAGTGAAAAGTGAAAGGGAAGTCACTCAGTCATGTCCAGTTCTTAGCAACACCACTGACTGAAGCCTACCAGGCTCCTCCGTCCATGGGATTTTCCAGGCAAGAGTAGTGGAGTAGGTTGCCATTGCCTTCTCCAGAGGAAAAGCTTACCCTGCGGTAATAATGACAATAACACTTAGAAGTTATGGGCTTCCCTGGTGGCTCAGATAGTAAAGAAGCCACTTGCCAGTGCAGGAGATAGATGCAGGATTGATCCCTGTGTTGGGAAGATCCTCTGGAGAAGGGAATGACAACCCACTTCAGTATTCTTGCCTGGAGAATCCCATGTGGGCAGATGAGTCTGGTGGGCTACAGTCCATGGGATTGCAAAGAGCCAGACACAGCTGAGCAACTAACAGAAGTTACTGTTTTATTTTCTGTCTTCTTATTTCAAAAGCATGGCTTTCCTTGTGTCCCAGATGGTAAAGAATCCAGCTACAGAGCTGGAGACCCAGGTTCTATCCCTGGGTCTGGAAGATCCCCTGGAGATGGGACTGGCTACCCACACCAGTATTTATGCCTGGAGAATTCCATGAACAGAGGAGCCTGGTGGGCTGTGGTCCACTGAGTCACAGAGACAGACACAACTGAGCAACTAACACTTTCTATTTCAGACGCATGTCAGTATTGGAAATTTGCATACTTTACATTTTTCATCTCCATAACCCCTAGATACCAATGCTATCATATTTCCTTCTTTATGATTTTTTAAGCAGTATCTCTTACGACTTGTGCAATTTTGTTACTGAGTCCAAGCTTGTACTGCACACTGTAGGATAGACCAATAAATCAGGTAATGGGGTGCTGGGGCAAGGAAAAGTGACTTTAGCTAAAAAGCCAGAAAACCAAGCAGATGGCAGACTGATGTTAAAGGACCATCTTGCTGGGGGTCTGTGTTCTAGTTTCTTTTATAGGAGAAAGAGGGGGAAGTTGAAGAAGTAAAATAGAAGCCATAAATTGTTGCAAATATTTCCTGTTTTCAGCCAGACCCCAGAGAGAATGTGTTAATTCCTTCTTTCTCACAGTCATTAGTAGGTGGGCTAGATTAGGATGTTCCCTGTGAGCTCAACAAAGGTATTTTATCTGAACATTCAGGCAAGGCAGGCAGGGTTCCCAGTGATGGGACATTCTGCATACTTTAAGCTTAGCATCCCTTTAGTAATTAATTTGTAGCCAAGATAGTAGAATACAAAGATTAAGTAAATACATAGTATAGAATAAGACTTGTTCCTCCCTATTACAATTTTGTTCATCAAACTTTGTTATCAAACCATGTTGGAATAATTTACTGATTCTTTGTAGCAAAAGCCTTTGTTTTATCAATAAATGGCTTTAGAGGTTTGGACTTTAGGATTGTAATGTCATGACTTTCTCGTCAAGACTGATTATGCTGAAATTAAAAAAAAAAAAAAAAAAAAAGCTAGTATCAGGGAGGAGGAAATTTCACCTTCCACCTCCCATGAGTTCCTGTGGCTGAACTAATAATAAAATTGACCCCCCCCCCAAAAAAAAAAAAAGAAAAAAAAAACGAATTTTAATTCATGCTCATGGAGGTTTCATAGAAATGGAACTTAAGAAGTAACTGAAGTAGGCAGTTTTTATATTTTTTAGACAAAGAAATAAATTTTTGAGTAATCAGACAAAGAAACAGGTTTTGAGTGCTTAATTGGTAAGGTATCTAAATAGAGTTTGGGGCTTGGGCAAATGAAAGAAATAACAAGGTTAATTTATTTAGGCTTTTCAGCTAGAATTTCCTATCTTTGGTGGTAAAGGTGTCTTTCTGTTCCCAATGCAGGGCGGGCAACTTTTATGTCAGAGATTGGTTTGCTGCTTTCAGAGAGACAGAAAGGAGGGTCAGAGTGTCCTTTTGTGTTGACCATTTCTTATTTTAATTCAAAGTAATCAACTGAGGCACATCTAGGGGAGGTCCCCCTTGTGCCCCAAAACTAGCAAGCCCAGTTTGAGGAATCAAATAGACAAACTTGGCTAAGAATTCACCATAGCTCCCATCCTTACTGTCTAAAGTAAAATGATAGTATACATTTCAAGAGCTTTTTATTTCTTCTGTAATAAAACTACAGATAAAAGGACTAAAAACCATGCTTTGGTTTTGTTTTAAATCTCCTTTCAAAAGACTCTGAGGATGGTGTGAATTTAGTGCTGCTGATTCCTGGAATATCATTGGGTGGTTAATCTTATGGTGCAAGTTGGATCCCTGCACTGACTAACAGTTTGGGGCTTTTTGATGAGGGAAGGTGAGACTGGAGTAGACGGAACTGCTGTACTAAGATGCCCCTCCCACTCAATTCCTGGTACAGAGTTTCTTTTTCTTCTTTCCATTTTTATTATACTGAAGGCCAGGATGTTTTCTAGGGAATGAATCTTCAAAGTAATACCTGGATTCAATGGACTGATATCATTTGTTTTATAAAGACATTTGTCTGATTGAAGGGGAACAGCTATTTATTTAAGACTGATGTTTATATCACTCTTTGTGTAAGTGAAAGAACCACTGGCAAATATACATCTGTGCATTTACTTTTCCATATAAAGGGTGGCCTTTGGCATTGCATCTGCTATTTGAAGTGCCATTATCAATCTGTGCCTTCAATTCACAAACCATTCAGTGGTTTAAAGAAGAGGGGTGATTTGTAATGAATAGGAATACTGCAAAAGAATTAGTTATTTTTAACAAGGAAAATGCTTAGAATAGAATGTTTGGGGAAATAATTGTATAAAATCTGATATGACCTTTGATGTGCTTGTTGGGATGTAATTGTGCAGTGGAATCAGATTTAACAAAATCATAATGATGGTTTTGCTTTCATCCCTGAAAAATTTTTCTTTTCATTCTAAATTATTTGTGCATATTCCATATATTTTAAAATATTGCTATTTTTGAAAACTTTAAAATAGCAGGAAAAAACATATAGAAGAAGAAATCTTCCTCCATCAAATGTTAATATCGTGCTAAACGTGTTTTTAAAGTTTTTTAACATAAGACATTCTTTTTCATGCAATAGATCTGCTGTTGTATTGAAAACACCTTCAAAAGTAGACAAAAGTACAAAGGACCACCACAGCCAGCCACATGAGAATCCAGTCCAATTACCAGCAGGCCAGCTCCAGCACTGTGAACCGTGAGCCCTTCAGCCAGCTGTGTCAGAAACTGGCCCCACACCCCAGTGTGCCAACACCAGCTCTGGGACCATCAGTGCTTTGTAACCAGAGTTTTCAGGATCCAGCTCTGCCCACTAGTGGGCCAGCACTAGCCCCAGGCTCTGAAGATCCAGACTTACAGAGTCTAGGACCACCAGAAGGCTAACAACAGCTCTGAGACACCTTGGATTCCTTAGTCAGCTGCCCCATGAGTCATCCCCACTCACCACAAGGCAGAAACAAGTTTTGGTATAGGCTGGAACCCACAGCCAGCTGTTTCATGAACTAGTCCTGCCAAACAATAGACTGACATTTAATTTGGGACCTCTGGGATCACACTACATACACAATATATGGCTCTACTCATCAGTGGGCCGCTACTAACCCTAGGACCCCACAGAGCTACACAGCTAGTGGCCTTGTGACCCAGCCCCACTCACCAATGACTGGCAGTCCCTGCACAAGGCAGGTCCTAGCAACCAAACAGACAAGAGGTCAACCATACCTACCAGACCAAGGTAAAATACCAGAAGTAGAATTAAGTAAATTAGAGCTAGGCAATCTACCCAATAAAGAGTTCAAAGTAATAACTCTAAAGATCCTCAGAGTAATCAAGAGAACATTCAGTTTAAAAAGTGAGAATTTGGAAGTTTTTAACAAAGATAAACTATAAAGAATTAAACAAAGATGAAGAACACTGTAAGTGAAAACTTAAAAAACACACAACAAGGAATCAACAGTAAATTATATGGTGCAGATAAACAGGTCAGGGAGCTGAAAGTCAGAATAGTAGTGGCTCAGTCGCGCTCTCCCATGGACTATACAGTCCGTGGAATTCTCCAGGCCAGAATACTGGAGTGGGCAGCCTTTCCCTTCTCCNATGAAGAACACTGTAAGTGAAAACTTAAAAAACACACAACAAGGAATCAACAGTAAATTATATGGTGCAGATAAACAGGTCAGGGAGCTGAAAGTCAGAATAGTAGTGGCTCAGTCGCGCTCTCCCATGGACTATACAGTCCGTGGAATTCTCCAGGCCAGAATACTGGAGTGGGCAGCCTTTCCCTTCTCCAGGGGATCTTCCCAACCCAGGGATTTAACCCAGGTCTCTCACATTGCAGGCGGTTCTTTACCAGATGAGGGAAGCCCATAGTGGAAATCACTGAAGCCAAATAGAAAAAAAGAGAGAGAGAGAGAGAGAGAGATCAGACAGTTTAAGAGAACTGTACTCAGAAATGTAAGATACTGATGCTGAAACCTGGCCTCCATACACTGGTACTAGATTAAATCTTGGAAACAGAATTTTGGGTGAGGTGGTAACAAATAACTTTATTGCTTTGTCAGGCAAAGGGGTCCTCAGCAGGCCAATGCTCTCAAAAGTTGTCTCCCAACCTGGAGGATGTAGTGAGGAGTTTCATAGTAATGATTCAAAGTGTAGGCATGATTAGCTTGTGGATATACTTCTGTTTGGATTGTGGTGAGGTAATGGGGAGTCAGCATCATCAACTTTTTGGTTCTAAACATTCTGGAATCTATGCACTTTGGGTAGCAAACAGTTAATTTATTCCACCTGGTGGTAGTTTCCATATCTATAAACCATCTCAAAGGACATGGCTCAGAATATTATCTCTAGTCCTCAAGGAAGAATTAAAGTCCTTGACTTTGTTTAATGGATAAAGTAGTATTATTTTGTCTTGCTTGACTGTTTTCCTTTCTTTCTGCATTTTTTCACTCTTCTGATTAAGTTTATTCTTTATTCAAAGTTTTGTTTTTTTCTACAGACAAAAGGCAAGTGGAGGATATGGCTGAGAGTTTATTCTTGAGAGGTTTCATAGGGGGCTGCTCTATAACAATACTGATGAAAGAAATTCAAGATGGAACAGATAGAAAAATAGAATGTGTTCATGGAGTGAAAGATTTAATGTTGTTAGAAACACCGTTATCACCCAAGGTGATCTACAGATTCAGTGAAATCCTTATCGAAGCACCCATACTCCAACAAATGCTTCTAACATTTATGTGGAAACACAAGGACCCTAAAGAGCTAAAACAGTCCTGAGGAAGAAGAACAAAGCTGGAGGTATTGAACTCCCAATTTCAAAGTATTCTACAAAGCAACCATCATCAAAACAGTATGGTTCTGGCACAGAAACAGTCACATAGGTCAATAAAACAGATACGACAGCCCAGAAATTAACTGCCATTTATATGACAATCCATGATAAAGGACACAAGAATTAGGGAAAAGACAGTATCTTCAACAAATGATGTTCGGAAAATTGGACAACTGTACACAAAAGATTCTAACTGGATCACTCTCTGACACTATTCACACAAATAAACTCAAAATGGTTTAAATAGTTAAATATAAGACTATAAACATAAATATAGAACCCCACCCACAGTGAAACAGGGTTCCCTTTTCTCCACTCCTTCTCCGGCATTTATTGTTTGCAGATTTTTTAATGATTGCCATCCTGACCAAAGTCAGGTTATACCTCGTTGTAGTTTTGATTTGCATTTCTCTAATAATGAGCGAGAGTTGGACTGTGAAGAAAGCTGAGCACTGAAGAAGTGATGCTTTTGAACTGTGGTGTTGGAGAAGATCCATTTCCTTCTCCAGGGGATCTTCCCGACCCAGGGATCGAACCCGGGTCTCCCGCATTGGAGAAAGTGAAGAGGAACTAAAAAGCCTCTTGATGAAAGTGAAAGTGGAGAGTGAAAAAGTTGGCTTAAAGCTCAGCATTCAGAAAACTAAGATCATGGCATCTGGTCCCATCACTTCATGGAAAATAGATGGGGAAACAGTGGAAACAGTGTCCAACTTTATTTTTTGGGGCTCCAAAATCACTGCAGATAGTGACTGAAGCCATGAAATTAAAAGACGCTTACTCCTTGGAAGAAAAGTTATGACCAACCTAGATAGCATCCAACAAAGGTCCATCTAGTCAAGGCTATGGTTTTTCCAGTGGTCATGTATGGATGTGAGAGTTGGACTGTGAAGAAGGCTGAGCACCAAAAAATTGATGCTTTTGAACTGTGGTGTTGGAGAAGACTCTTGAGAGTCCCTTGGACTGCAAGGAGATCCAACCAGTCCGTTCTGAAGGAGATCAGCCCTGGGATTTCTTTGGAGGGAATGATGCTGAAGCTGAAACTCCAGTACTTTGGCCACCTCATGCGAAGAGTTGACTCATTGGAAAAGACTCTGATGCGGGGAGAGATTGGGGGCAGGCAGAGAAGGGGATGACAGAGGGTGAAATGGCTGGATGGCATCACGGACTCGATGGACTGAGTCCGAGTGAACTCCGGGAGCTGGTGATGGACAGGGAGGCCTGGCGTGCTGCGATTCATGGGGTTGCAAAGAGTCGGACACGACTGAGCAACTGAACTGAATTTATAATGCTGTGTTAGATTCAAATGTACAGGAAAGTGATTTGGTCATACACACACACACATACACATATATACACATATATTTTCTTTTTCAGAATACATACATATATAAATTCTTTTTCAGATAATTTTCCATTTCAGGTTAATAGAAGATATTGAGTAGAGTTCCCTGAGCTATACAGGAGGTCTTATTGTTCACCTCATTTATATAGCAGTGTGTGTATGTTAATCCCAGGCTCCTGCTTTCTCTCTCCCCTCACCCCCACTCTCCCCTTGGTAACCATAAATTGGTTTTCTGTGTCCATGAATCTATTAATGTTTCTGTTTTGTAGATAAGTTCATTTGTATCATTAGATTCTGCATATAAATGATATCATATTTCTTTCTCATCTGATTTACTTAATGTGGTAATCTCTGGGTCCATCCATGTTGCTGCAGATGGCATTATTTCATTCTTTTTATGGCTGAGTGGTATTCCATTGCATTTATGTACCACATCTGCTTTATCTGTTCATCTGCCCGTGGACATTTAGTTTGCTTCAGAGAGCCCCAGTGTTTACCACCCCTGGGCCTTTGTCCATCCTGTTCCTCCTGCCCTGAATGCTCTCTTTATTTCTTTTCCTCTATCTGAATATGAATATCTTTCAAGGCACAGTTACAACTTTGACCTCCTCTGTGAAGTCTTCCTTGATCATCTCAGCCCACAGTAATTTCCTCCTGTCTGCAAACCTACAGAACTTGGCTCATTTTTAATTTGTGCAGTCTTATAGAGCTCCCCCATTTATAGATACATAGCCATCTACTTACATTTATCTCAGTGTGCTAAAATGATTCTTAAAATGGTGATACTTTACATGTGAAAAGTACAAATATTTACTCATGGATTGATAACTGTTTGCTTGATTTACTCATTATCCCAACAAGGTGATTTTAAACAATGGATTTGCTGTTTCTTTCCTATGCTGCTGCTTTCAGAGCTTGCATTTTCAGAAGCTGCGAGAAAGGGGGGAGGACTGCAGCTGAAAGTCTCATTTCCCATTTTAAAGTTCCTTTATTTTTCAGCTCAGATTGTCCCTTACAGATAATGGATTAACTATTAAATTCTGCCACTTGTTACAGAGCCCCCCAAATTCTCACCTAAGAGCAGTCAGTCCTTCTGAGGATTGCCCTGCATGATCTCCAGCTTGGAATTTCACTAAAGCAAAAGCTCAGTATAGGACTACCACTTGGAAGGGGAAAGGTATTCAGAAGCTGAAAAAGTGAGAGGGGTCTCAGAAAAGATGACTGCTTCACAATACCCTCATAAAATGAGACCCTTCGTAGTTCAGAATGGAGAAGGAAATGGCAACCCACTCCAGTATCCTTGCCTGGAAAAATCTCATGGACAGAGGAGCCTGGTGGGCTGCAGCCCATGGGGTCGCAGAGAGTCCGGCAGGACTGAGCTACTAACACTTACTACTATAGTTTAGAAAGGCTCTTGCCCTGTCTGTCCTGCAGAGGGCGACACATGCCCTCCTTTTCTCAAATGATGAAGACCCACACACGCTCCGCAGTCTTCCTCATGTTCCTCTCCCTTCTTTCAGCGCATACATGATCACATTTTTCCAGGGCCCTAAAGCAAGTGTCCTTGCTAGCAGCACACTCTGTATTCATTGTCAGGGCTAAGTTATCACATTTTTTTAAATTTTGGTAAAATACACATAACATGGAATTTACCATTTTAGTCACTTTTTAGTGTGCAGTTCAGTGATATTAAGTCCATCCACACTGTCATACTGGGTCCTTTCCTGTGGTGTTTAGAGCAGTTTAATACTGAGAAAGATTATGAAAAATTCAAAGCTCTGGCACTAACTGGTTTTGGGCAGTCACTTATCTGTTTCCTTATCTGTGAAATAGCAATCACACCTACATTGTGGGGTTGCTGTGAGGATGAAATGAAAAGTGTACCTGTATGTAAGGTCTTAGTATAGAGTTCGGGCAGGTGGTATATGTTCCATATTATATTAATCACAGTCTGCAAGCCAAATGCATAAAATTAGAATAATTTTCAAACCCTATAGAATAACCACACTAATTCACAATATGCTGTCCTTTAAAATAACACATAAAAGTTTGTCTTTAAAAATGCATTAAAAGATAATTCAAGGATATCAACCTCAAACATTCACTGGAAGGACTGATGCTGAAGATGAAGCTCCAGTACTTTGGCCACCTGATGAGAAGAGCTGACTGATTGGAAAAGATCCTGATGCTAGAAAGATTGAGGGCAGGATAGAGAAGGGGGTGACAGAGGATGAGATGGTTGGATGGCATCACCGGCTCGATGGACATGAGTTTGAGCAAACTTGGGGAGATAGTGAAGGAGAGGGAAGCCTGGTGTACTCCCATTCATGGGGTCACAAACAGTCGAAAATGACTGAGTGACTGAATAAAACAGAAAGATAATTCAATAAGATTTATGGAAGGAGTTGTACCTGACTTGTTTCCTCTGTTTAAGTTAACAATTTGTCATCGTGGCGCATTCTATTTCTAGGAGATCTCCTAATTCTACAAAGTTAGCTTTGCAGTTTGCTTCCTCTTTATTTTCAAATTTCAATATAAGTAGAAATCATCCAGGAAGTGTGCTGAAATGCAGATTCCCAGGTCCCCTGAGATTCCACTTCAGTAGGTTGGGGGCCCTGGGAACATGAATTTGACAGAGCATTGGGGTGGTCTGGGGGTCACGCTTGGGAAAGCACTCTCATCATGTAAATAAATATTTGTGTCTAGACTCAGGAGGCTCCTTAACTTAGTCACTACCCTCCAGGGTTATATGTTGTAGTTTTAATACATTTTTTTTCAGGCATTATTTTATAAACTTTGTTTCCACCTGCTTCTGCTGCTGCTGCTGCTAAGTCGCTTCAGTCGTGTCCGACTCTGTGCAACCCCAGAGACGGCAGCCCATCAGGCTCCCCTATCCCTGGGATTCTCCAGGCAAGAACGCTAGAATGGGTTGCCATTTTCTTCTCCAATGCATGAAAGTGAAAAGTGAAAGTGAAGTCGCTCAGTCATGTCCAACTCTTCGCGACCCCATGGACTGCAGCCTACCAGGCTCCTCTGTCCATGGGCTTTTCCAAGCAAGAGTGCTGGAGTGGGGTCCCGTCGGCGTTTCCACCTAGAAGTCGTTAAATGCTTTAACTATGGTGGTGGTTCCGCCTGACATAGTCCACAAGCAGATGTTCCAAAGGGATAATCATGGGAAAGGCAAGGACCCTGCCTCCTTCCTGAGTCAGGAGCTGCTGGAATTAGTGTAGGTTNGCAAGAGTGCTGGAGTGGGGTCCCGTCGCCGTTTCCACCTAGAAGTCGTTAAATGCTTTAACTATGGTGGTGGTTCCGCCTGACATAGTCCACAAGCAGATGTTCCAAAGGGATAATCATGGGAAAGGCAAGGACCCTGCCTCCTTCCTGAGTCAGGAGCTGCTGGAATTAGTGTAGGTTTAGTCTCTCTGCCTGGAGAGGGCAATGGCACCCCACTCCAGTACTCTTGCCTGGAAAATCCCATGGACAGAGAAGCCTGGTAGGCTGCAGTCCGTGGGGTCGCTAAGAGTTGGGCACGACTGAGCGACTTCACTTTCACTTTTCACTTTCATGCATTGGAGAAGGAAGTGGCAACCCACTCCAGTGTTCTTGCCTGGAGAATCCCAGGGACGAGGGAGCCTGATGGGCTGCCGTCTCTGGGGTTGCACAGAGTCGGACACGACTGAAGCGACTTAGCAGCAGCAGCAGCAGTCTCTCTGCCCTTGAACTGCACTGACCTTCAGCTTCCGGGGTAGTGGGTGTGGTGGTGAGCCCATACGTAAGACACACTTGGCTCTGGTGTTCATTCACACTGCAGTGCCCTAGCTGTTTAACCTGGCTGAGCTTCAGTGTCCTAACCTGTAAAGTGGAGGGGGCTGTCACTTACCGTGCAGCTTTGTCATTAGGATTGGAGGTGATGTTTGCAAAGCACCTGGCTGAGGATCTGCCATATAGTAGGTGCTCCCCCCAAATCGTGAGTGCTTCTACATGGTGGTCTTCCTTGCCTTTGCTAAGCTGGTCCTCTTTCCAGAAATGTCCTTCCTGCTTCTCTCTGTCCCTGGAAGTTGCCAAGTAGCAAACTCTGTGTTGTGACTGACTCATGCAGGTTTTAAAAATTAAAATTTGTCGCCCACACTGATAAAAGTCCAGATTTTACGCTTCTCTGGAGAAGCCAGAGTCTGTAGTCCTCAGGGACCCTGCATGGTGACCAAAGGCCTGGGATCTGGGATGCTCCACTATCCTCCAGTTCTGGGCTTTTCCAAGGGCCCTGGGGTCTCCAGGCTTCCAGCATGTGACATGGAGTTCTAGACCATGGTTAAATTAAATGACAGTTGTATCCTTTGCTAGTGTTTTCTCTCTTGTGCTTGTTTCCTCGTTGATTATACACTGTGTGGGGAAGGGTAGGTGTTATTTCTGGCCAGTGGGGCAGTGCTCAGCACTTGGTAAGCCCCTCGATAAGTGCTTGGTTGACAGAGACCATACACTGTGGTCCTCCACGTATGTGTCCTCCTCCACATATGTGTCCCTCTCCAGCAAGACCATGGGTTCTGTGCAGTGGCTACCACGGTGATGAACCCTTATTGATCCTATCTTTTACTATTTTATTTAGAATTTTTACCTGGATAACAAAGGAAAAAAAGAAAACAAGGAAACAAATGAGAAGATGAATGCGAAGAACAAGGAATCCTTGCTTGAGGTAAGATTAATTTTGCAGAGCAGTAGAAAAGAGAGGAATATCAGCTGTATCTTTGTAAACTACTTGCTTCTCAAGAATAATGGGCGATTCAGACACACTGAAATTTTAATTTGGGGTTTCAAGATCAAATTACTACTAAAGTATAGCTATTTAGATCATTAAACTGGTTCTTGGAGTTTGTTATTCAAAAGTATTGTTTTAGACAATATAGTTTACTCTTCATGAAGTTGGATTGGTAAGTCTTGACTAAAAGACAATAATCCATGTGAAACTCACCTCTAACGTTCCATAGATTTCATTCTTACCTGCTCTTAACAGAAGTCAGGCATGACTTCTTTGCAGTGAATTCTCCGGTGCCCCTCCAGCAGGCAGGTGTGGTAGAGTGTGAGATGGCAGTTGGAGATCTGATCCAAGTTTGTTCTGCCTGTTGAGGTTCATGTGTTATTGGGCAAGTCCAAGAACCATGGTTTCCTGTATCGTACTGCGTTATTACAAAGGTTTAGGGAGAGGGTGGAAGCGCCATGTGTAAAGTATGCTACACGTGGCTGATTATCACTCAAGGCTGTATTGCTGAAGTTCATTTGATGGTTGATTTTTTGGAAACTTCTGAATGACTTTTCACATTCCAAGTTTGCTAAAAATTGAGGCCCTGGTCACTGCCTATAATGCAGATGCCTGCCAGGCCACAGGTCACAAATGGGCATGGGAGCCCCAGACTTTTGTCATCCCAACAACATGATGACCTTTTGAATTAGGAGATTTGTGGCTTCTCTTGCAAAGTCAGAAGACCTGGTGACACCTGGGCCCACATTCCCATCCAGAGCTGATGGTCATCATGAGGAAAAAAAATGTATAACTATGTGGGGTGATAGATGTTAACTGCATTTATGATGGTGATCATTTTGCAATATATACATACATCAAATCATTAGGTCATATACTTAAATCTAATGCAATTTTCTATGTCAGCTGTATCTCAATTTAAAAGTATGCCAAAAATAAAATACTAATTTATATATATTTTATGTACAGAATTAATGATAAAAATTTTTCTATTTACTAGCAGTGAAATCATAACTTTTTCACTTACAGGTAAAGGAATAAGTTATATATTTATCCACCTACAGTAATAGAATTAAATTTTATGTAATACTTCCACAATATGTGCCAAGATTGTACTCACTACCTTCCTTATGAAGTTGAGGCTATCAGCACTCTTATTTTGCAAGTAAAGGCACTGAGGTTGAGTCACTTGCTCAGAATCACAGAGCTAAGTGGTCAAGAAGCTAGAAGTCGAACTCTGGAGCTGAAATCCAATCGCCATGTTCTTCCTGTCTTGGCAAATAGTATGCATTGTCAATATATGCATTCAATTAGAGCTGTAGACAAAATGATTTTTAGCTTGCAGGCTAGCTTGCCACAGTTTATTTCAATGTGAACAAAATATATGTTTTATCTCTGATGGGTTTTATTTCATTGGAATCTCAATTTCAGGAGAGTTTCTGCGGAACATCCATCATTGTGCCAGAACTCGAGGGAGCTCTTTATTTGAAAGAAGATGGGAAGAAATCCTGGAAAAGGCGCTATTTTCTTTTACGAGCTTCTGGAATTTATTATGTCCCCAAAGGAAAAACTAAGGTCAGAAAGAAAAAAAAAATGCTTATAAAAAAGGCATTTCATGAAAGTGAAAGTCACTCAGTCTTGTCCAACTCTTTGCAACCCCATGGACTGTACAATCCATGGAATTCTCTAGGCCAGAATACTGGAGTGGGTACCCTTTCCCAATACTGGAGTGGGTAGCCTTTCCCTTCTCCAGGGGATCTTCCCAACCCAGGGATCAAACCCAGGTCTCCTGCATTGCAGGTGGATTTTTTTTCCAGCTAAGCCACAAGGGAAGCCCAAGAATACTGGAGTAGGTAGCCTATCCCTTCTCCAGCGGATCTTCCCAACCCAGGAATCGAACTGGGGTCTCCTGCATTGAAGGTGGATTCTTTACCAGCTGAGCTACCAGGGAAAAACTAAAGAAATCCTCAGGTGGAAATTTCAGTACTCTACCTTTTGCTGTGAGATTTATGTGATGACAGTATTTATTCAAATAAATATGCTTTTAGGACAGAGTTTCAGAAATCCTGAATCTTTCAGCTGCTTTCTTTTAAAGATAAATCTATCTACTTTAAAAATCAGGTCTCAGAAATTATGACCAAAGCATTTCTCTAAAGAGTAATTCATTTTTTTACATATTGATTTCAGAGGACTTTTCCCCCTCCCTTTTTACTCTATTATTCTGTAGGCATAAGAGTAAGACTTCTGAAAAATAGAAAGAGTAAGAGTTCTTTTATCTGGAATCATACATCTGGGTATAGCCAAATTGGGGGACAGTTTAGCAAGATCTAGACAAATGTAAAAGGGAATACCCCTTCAAAGGCCGGCCCCATGTTTAGCAATCTACCCCACAGAGTATTTTTAAGTATTTTTTGTACTAGCAAGATATTAAAATAACCTCTGGTCATTTATAGTAGGATGGTTAAATAAATAATTACATCTGTACAGTGTAATGTTATGCAGCTATATAATGTGATATAGCCTTTCATGCATCCTGACATAGACCCCAAGATATAATGTTAAGAAAAAGAATAAATTCATGAAAAAATATTGAGTAAGATCTCATTTATATCTTTAAAATTTTATATGTGAATATGTCTATACATACATAGGCATATAAATATATTCCCAAAAACATCTGGAAGAATCTCTTCTCTGGAGAAGAGAAAAATGAGAAAAGAAGAGTGAAGAAAGATTTTCATTTTTATTTAAAATATATATTTATATTTAATTTATCTTTAAATATAAATATATATTTATTTTTAAATTATGATGAATATTTTTTTTCTAATTAAAAAGACTAAAACTTTGAAAATCCAGAAGAAAAGCTCTCACAAGAAAAAAATGTACTACCATATATAAAAGAATAATTGTGCACTGAGATGTAGTAATTCTGCCCTTTATTTTTTATTAATTAAAAAACAGAATGTGGTGGGGGGAAAGTAATAGAACAAATCTGTAATTGATGTGTCACCAAATATGTAGATTAGAGGTCTTCACAATGTGTATTATACATAAGGAGAGGATTCTGTTTCCATAGCAACACTGCCAGCCCTAAAGAGATGGCATGAAAGGAATCTTTTCTCCTCAAGAAGAGATTCATGAAGTGTGTGCTGATTTTCTGAGCATCAAATGCCACTCATTGTTCATCCACAAGGGACTTTTTTCCTAAATGCTCAGTCATGAAATCCATCAGTGACTTAGAATGGCAAAAGCCAAAATGAAACGTCTGACAAG
Source organism: Oreotragus oreotragus (assembly GCA_006410675.1). NCBI lineage: Eukaryota > Metazoa > Chordata > Mammalia > Artiodactyla > Bovidae > Oreotragus > Oreotragus oreotragus. The sequence goes on along the minus strand of SJYX01018298.1, from coordinate 269,446 downwards.
GTGCTCAGTCACCGTGTCTGGACCACGTCAAAACGGTGATGAAGTCTCGGGGTCAGCCAGTCGTCTCTAGGGGTCCACTTCTAGTCACCTCTGGGAGCTAGGACACCAGTGTAATCTTTTGCTCCACCTATGGCATGCTGCTCTGCCTTAGATGTGCTCTTTCACGTCTTAAAACGTAGGCCTGGCTTTTAGACAACTACATGGTAAATGCTTAGTAACACCTGAAATTCTGTATTTTCCTACTAAAATGTAACCCTTCATTGTGCCTTGAACAACCTTGGGGAAATATTACCTGTCAGCTAGGTTGAGGTTATTTTTTCCTTCTCTTTCAGACATCTCGAGATCTGGCCTGTTTTATACAGTTTGAAAATGTCAACATTTACTATGGGATTCAGTGTAAAATGAAATACAAAGCACCCACTGACTACTGCTTTGTTTTAAAGGTAGGTTTTAAGTCCTCACCTTAGATCTGTAAGCAGTTTGAATCGGTTATTTCCTTTTAAGAAATGTTCAGTGTTATATAGCTAACTACAAGTATAACATAAGAAGCTTTTTATTGTAAACCAAAGTAGGAGAGGAGAAAACATTTCTACCCAATTCAGATCATTTCCCTCAAGTCTGTTACTGAGTCTGAAACTTTCAAGTTAGCCTGTCTGGATTTCTTCATCACTTTATGAGAATAAAAGCTCTACATTTTGGACAGATTTTATTTATAATTTTATTGAAAAAATGATTGATTGCTCAGTTCTTTATCAGGGCCTTATTCCATTGTAAGATATTTTGAGAAATTAGGAAGTTGACAAGACTTCCTAGAAAAATATAGAAAATAGAAAAATAGAAAAAAAAATATTTTTCTAAAAATCGTATTAGTGGGTCTTGAAACTTTTTAAAGTGCACATTATCAAAAGACAGTATATATTATCAGGTGTCTGGTAAGGCTGACATTAGCACCATATTTGGAAGGTTGGGCAGAAGTAACTTTTCTCTGCCAAATGTGACAACTGACTCCTAGAAATGGACTCAAGGGATTTATGGAGCTCTTCTGGCCATGCCATTGCCTCTAACACCACAAATCCCCCTTCACAAGTTCACACCAGAAAAACCCAGGTTAGCTCATTCCATTCGGCTCGGGTGCAAGGCTGTGTGCACAATTTCTTTTTTTCCTGCAAATATACTTTGTCATTTTTTATTAAATTATAAACACTGCCGTGCAATGTTATATAAATTACAGGTGTACAATATAGTGATTCACCATTTTTAAAGGTTATGCTCCACTTACAGTAATAAAATACTGGCATAGAAAGGGCCGTGAGAACAGTGGCAAACACATTATACATTGCAATGCAGTGATTTAAGCACTTTCCTATGTTGATTAATAGATTAATTCATTTCATCCTTTATCAGCCTTCTGTGGTGAGAGCCACAGTTCTCCCTAGTTTGATTTCTCTATTTTTGGCTGTGCTGGGTCTTCGTTGCTGCACATGGGCTTTCTCTAGTTGCTGAGGGCAAAGGCTACTCTCTAGTTGTGGCGCACGGCCTTCTCTTGTGGTTGACTGCTCATGTTGCGGCTCCCAGGTTCTAGAACACAGGCTCAGGAGTTCTGGTGCACAGGTTCAGCTGCTTCATGGCGTGTGGGATCTTCCCGGACCAGGGATCGAACCTGTGTCTCCTGCAATGGCAGGTGGATTCTTTACCACTGAGCCACCAGGCGAGCCTCTCTCCGTAGTTTGTAGATGTGGAATCTGGGCACAGAGACTCACAGCCAGGAACTAGCTGAACCAGGATGAGAAGCTAAGGCAGGGAGGGTGGTGTGGGGAGGCTATTCTCTCAGACACTGTTTGCTGGCACACAAAATCCCTTCTCTGCTTCCTTTAACCCCAGCTCCAGCCGCTCTTGAACTGTGTTTTCATTGTGTTGCTGTCTGCCCTCGGGGCCCTTGTTTGCAATCCTGAGACTCTGAGAACTTAGGAACATAGAGGCCCTCCTTTGCACATGGGCATCCTGACGCCTGCACAGCGTAAGAATGCCCTCTGGCTCTAAGCATCAACAGTCAGGGCTTCTCTGCTGGCGACGAAATACCCTTTAGAGCCGACAAATATAATGAAAGTTGTCAGAAGGGGGTTCAGTTCAGTTCAGTCACTCAGTCGTGTCTGACTCTTTGCTGAGATGGCTGGATGGCATCACTGACTCGATGGATGTGAGTCTGAGTGAACTGCAGGAGTTGGTGATGGAGAGGGAGGCCTGGTGTGCCACGATTCATAGGGTTGCAAAGTGTCGGACACGACTGAGTGACTGAACTGACTGATTGACTGAATAATGAGTGACGTTTAGTGTCTTTTCTTGTGCTTCTTAGCCATCTGTATGTCTTCATTGGAGAAGTGTCTGTTTAGGTCTTCTGCCTATTTTATGATTGGGTAGTTTGTTTTTCTTATAATGAGCTGCATAAGCTGCTTGAAGCAAGCTAGATGCTCATCTTCAGGGGAATAGATACAGAAGTTGTGGAATGGAATATTAGTCATAGGAAAGAATGAAATTGAGTAAGTTCTAGTGAGGTGAATGAACCTAGAATCTGTAATACAGACCAAAGTAAGTCAGAAAGAGTAAAACAAATACCATATATTAACACCTGTATATGGAATCTAGAGAAATGGTACTGATGAACCTATTTGCAGGGCAGGAATAGAGGCACAGACATAGAGAACAGACTTGTGGACACAACAGGAGAAGAGATTTGGATGAATTGAGAGAGTATTGACATGTATACACTACCATGTGAAGCTACTGTGTAAAACAGGGAGCTCAGTTAGGTGCTCTGTGGTGACTTAGAAGGGTGGGACAGGGGAGTGCGGGGAGGCTTAAGAGAGAGAGGTTATATGTATACTTATAGCTGATTCATGCTGTACACCAGAAATTAACACAGCATTATAAAGCCATTATCCTCCAATTTAAAAAAAGTTAATTTCAATTACTTAAAATTTGTCTGGGTCAAAGGGTGAAGATTTATGTTTGTAAGATGAATAGTACTGGGGATCTAATGTACAGCATGGTGAATATGCTGCTGCTGCTGCTAAGTCACTTCAGTCGTGTCCGACTCTGTGTGACCCCATAGACGGCAGCCCACCAGGCTCCCCCATCCCTGGGATTCTCCAGGCAAGAATACTGGAGTGGGTTGCCATTTCCTTCTCCAATGCATGAAAGAGAAAAGTGAAAGTGAAGTCGCTCAGTCTGTCCGACTGTTAGCGACCCCATGGACTGCAGCCCACCAGGCTACTCCGTCCATTGGATTTTCCAGGCAAGAGTACTGGGGTGGGGTGCCATTGCCTTCCCCGATGGTAAATATAGTTAACACTATATTATAAACCTGAAACAGTAGATCTTAAAAAGAAAAAAGAAATGGTAATCATGTTACATGATGATACTTTTGGCTCAAGCTAAAGTGATAATCATTTTATAATGTGTACGTATATCAATCAACACATGTACACCTTAAACTTACAATGTCCTATGTCAATCATATTTCAATAAAGCTGGAATTTTTTTGTCAAAAAGCACTGGGACAACCCAGAGGGATGGTATGGGGAGGGAGGTGGGAGGGGGCTCAGGATTGGGAACACATATACACCCATGGCAGATTCATGTTGATGTATGGCAAAACCAATACAATATTGTAAAGTAATTACCCTCCAATTAAAATAAATAAATTTAAATTTAAAAAAAGATTTTTTTAAAAAGAGCAGAGGGTCTGAATAGACATTTTTCCAAAAAAGACTTACAGATACCCAACAGGTACGTGAAAATATGCCTCATCATCACTAATCATCAGAGAAATGCAAGTCAAAACCTCACATCCATCAGAATGACTAGTAACAAGAAGACAATAAATAATAGGTGTTGGTGAGGATGTAAAGAAAATGTAGAAATGTACATGTGTTTATAACAATTTTATATTATCAATGCTATTTTCAAAGTTAATAAGTGTATTTGCTGCTGCTGCTAAGTCACTTCAGTCGTGTCCGACTCTGTGTGACCCCATAGACGGCAGCCCACCAGGCCCCCCATCCCTGGGATTCTCCAGGCAAGAATACTGGAGTGGGTTGCCATTTCCTTCTCCTGATGTAAAGAAAATGTAGAAATGTACATGTGTTTATAACAATTTTATATTATCAATGCTATTTTCAAAGTTAATAAGTGTATTTGCTGCTGCTGCTAAGTCACTTCAGTCGTGTCCGACTCTGTGTGACCCCATAGACGGCAGCCCACCAGGCCCCCCATCCCTGGGATTCTCCAGGCAAGAATACTGGAGTGGGTTGCCATTTCCTTCTCCAATGCATGAAAGAGAAAAGTGAAAGTGAAGTCGCTCAGTCTGTCTGACTGTTAGCGACCCCATGGACTGCAGCCCACCAGGCTACTCCGTCCATTGGATTTTCCAGGCAAGAGTACTGGGGTGGGGTGCCATTGCCTTCCCCGAATAAGTGTATTTATGTTCCTAGATTCTAATAGAATAAAGGAAATTAAAGAGAAAACAGAGAAATTACAACTTCAAAAAGATGTTTTTCCCTTAACAAATATGTTACTTCCTAAAGACTCCCCTGAAGTTAAGAAAACCTTTATAGATTTCACAGTTAGAGTAACTATTTGCTATATGGTCCAATTTTAGCTAGAATCAAAAGTCTTGACACTATAGATGAATTGGTGGCCATATCCTCCAGCTGGAGATAGTCAGAGGTGCACCAACAGCTGAACAAGTTATTACTTGTTGCAGTGAGGGAGAACGTACACTGTGAGAACCATGGAGCATCTTAGTACAGGGAGATCAAGAAACAGAACTTGGGAGTAGAGCGTGGCTCTGATTTTGGTTGCTGCCACGTGCCTCTCTGTCAGTGTCAGGCCAATACCCAGCAGTAAAGAGCTTTGGCCAGTAGTGCTAGGTCAGGTCCCAGATGTGAGAGATGTCTCTCTTTCTCAGAGACAGTATTATTTGAATGTATTCTCTCATTGATATCATACATGGCTACTTATTACATACATTGTGATTTTTTTACACTGTTAGATACTGTAAATTTTAGTGTATATACTTGTATGGTATTTTCCAAAGTTGTTTTGCATTTGTTCTATGTTGAAGTGATTCCAATGGTTTCCAGGCTTCCAGGTAATATTCTCTTACTCTTTGAGCTCTTAATTTGAGCCAATACTTAATTGGGTGGATTTTATTTTAAGGTTATTTCTTTCATGAAAGATCAATGAGTGGTGTATTCCCTGATTTTTTTTCATGTTTTAGAATGTCTACTAATGCCTTTATTCTTTACTTGTATCTTGCCTGAGTCACAGTTTCTTTCCTTCAGAAAATTGTAGACATAGTTCTACTGTCTTCCAGCATTGACTGCTGTTTTAGAGAAATCTAAGGCCAGTATAATGCTTTCGCCTTGGAAGCATACGTCATATCTGAAAGAAGAAAGCTTTACAATTTTCATTTTCCATTTCCACATTACTTGCCTACTGATTAATATTATAAACATCATTTTTTGATTAAGAAAACTCGATGAAAAATAAATTTCATCATATAGTCCAGTGTTTTTACCACAAAATTCACCCTTTTATTTTTTTTTAAGTTGTGTTGAACTATAGCTGATTCCCTGGTGGCTCAGAGGTTAAAGAGTCTGCCTGCAATGTGGGAGACCCAGGTTTGATCCCTGGGTTGGGAAGATCCCCTGGAGAAGGAAATGGCAACCCACTCCAGTACTCTTGCCTGGAGAATCCCATGGAGGGAGGAGCCTGGTAGGCTACAGTCCATGGGGTCGCAAAGAGTCAGACACAACTGAGCGGTCAACTACTAACTACTTCTATAGCTGATTCACAATATCATCAGTTCCTGTTGTACAGTAAAGTGATCCTGTTATAAGTATACATACTCTTTAAAATTCACCCTTTTAGTATATAATCCAGTGGGTTGTTTTATGTTTTTTGTATATTCACAAAGCTGTGTAACCATTATCATATAAAATTCTAGAATATTTCCATCACCCCCAAAAGAAGTTCTGTAACCATTAGTAGCTACACACATTCCCCCCTCTATCCACTCTCTGTAACCCACTAACCTACCTCTGTCTCTATGAGTTGCTTATTCTAGACATCACACGTAAATGGACTCATACAATATGTGGTCTTTTGTTTCTGACTTCTTTCTCTTAGCACAAAGTTTTCAAGGTTCATGCATGTTGTGGCATGGTTCACAATATTTCATTCATTTTTATGGTTATGTTATTGATTTATATTCCACAGTATGAATATACAGTATTTTCTTTATTCATCACTTGAGAGGTATTTGGATTATTTCCAATTTGGAGCTATGATAAAAAATGCTACTATGAACATTCATGCACAAGCTTTTCATGGACGTCTTTTAATTCCATTGAGCATATGGCTGGGTGTGGAATTGCAGGGCCATATGATAACACTATGCCTAACTTGTATCCTATTTTTCCAAAGTGCCAGTAGCATTTTACATTCCCAGTAGCTATGTGTGAAAGTGAGGGATCTACATATCCTTGCTAACACATTTTGGTTTTTGTTTCTTTTAATTACAGCCATCCTAGTAAGTGAGAAGTATTATCTCATTATTATTTTAATTTGCATTTGGCTGATGTCTGGTGATGTTGACCATCTTCTCACCTGCTTATTGGTCAGTTTATATCATCTTTGAAAAATTGTCTATCAGTTCTTTGCCCAATTTTCAAAATGCTATTTATATTGTATTGTTGTAGTATAAATATTCTTTATGTATTCTGAATACATGTTGTTTTTAAACATTGCTTCTCATTAGAAACACATCTGGAGATTTGGAGAAAAACAGCAATCAGTTCAGTTCAGTTCAGTCGCTCAGTCGTGTCCGACTCTTTGCGACTCTATGAATCGCAGCACGCTAGGCCACCCTGTTCATCACCATCTCTCTGAGTTCACTCAGACTCACGTCCATCGAGTCCGTGATGCCATCCAGCCTGATTTCTTTGGAAGGAATGATGCTAAAGCTGAAACTCCAGTACTTTGGCCACTTCATGCGAAGTGTTGACTCACTGGAAAAAACTCTGATGCTGGGAGGGATTGGGGGCAGGAGGAGAAGGGGACGACAGAGGATGAAATGGCTGGATGGCATCACGAAACCCATGGACATGAGTTTGAGTGAACTCTGGGAGTTGGTGATGGACAGGTAGGCTTGGTGTTCTGTAGTTCATGGGGTTGCAAAGAGTCAGACACGACTGAACGACTGAACTACTGAACTGAACTGAATTTGCCTTGATTCATGGACCTGACATTCCAGGTTCCTATGTAATATTGCTCTTACAGCATCGGACCTTGCTTCTATTACCAGTCACATCCACAACTGGTATTGTTTTTACTTTGGCTCCATCCGTTCATTCTCTCTAGAGTTACTTCTCCACTGATCTCTAGTAGCACACTGGGCATCTACCGACCCGGGGAGTTCCCCTTTCAGTATCCTATCATTTTGCCTTTTTATACTGTTCATGGGGTTCTCAAGGCAAGAATACTGAAGTGGTTTGCCATTCCCTTCTCCAGTGGACCACATTCTGTCAGACCTCTCCACCATGACCCTCCCATCTTGGGTGGCCCCACATGGCATGGCCTAGTTTCATTGAGTTAGACAAGGCTGTGGTCTGTGTGGTCAGATTGGTAGTTTTCTGTGATTATGGTTTCCATTTGTCTGCCCTCTGATGCCGTCTAGCAACACCTACTGTCTTACTTGGCTTTCTCTTACCTTGGACGTGGGGTATCTCTTCACAGCCACCCCTCCTGACCTTGAACGTGGAGCAGCTCCTCTCTGCCCTCCTGTGCCCCCGCAGCCGCTGCTCCTTGGATGTGGGGTTGCTCCTCTCAGCCGCCCTGACCTTGGGTGTAGGGTAGCTCCTCCTGGCTGCCGCCCCTGACGTGGGACATGGGGTAGCTCGTCTTGGCCACCGCACCTGACTTCGGACATGTGGTAACTCCTCTCGGCTGCTCCAGTGCCGACATATTAATTAGTCTTAGGTAGTGTAAATTTCCAGTCTGATAATTCCAATATCTCTGCTATATCTTAGTCTGGTTCTGATTCTTGGTTTGTTTCTTCACACCATGTTTTTCACCTATTGCCATACTTCCTTTTTGCTGAGAGATGTAATGTGTTGGACAAAAAGAACATAGGTAAATAAGTCTTTTGTGTGAGATTTTACATTCATCTGGCTGTGTGTTAGGCTGTATTTACCGGTTGCTGGAGTGTAGGTGTAAGAGGAAAAGATTCCCTCTGGTGTCTGTGTTTTGGTATCCTCTGTTGTATTTAGGTTTTCCTAGAGACATAAATAGAGTCTCAGCCTGGGAATTCTTTGTAATAATAATAGTCGCAATACCCTGCTATTATTCAGGACCCCTGTTGATGTGGTAATAAATAAGGGGGCGGAGGGGAAGTGTTCTGTAGTTCTATGATTAGGTCTCAGTGTTTTAGAGAGTCTGTGGCCCTGGACTATGACCTTCACAAGTGCTTCTCAGCTTTTTCAAACATTACACAATGGCTAGGATGGGTTTTCACCTTTCCCCACCTGGAAGGCTAGAAAAAACTCAAGTTGGACATGTCTCTTCTCCCACCCAACATCCACGTTGGTTAGGCTCTGTTAAAATAGTTTCCCTTGAGGACAGTCTTTTGTTAAAGAGAACAAACCCTATGGGTGTTTTTGAAAGTGGTTTGTTTTTCCCTTCCTACTGATGCATCCATGAAATTTTTATTTAATCTTCATTCTGAAAACCAAGTGGTAAAATTCAATACCTGCTGGTAAAAGTGTAGAGGCCCCCACTAAGTATGGGCCTGCAGGAATCTTTATCTCTCAAATGAGGACACACTCAGTCTACAGGAATTCAATTACCCTTGAAATATTCCAACAAGTCTCTGACTGTGGTTTTTGCTCCTGGAGGCTCAGATCCTCTGTACTCATCTCTCTTTATTTTTGGACCAGCAGATTGCCCTGTAATCTCAGTTGTCTGATGGATCTTAGATAACTTATTGATTTCCAGTTTGTTCAACTTTTTGTGAGGATGGAGATTTATGACTTCTGAGCTATTTACATGTCTGGTAACCAGAAGTCACCATAATTTGTGGAAGCAGCTTACTGTTAAAGTCTATTTCCTTTAAAAGTTTCCTGCTGAATAGCAAGGAGTTCTAAATATTTTGGAAAGAAATTTGTCTTAGAAAATATATATATGATTTCTTAATAATTAGCAAACTTCTTAAGGAGTAAGTGTTAGTCGCTCAGTCATATCTGACTCTTTGCAACCCCATGGACTCTAGCCTGACAGGCTTCTCTGTCCATGGGATTCTCTGGGCAAGAATACTGGAATGGGTTGCCATTCCTCTCTCCAGGCGATCTTCCCGACCCAGGAATCGAATTCGGGTCTCCTGCATGGTAGGTGGATTCTTTAACATCTAAGCCACCAGGGAAGCCCTTGTAAAGAGTAAACCCAACAATAATTAAATATATGATAGTTGTTGGGCAAAATATTTCAAAACCATCACTTCAATTCACATAACCTACAATCCCTCATTTTTGTCTTTGAATTGCCAGTGTGTAAGTTGGACATGTCTCTTCTCCCACCCAACATCCACGTTGGTTAGGCTCTGTTAAAATAGTTTCCCTTGAGGACAGTCTTTTGTTAAAGAGAACAAACCCTATGGGTGTTTTTGAAAGTGGTTTGTTTTTCCCTTCCTACTGATGCATCCATGAAATTTTTATTTAATCTTCATTCTGAAAACCAAGTGGTAAAATTCAATACCTGCTGGTAAAAGTGTAGAGGCCCCCACTAAGTATGGGCCTGCAGGAATCTTTATCTCTCAAATGAGGACACACTCAGTCTACAGGAATTCAATTACCCTTGAAATATTCCAACAAGTCTCTGACTGTGGTTTTTGCTCCTGGAGGCTCAGATCCTCTGTACTCATCTCTCTTTATTTTTGGACCAGCAGATTGCCCTGTAATCTCAGTTGTCTGATGGATCTTAGATAACTTATTGATTTCCAGTTTGTTCAACTTTTTGTGAGGATGGAGATTTATGACTTCTGAGCTATTTACATGTCTGGTAACCAGAAGTCACCATAATTTGTGGAAGCAGCTTACTGTTAAAGTCTATTTCCTTTAAAAGTTTCCTGCTGAATAGCAAGGAGTTCTAAATATTTTGGAAAGAAATTTGTCTTAGAAAATATATATATGATTTCTTAATAATTAGCAAACTTCTTAAGGAGTAAGTGTTAGTCGCTCAGTCATATCTGACTCTTTGCAACCCCATGGACTCTAGCCTGACAGGCTTCTCTGTCCATGGGATTCTCTGGGCAAGAATACTGGAATGGGTTGCCATTCCTCTCTCCAGGCGATCTTCCCGACCCAGGAATCGAATTCGGGTCTCCTGCATGGTAGGTGGATTCTTTAACATCTAAGCCACCAGGGAAGCCCTTGTAAAGAGTAAACCCAACAATAATTAAATATATGATAGTTGTTGGGCAAAATATTTCAAAACCATCACTTCAATTCACATAACCTACAATCCCTCATTTTTGTCTTTGAATTGCCAGTGTGAACTACAGATTAGAGGTTCCCCAATTACTCATTTATTAGAGTTTAGCTGTGCTAGTTTTTTTTTTTTTTTAAACAGTTTGACTACATTGTTACATAGTACTTGAATCAAAGCAATCTGACAATTTTTTCACATAAGACATCAGTTGAAGTCTTTGCTCAAGTTATTTTTAGAAAATATCTGTCTTGTCATTTGCAGAGAACTTCTGACATTTAAAAATGCCTGTACAATTATTTACAGGTACTCAGCTGCAGTGTGGAGATTTTAAAAACAAGTCGTGTTACTCAGACAGCAAATTGTGAATAGATGTGTCATAGTTTGGGTTTCCTGGGAAGCCAACTCTGAAACAGTGTAATTTGCAGCAGATTTTTTGTGCTGGAGTGTCATTGGGATCCAAAGCTGTGGAAGGGAGGAAAAGAAAGCAGGAACAGGAGGAGAGAGCAGTCCAGTGTTGAGGCGGGCCTATCAAGAGTTTCCGTCCATCCCTTGGAGGAAGCTCTGGAATTAGACTGTTCCTTCACCATCTGTTTGTGTCATCTTTGATTTCTTTCATCAGTGTTTTATAGTTTTCTGAGTAGAAGTCTTTTGCCTCCTTAAGTAAGTTTATTTCTAAGGATTTTATTCTTTTTGTGGCACTGGTAAATGGGATTGTTTCCTTAATTTCTCTTTCTGACCTTTTGTTGTTACTGTATAGGAATGCAAGAGTTTTCTGTGCATTAATTTTGTATCCTACAACTTTACCAAATCCATTGATGAACTCTAGGATTTTTCTGGTGGCATCTTTCAGATTTTCTAGGTTTAGTATCATGTCATCTGCAAACAGTGACAATTTTACTTCTTCCTTTCCAATTTGGATTCCTTTTTCTTCTCTAAACTTTATTGCACGGTAGTGGTGAGAGTGGGTGTCCTTGTCTTGTTTCTGATCTTAGAGGAAATGCTTTCAGTTTTTCACCACTGAGAGTGATATTTGCTGTGGGTTTGTCATATATGGCCTTTGTTATGTTGAGGTAGGTTCCCTCTGGGCTACTCTGGTGGCTCAGATGGTAAAGAATCAATCTGCAATGTGGGAGACCTGGATTTGATCCCTGAATTGGGAGGATCCCCTGGAGGAGCACATGGCAACCCACTCCAGTATTCTTGCCTGGAGAATCCCATGGTCAGAGGAGCCTGGCAGGCTATTCGTGGGGTCACAAAGATTGACATGACTGAGCTACTAAGCACACACAGCACAGGTGCCCTCGATGGGCTTCCCAGGTGGCACAGTGGTAAAGAATTCATCTGTCAGTGCAGGAGACACAGGAGACGGGGATTTGCTCCATGAGGTGGGAAGATGCCCTGGAGGAGGAAATGGCAACCTACTCCAATATTCTTGCTTGGAAAATCCAATGGATAGAAGACCCTGGAGGTCTTCAGTCCATGGGGTTGCAAAGAGTCAGGCACGACTGAGCACATGGCACAGGCAAGTTCCCTCTATGCCTGTTTTCTGGAGAGTTTTTATCATAAATGGGTGTTGAATTTTGTCAAAAGCTTTTCCTGCATCTACTGAGATGATCTTTTTTTTAAATTGGAGGATAATTGCTTTACAATATTGTGTTAATTTGATTGTATGGTTTTTATTCTTTAATTCGTTAATATGGTGTATCACATTGATTGATTTGCATATATTGAAGAATCCTTGCATCCCTGAGATAAATCCCACTTCTTCATGGTGTACGATCCTTTTAATGTATTGCTGGATTCTGTTTGCTAGTATTTTGTGGAGGGTTTTTGCATCATGTTCATCAATAATACTGGTCTATATTTTTCTTTTTTTGTGATATCTCTGTCTGGTTTGGGTATCAGAGTGATGGTGGCCTCATAGAATGAGTTTGGGAGTGTTCCTCCCCCTACAATTTAGGATCAAAAAGCTAGGCCTTTCTACTCCTATAGTAAGAAGTTTTTGAATCTGGGCTGTTTGCGAGTTGTGATGTTGAGTAAGGCAGCTGAAATGATATGTAAAAGAGCTGAGAGTAAATAAGGCAACAAGTCTTTCTTTGAAGACAAACTGTGTTGCATCTCTCTGTTCATCATGGCATGATAGTTGGACAAAAAGCACATTTCAATACCTTCTTCATTTAAACATGATTTGAGGTTAAACAAAAGTCAAGGAATTGAGAATTCCTGGAAAACAACAGTCAAGGAATTTATTTTATCACCTCAACAGATATTTATCTATATGTGAGACTGAAAGTGTTAGTTGCTCAGTCCTTATCATTATCAGTCATGTCTGACTTTGTGACCCCATGGACTATAGCCCACCAGGCTCCGCTGTCCAAGGGAATTCTCCAGGCAAGAATACTAGAGTGGGTAGCCATTCCCTTCTCCAAGGGATTTTCCCAACCTAAGGATTGAACCTGGGTCTCCTGCACTGCAGGCAGATTCTTTATCACCTGAACCACCAGGGAAGCCCCTATATGTGAGATTAGCTGATATAAAAAGCAGATAAGGGAAGCCCCTATATGTGAGATCAGCTGATATAAAAACAGATATTCCTTTTACAGGAAATTTTTACAAAAGAATGTATTACAAACAAGAAATAGGTCAGACACTTAAAACACTATATGATCCCAGTAAAAGTTGTTCTTATAGAGTGGTGTCCTTTTTATTTTAGTAAAATTGAAATTAAGATGGCATCTTGCTAAAATGTATTACATGTGTTATTGCTTTTATAGTCAAAGTGAGATGAATATTATTTGAATTTTTAAAAAATGATCTGTGATCAACATTTTGATTACATGTTATATTATGTTAATTATATTATATTTAAAGTTGGTGTGTACCCAACAACTCCCCAAGAGGGTGGGTCTAGTTGGATTGGGAAAGTGACTATGGGGACAGTATTGTTTTTTTTTTTTTTTTTAATTTATTTGTTTTAATTGGAGGCTAATTACTCTACAATATTGTACTGGCTTTGCCATACATCAACAATTTGAAGAATTCCATGCTGAGCTAAAAACAAACAGCAGTGTAGTTGAGAAAGACCAGATTTTCACTGAGATAAAGGCTAAATCAAGTTTTGCCAGTTGTTTAAGGCCAGAATGTTGAAGAACATAGAAAGAAAAGGTGGGAGAATAAGATAGAGAATATTAGAAAGACAGGTGGAGACTATCCTTAGAAATAATCATCTAGGCTGAAAATTTGTGATAATGCATTAACTTTGTACAATATACAACAGAATATTCCACATGAATATTATATAATCAAAATTCTTTCACTCTGCTTGCTTCGTGTTCACTACTTCATTCAACATATACTTCTTGCTTTCCCATTGTGAACTGTTATGAAAATTTTGAATCTTAATTTTTCATCCTGCAATGAAATGTACATAGAAGTCAGTAAAAAATTCAATTTATAATTTCTCATTTATTTACCAAACCCTTAAACTTATTTGATCTAAAGATAACCATACTTTTTCCTCCCTTAGTTCCTTTTACATTTGTGAAAAAAATTAAGAAATTATGCTTAATTATAATTAAGCATATGACTTAAGAAATAACAACCCACTCCAGTATTCTTGCCTGGAAGATCCCATGGACGGAGGAGCCTGGTAGGCTATAGTCCTTGGGGTTGCAAAGAGTCAGACACGATTGAGTGACTTCACTTTCGCTTTCTTTCTAAGTCATAATTAATTAAGATATGACACTTCTGGTAAGATATATATCTTTACCATTGGCTTGTGTAACAAACAATTAAGAATAAACATTACTGAGAATTCCATAGTACTCCTTAATTTTATTTTATAAAGAGCTTAAATTTATAAAGCTTTCAACACTAAACCTTAAAGGTTTCAGTGAGGGAGCAAGGACACAATTTACTTCTAATTTGCACTTTATTAGTTCTTAGGTTTTTATAGTGCTATTAAAGCAATTTAAGTTCATCTGTGGAAACTTAATTGTTTCACATTGCAACTATAACAAATAGATGTAATTCAAAAATATTTTGTAGCAGTAGAGATAAAGAAAACAGAACAGATGTCTCTATAATCTTCTCATGCTCTGGGTTGAAGGTGAAGATTAATTATAAGGATGAGGTGTTAGATCACAGAGAATGTGATTTACCTGCATACGGATTTCTCAAGAGGCAGATTAGGTGGTCTGGTATTCCCATCTCTCTCAGAATTTTCCAGTTTATTGTGATGCACACAGTCAAAGACTTTGGCATATTCAATAAAGCAGAAATAGATATTTTTCTGGAACTCTCTTGCTTTTTCCATTGCCGGGGTCCAGCCCCGGTGGATCCAGGGAATTCGAAGTGGGGACGGCATTGGCAAATAAAGACTTATTTATTTATTAATACAAGATTAGATTAGGAAGAAATAGTGTAGTAGGAAATCTAGGCAGAGAAAAGGAGGCTGAATAACTTGGCTTATGTGGAAAACCAATAAAGTTCCAGACAAGGAATTTGTACCATCTACGTTAGACAACCGGCGTCCGTTTGAATACCGGAGAGTACCCCACCTTGGGCTCTCTCTCTTAGGATCTTAGAAGCTGGCACAAGTAAGTAGACATGGCGAAGCCTCCAAGTTTAGTAGGAAATCTAGGCAGAGAAAAGGAGGCTGAATAACTTGGCTTATGTGGAAAACCAATAAAGTTCCAGACAAGGAATTTGTACCATCTACGTTAGACAACCGGCGTCCGTTTGAATACCGGAGAGTACCCCACCTTGGGCTCTCTCTCTTAGGATCTTAGAAGCTGGCACAAGTAAGTAGACATGGCGAAGCCTCCAAGTCCCAGATGGGAATTCAGCCAGAAAAAGAAAAGAACGACATGGGGAAGCCCAGCATCGGTGCAAGACTCCAAAAACTATTTTTCAAAATCAGCTTATATACCCCAAGTTGTACATAAAGAAATAATGGAATATGCAGAGTTGTGCAAGGGCAGCAGTCCTGACCCTTTCTGTATATCTTTTTGTATACAAAAGGTCTCAGGTGATTTACATTATCTTCCGGCCAAAAGGCTTGCTAACACTTTTTGGCTCTAGTTCTTAATGAATGTTAATGTTTCCCCTGAACTGTTTTTCTTTAATCTGCATCTCCTTAAAGCACTAAAGTTACATCTCTATAGAACAAAGGCGCAGTGGGTTATAACAAAGAAGGTACTTAACTCAAAGATTTAATGTTGCTACTTGTTTTTTCTATATACCAACTATATCAACAAATAAAAGATATGAAAATTTGGCAGCAATTATTGGCTCAACAAATGAAACCTTTAATCAGTCCTCCAAAGCCCCTACATTCCTAGGATGTTTTAAGCTTCCTGTGCCTCCCGAGGTCTGGAGGCCTCAAACAATCACATGCACAGCTGTACGAGTTCTACAGGCAGGCTAGAAAGCCATCAGAGGGGTTTTCGGATTGAAACACCCTTTCAAATGCAGAAGACTAAAGCCTTCAGATGACTTTTTCCAGAGTGTTTCAGGAGAGTGGAATAAGGCAAGCATATTCTTATTTCTGGGGAGGCGGTTCATGCTCAGGAAATACCAGGGGGAAAACCTGAGATCTGACTCGACCTTGCACATCAGATCTCTGCCGCATGACCTTGTCACGGGCGGGATTCCTCACGCTGGCCCCTGGCATTCCATGATCCAGCAGATGTTGGCAATTTGATCTCTGGTTCCTCTGCCTTTTCTAAAACCAGCTTGAACATCAGGGAGTTCATGGTTCATGCATTGCTGAAGTCTGGCTTGGAGGATTTTGAGCATTACTTTACTAGCATGTGAGATGACTGCAATTGTGCGGTAATTTGAGCATTCTTTTGCATTGCCTTTCTTTGGAATTGGAATGAAAACTGACCCTTTCCAGTCCTGTGGCCACTGCTGAGTTTTCCAAATTTGCTGGCATATTGAGTGCAGCACTTTCACAGCATCATCTTCCAGGATTTGAAATAGCTCAACTGGAATTCCATCACCTCCACTAACTTTGTTCGTAGTGATGCTTTCTAAGGCCCACTTGACTTCACATTCCAAGATGTCTGGTTCTAGATTAGCGATCACATCCTCATGATTATCTGGGTCGTGAAGATCTTTTTTGTACAGTTCTTCTGTGTATTTTTGCCACCTCTTCTTAATATTTTCTGCTTCTGTTAGGTCCAGACCGTTTCTGTCCTTTATCGAGCCCATCTTTGCATGAAATGTTCCCTTGGTATCTCCAATTCTCTTGAAGAGATCTCTAGTCTTTCCCATTCTGTTGTTTTCCTCTATTTCTTTGCACTGATCGCTGAAGAAGGCTTTCTTATCTCTTCTTGCTATTCTTTGGAACTCTGCATTCAGATGCTTATATCTTTCCTTTTCTCTTTTGCTTTTGGCCTCTCTTCTTTTCACTGCTATTTGTAAGGCTTCTCCAGACAGCCATTTTTGTTTTTTGCATTTCTTTTCCATGGGGATGGTCTTGATCCCTGTCTCCTGTACAATGTCACAAACCTCATTCCCTAGTTCATCAGGCACTCTATCTATGAGATCTAGGCCCTTACATCTATTTCTCACTTCCACTGTATAATCATAAGGGATTTGATTTAGGTCAGACCTGAATGGTCTAGCGGTTTTCCCTACTTTCTTCAATTTCAGTCTGAATTTGGTAATAAGGAGTTCATGATCTGAGCCACAGTCAGCTCCTGGTCTTGTTTTTGTTGACTGTATAGAGCTTCTCCATCTTGGGCTGCATAGAATATAATCAGTCTGATTTTGGTGTTGACCATCTGGTGACGTCCATGTGCAGAGTCTTCTCTTGTGTTGCTGGAAGAGGGTGTTTGCTATGACCAGTGCATTTTCTTACCTGGGTGTTTATATTTTTCAAAAAATTTAAAGGTAATTCCAAAATTCATCTGGATTTTTTTTTTAAATTTTTCTATTTGTTAGTTTTAGTAATAGAGAATTTCATTATTTTCTGTTGACCAATCATGATACAATGGTATTAAGTGAATAATAGTTACATGATCACAATAGTAAAAGATGTTTATCAGCTTTTACAATCAATAGCCAGACAAAAAAGAAATGATAAACACAACTGCAAGCCATAATGGAAATATGATTAACCTAATAATATGAAATATTTACATAAATTTTGGAGGGTTAAGTAGAGTGATGGGCAAGTCTGTGTCTTCCATTTAATCCATTTACATTTAATCCACTTACATTTAAGGTAATTATTAATATGTGTGATCCTGGACCATTTTCTTAATTATTCTGTTTATTTTGTTTAGGTCTTTTCCTTCTCTTTTGTTTCCTTCCTAGGGAAGTTCCTTTAGCATTTATTATAAAGCTGGTTTGGTGGTGTTGAATTCTCTTAACTTTTGCCGGTCTTGAAAGCTTTTGATTTACCATCAAATCTGAATGAGATTCTTGTTGCATATAGTATTCTTGGTTTCAGGTTCTTCCCTTTTCATCACTTTAAATATATCAAGCCATTCTTTCTGGCTTGTAGAGCTTCTGCTGAGAAATCAGCTGATAACCTTATGGGAGTTACTTTGCGTGTTATTTGTCCTTTTCTTCTTGTTACTTTCAGGATCTTATCTTTGTCTTCAGTTTTCTGTGGTTTGATTACTGTGTGTCTCCTTGTGCTCCTCCTTAGGATTTTCCTGCCTGGGACTCTCAGTGCTTTCTGGACATGGTTGAGTATTTCCTTTCCCCTTCAGGGAAGTTTTCATCTATTATCTCTTCAAATATTTTCTCAGGTCCTTTCTCTCTCTCTTCTCCTTCTGGGGCCCATATAATTAAAGTGTTAGTGTGTTTAATGTTGTCTCAGAGGTCTCTTAGGCTGTCTTCACTTTTTTCATTCTTTTTTTCTATATTCTGTTTTGCAGCAGTATTTTCCACCATTCTGTCTTCCAGACCACTTATTCATTTTTCTGCCTCAGTTATTCTGCTATTGATTCCTTCTAGTGTTTTATTCATCTTTGTTTGCCTGTTCTTTATAGTTCTTCTAGATCTTTGGTAAATGTTTCTTGCATCTTCTCCAGTCTTCTTCTGAGATCCTGATCCTGAACGATCTTTACTGTCATTATTCTGAATTCATTTTATAGAAGGTTGACTATTTCCACTTCAATTAGTTGATTTTCTGATGTTTATCTTATCCCTTCATCTGGGACATAACTCTCTGCTTTATCCTTCTGATTAACTTTCTGTGATATGGTTTTCACTTTAGTCACTGCAGGATCTTCTTGCTTCTTCTGTCAGCCCCTTTGATGAAGGAGGCTAAGAGGCTTGTATAACTTTCCTGATGGGAGGAACTGATAGTGGGGAAAACTGGGTCTTGCTCTAGTGAACAGGGCTATGGTCAGTAAAACTTTAATCCAATTGTCTGCTGATGGGCGGGATTAGAGTCCCTCCCTCTTAGTTGTTTAGCCTGATGCAACTTAGCCCTGGGGTGTATGGGCTTTATGGTAGGGTTAATGGTGACTTCCAAAAGGGCTTCAGTTCAATTCAGTTCAGTTCAGTCACTCAGTCATATCTGACTCTTTGTGACCCCATGAATCGCAGCACACCAGGCTGCCATGTCCATCACGAACTCCTGGAGTTTACTCAAACACATCCATCGAGTCACTGATGCCATCTCATCCTCTGTCATTCCCTTTTCCTCCTGCCCCTAATCCCTCCCAGCATCAGAGTCTCTTCCAATGAGTCAACTCTTTGCATGAAGTGGCCAAAGTACTGGAGTTTCAGCTTTAGCATCATTCCTTCCAAAGAAATCCCAGGGCTGGTCTCCTTCAGAATGGACTGGTTGGATCTCCTTGCAGTCCAAGGGACTCTCAAGAGTCTTCTCCAACACCACAGTTCAAAAGCATCAATTCTTCAGTGCTCAGCCTTCTTCACAGTCCAACTCTCACATCCATACGTGACCACAGGAAAAACCATAGACTAGACTAGACAGACCTTAGTCGGCAAAGTAATGTCTNCTTCAGAATGGACTGGTTGTATCTCCTTGCAGTCCAAGGGACTCTCAAGAGTCTTCTCCAACTCCACAGTTCAAAAGCATCAATTCTTCAGTGCTCAGCCTTCTTCACAGTCCAAATCTCACATCCTCATACATGACCACAGGAAAAACCATAGCCTTGACTAGGCGGACCTTAGTCGACAAAGTAATGTCTCTGCTTTTGAGTATACTATCTAGGTTGGTCATAACTTTTCTCCCAAGGAGTAAGCATCTTTTAATTTCATGGCTGCAGTCACCATCTGCAGTGATTTTTGAGCCCCCCAAAATAAAGTCTGACACTGTTTCCACTGTTTCCCCATCTGTTTCCCATGAAATGATGGGACCGGATGCCATAATCTTCATTTTCTGAATGTTGAGCTTTAAGCTAAGTTTTTCACTCTCCTCTTTCACTTTCATCAAGAGGCTTTTTAGTTCCTCTTCACTTTCTGCCATAAGGGTGTTGTCATCTGCATATCTGAGTTTATTGATATTTTTCTCGGCAATCTTGATTCCACCTTGTGTTTCTTCCAGTCCAGCATTTCTCATGATGTACTCTGCATATAAGTTAAATAAGCAGGGTGACAATATACAGCCTTGACATACTCCTTTTCCTATTTGGAACCAGTCTGTTGTTCCATGTCCACTTCTAACTGTTGCTTCCTGACCTGCATACAGATTTCTCAAGAGGCAGGTTAGGTGGTCTGGTATTCCTATCTCTTTCAGAATTTTCCACAGTTTATTGTGATCCATACAGTCAAAGGCTTTGGCATAGTCAATATACATATGTATCTATGCATACATTTTTTCTCTGCCCCACTAAAACAAAAGTGCAATGAGAACAGGGAATTTGCCATGTTCACTATTATATATTCAGGCATACATTTTTTCTCTGCCCCACTAAAACAAAAGTGCAATGAGAACAGGGAATTTGCCATGTTCACTATTATATATTCAGGCTCTAGAACAGTGATTGGAATAAAAGAGTATTAAATAAATATTTGTGGATGAATCAGTGAAGAAACTACAAGTATTTGCATGTCACTAGAGCTAAAAGTATATGAAAGTGAGCATGATGTGTTATAAGAGTAGTGAATAGTGTCAAAAGTGCCTGAATTAAAATAGTCACTGCTACTGCTACTGCTGCTAAATTGCTTCAGTCATGTCCAACTTTGTGTGACCCCATAGATAGCAGCCCACCAGGCTCCCCCGTCCCTGGTATTCTCCAGGCAAGAACACTGGAGTAGGTTGCCATTTTCTTTTTCAATGCATGAAAGTAAAAAGTGAAAGTGAAGCCACTTAGTTGTGTCCGACTCACAGCAACCCCATGGATTGCAGCCTATCAGTCTCCTCCACCCATCGGATTTTCCAGGCAAGTGTACTGGAGTGAGTTGCCATTGCCTTCTCCTAGGGGTTGTCAAACAACACATGAAAATATAGTAATCAGGAATTATTACCTTCAGGACTAGTTACTTAATGCTGATCCTCTTTAACAAGAGCTATATGATAGGGTCTACTCATTTTCAGAAATATAAAAATACATTTTAATTGCTGAAATGAGTAGTGTTTAAGATAGGTTATTGTTAGAAGTGACATACCCACTTAATCTTGCACAAAGGAGGTTTTAGAAGGCAACAAAGAGCTGGAGGTCTAGAGCTATTTTGGTCTCATGTATTGGGTTGGTCAAAAAGTTCATTTGGGTTTTTCTGTAATATTGTATGGAAAAACCTGAACGAACTTTTTGGTCAACCCAATACTTCTGATTCTCAGTTTTATGCTCCATAATCCACTACAAAGCTCGCTAGTTCTATCATTGCTACTTCATTACATCTTCCTCAGAATGAGATTTTAAGGTAAAGTACAAGGGTAAAGAATCTACCTACAATGCAGGAGACCTGGGTTGACCCTGGGTTGGGAAGTTCTCCTGGATGAGGCATGGCAACCCATTCCAGTATTCTTGCCTGGAGAATCTCCATGGACTGTAGCCCGTCAGGCTCCTCTGTCCATGGGGTAACAAAGAGTGGGACATGACTGAGCAACTAAGCACACACCAGTCTTTGGCTTTAGATCAGAGAGTGGGATCTCACGTTTGTACACTGGATGGAATTTAACTTGAGACTCTATTATTGTAACATACGATCTAACAGTCAGTGTGTGGGAGAGAGAACATAGTCACCAGCTACCCGTCACTATGAGAGGCTACCAATATTTACAAAGTTACATCATAGTAAAAACAAAGCAAAATTAAGAAAACAGCATTTGTTGCACCATCCAAATTGGTTTCACTCATTTGCAACACATAACATGGACATAAAAAGAAAGATAGGGTAGGTTTACTCTAAGTAAGTGAAGTGAAGTGAAGTTGCTCAGTCGTGTCCGACTCTTTGCAGCCCCATAAACTACTGGAGAAAAGAGAATGGAAAGAGGCCACTAAAAAGGTTCAAAGAGGTAAGTTAACTGATAAGATTTAAAATTTTGATGTCAGCTTTACAATTGTGGACAAAACCTAAAATGAAGAAAAATATGAAAGTAGGGAGATTAATTTGAAAGATTTTAATTCTGGTGAGACATAAAAGAAAGAGTGATTTTAGGGGAGAAGAGGAGAGGACAGATTACAAAAACATATGTAGTAATTAAAATATGCATGTTATTAAGTAGAATAAGGGAGGTAAAGAAGAAGGGAGAACCATAAATGCATCCTAAGTTTCTAGCATGTATAACTGGGGGAAGGAGGGTGGCACCAAACAAAGTAGAGAATACAAGAGGAGGTAAAAGCATTTGTTTTTTGAAATTTTTGTTGTTGTTTTCTCTCTCTGGCTTCCTTCTGTCAGCTTCCTTTGATTGCCAAATTCCTTTTTAACACCCTGACCCCTCTACAGACTTCCCTATAGCTATGACAAACATTTATTTTTCAGCTCTCTTTGAGCTATGTGTGCTCATAAATCATTTTGACAATAAACAAAATAAAACAATAGTTGAATCCATCAAAAAATGGCTATTAAAAAGGATATCATAGAAAAAAAGCAGCGGTAAATTGCAACTACTTGTTGGTGATTTGTTAGCTTCATCAATACTGGTGTCAACAAATAGTGATAATCACTGTCCTGGGGTCTAAGGATACAAAGATCCTGAGAGGCAGCCTGTAAGATGGATAAAGTGTTGATTTCTGAGTTAGAACCAGAGATGATCTCTTGTTCCACATCTACTAGGTTTGTAACCTTGGGCTAATGGTTAAACTCTCAGAGCTTCATTATTTTCCATCTGTAAGATGGGGATAATTGAACAGTATAATACATATACCATTCAGCTGTCATGCTATGTGAACATAAAAATCATAATCATTCTCTAAAGAAGCTTACAGCCTTTTACAGATTTTTTTGTCTATGAGCCTCCCATATATATTTTTTAATCAATTAAAAGAAGAAAATAACATGGAACTATATTTTTATAACAGGTAAGGAATAATGATTCAGAAGGATAATATTTCATAGTGTTAGCATAGTGTTTCTTCAAGACACTGAGTATAATCAAATATAACATGTAAGCCTTGGAGACTTACTTCAATGATCTGATGAAGAAAATGAAGAAAAAGTAAACTCCCTTAGAATAGTAATTTAAAAGTGATGTATTGAAAATAAGCAGTTAAAATGTGTTAATTGACTTTAATGTAGCACCAAAGGTGTGATGGGGTTTGGAGGAGGGGGAAAAAGCAGCATCACATAAAGTAACGCAAACTCAGTGCAATGAAATTTCCTGCCAGATTGGGTTATAATGAACTCACTGTGTTTTAATGAAGCTAGTAACTGAATATCTGATTAAATTTGACTGGAATACATTACAAGCCATTTTATTGTAGCCCTGTTAAGATCTTTTATGAATCCAGAATTCTGCCAGATATTATGAAAAAGAAAACAGTAACTACATTACTTTACTTCCATTATCACATAATTTGCTTAAGATATTTGGCAGTATTTAATAAACTATATTCTTCCTCATCTCAATAATTTTATACTATAATAAATGAGGAAAATATTTAAAATGAAAATATGCATCTACATATTCTTTGCTGTCACAAAATCAGAGGGACTAAATTTTGGATGAAGTGTATGTTTTAAGTTAAAGCAGTAAGAAAACTTTTGGCTTTGATTTTCAAAACTCAATGAGTAGAATTTTATGAAGTCCAAACTTATACATTCTATGCAAACCTGGGTAAACTCTGTGGAATAACAAATGCCAGTGAAACAGATGGCAATGACCCCATGTGTGGATTTGTCCAAGAGGTGCTTTTCAACACTCAGCAATAGTTTCTTTGATGAGCCACATGAAAGGCCAGTGCTTGGCAGTGCTATCCAATTGGCAAATTCATTCTTTGTTGTCTACTATTCCTGGTTTTGTACCCTTTTTCAGACTTTCAGCTGTCTCTCCATTTATTGACATTCAGCAGAGTACTGGCCATGCTACTGTCCTCAAATCTTCTCATGTGAGAGTATCTCATATAAAAGCAATATGTCATTGGAAAAGGTCATTTTTATTTCATAGGTTAATGCCTCAAGAGCCTCTACTGAATACAGGTTTGAGTTTTGGGCAATTTTAATGGAACACTGGGCATCTGTATATCTCCTAATCTGATATATTATACTTAGTAGGCAATTCAACACTTTTTCTTAAAAATTTTTTTAATATATATTTGGCTGTGTCAGGTCATAGTTGTGGCATGTGGGATCTTTAGTTGTAGCATGTGGAACTCTTATTTTTTTTTTTTTAAGTTAGGGCATGAGAGATCTTTTAACCTTGTCCAGAACGTTTTGCCTCTTCACATGCCTTTCAAATCACTATCCAAGGCAGAGTTAGTCACGTCTCTCTCATTCAAGAATGCTTTATCTAATGGCCATTAACTTGGACATTGGGGAAGAAACGGAAGGCAAGAAGAGCTAGTATTTGCATGACAGTTGAGCAAAGTAAACTCCAAACAGAAATCCCAATATTTGTAGAACCATTCCAAAATTTGTAAGCCTAGGTTGAAGAAACAAACTTAGCAATGTTATCAATATTGCCAAATGGTAGAGCTAGTGGAGCTAAAAATTGAGATCTTGGAAATAAACCCCTATATATATATGGTCAAATGATTTTCAAAATGTGTACCAAGACCATTTACTGGAGAAAGGACATTCTTATAAACAAATGATGCTGAGAAAATAAGATATCCATATGTATAAGAATGAAGTTGGATCCTTACCTTTCATTTTATGTAAAAATTAACTCAAAATGACTCAAAGACCTAAATGTAAGAGCTAAAACTATAAAACTTAGAAGAAAACATATGGGCACATAAGCAACAAAAGAAAAATCAGTAAGTGGGACTCCCTCAAACTAAAAATCTTCTGGATAGCAAAAGAAACAAAGTGGAAAAATGAAAAGGCAACTTACAGAATGGGAGAAAATTTTTGCAAGTCATATGTTGAATAAAGGGTTAATACAAAAATATATACAGAACTCATGCAACAACCTGACTTTTTAAAATCAGCAAAGGAACTGAATAGACACTGTCTAAATAAGACATCCAAATGTCCAACAAGTACATGAAGAGATGCTCAACATCGCTGATCATCAAGGAAACTCAGTTGAAACCTAGAATATGATATCTCCTCACAACTGTTAGAATGGCTGTTATAAAAAAGACAAAAGATAACAAGTGTTGGTGAGGACGTGGAGAAAAGGGAACCCTTGAGCACTACTGGTGGGAATATAAATTGGTGCAGCCGCTATGGAAAATAGTATGGATGTGCCTCAAAAAAATTAAATGTAAGACTACTGTACCATCCAGCAGTTCCACTTCTGGGTGGGTATATATCCAAAGGAAGTGAAAACAGGACATTGAAAAGATATCTGCTGTCCCATGCTTATTGCAGCATTATTCAAATTAAGATATGGACATGACTTAAGTGTCCTTCAATGGGTGAATGGTTAAATAAGATGTGCCACACACACAAACACACACAAAATGGACCATATTATTCAGCCATGAGAAAGAAGGAATTTCCAGTAACATGGATGGACCTAGAGGACATTCTATTACATAAGATAAGTCACATAGAGAAAGAGAAATGCTGTATGAGCTCATTTATATATAAAATTTTAAAAAGCCAAACTAGAAACAGAGAATAGAATGGTGATTACCAGGGACTGTAGGGTGGTAGAATTGGAAAGCTTTTGGTCAAATGGTACAAACTTCCAATCAGAAGATGAGTAAGTTCTAAAGCTCTAATGCATAGCACTGTGATTACAGTAAAAAAAAAATATTGTATATATACTTCAAAGTTGCTAAGAAATCAGATCTTAAATGTTCTCACCATAAAGTTATAATCATGTAACATGATAGATGTGTTAGCTAATGCTATGGCGGTAATTGTATTGCAATATATACATGTGCATGCTAAGTCGCTTCAGTAGTGTCTGACTCTTTGCAATCCTATGGACTATATCCCAATAGGCTCTTCTGTCCATGGAATTCTCAAGGCAAGAATACTGGAGCAGGTTGTCATGATCTCCTCCAAGGGATCTTCATGACCCAGGGATTGAACCCATGTCTCTTACATCTCCTCTATTGGCAAGTGATTTCTTTACCACTAGCACCACCTGGAGAAGGAAATGGCAACCCACTCCAGTGTTCTTGCCTGGAGAATCCCAGGGACGGGGGAGCCTGGTGGGCTGCCGTCTGTGGGGTCGCACAGAGTCGGACACGACTGCGTGTCTTAGCAGTAGCAGCAGCACCACCTTGGAAGCCCATTGCAATATATACATGTATCAAATCATCACCTGTATATTAAACTTACACAATGTTATATGTCAATAATACCTCCAGTTTAAAAAAAGAAAGAAGGAAAACAAATAGGATAAGCTTCCTGACATTGGATTCAGCAATGGTTTCTTGTACATGAGACCAAAAGCACACACACAAAAAAATGGATATATTAAATTCCAACAAAATTAAGAACTGTACATCAAAGGATATTACCAACAGAGTGAAAGGGTAATATGTGGAATGGAAGAAAATATTTGCAGCTCATATAATTGATAAGGGAGTAATATCCATAATACAAAAAGAACACTGACAACCCATCAACAACAAAAACCACTCAATTAAAAAAAAAAAAGGGCCAAGAACTTGAATAGTCGTTTCTCCAAAGAAGATATATAGATGGCTAATAAGCACATGAAACGGAGTTTAACATTACTGTTAGCAGAATGAAAATCAAAACCACAATAAGATATGACTTCACACCCATTAGGATGGCTACTAAATTTAACAAAAAAAGAAAAAGAAAAAACATAAAGTAGCAAATATTGGCAAGTACATGGAGAAACTGGCAATCTTGTGATGGAAAAAAGGTGAGTGGGATACTGGTTTCCTAAATTCTTTTTATTTACAACTAACAGCAAGAAGCAAAGGCACTTGATCTAGAGTTTTATACAAAGGCAGATAAAAAGGAAAAGTGATCCAACCAATCCATCCTAAAGGAAATCAGTCCTCAATATTCATTGGAAGGACTGATGCTGAGGCTGAAATTCCAATATTTTGGCCACCTGACTTGAAGAACTGACTCATTTGAAAAGACCCTGGTACTGGGAAAGATCAAAGGCAGGAGGAGAAGGGGCCGATGGAGGATGAGATGATTGGATGGCATCACTAACTTAATGGACATGAGTTTGAGTAAACTCCAGGAGTTGGTGATGGACAGGGAGGCCTGGCGTGCTGCAGTCCATGGGGTTGCAAAGAGTCGGACACGACTGAGTGACTGAACTGAACTGAACTGATCCTACCAGCCCCAGTGAAGCAAGCAGATGCATACCTGTTTGTCTCACATTTTGTTTAGAATTCTGGAAGTTTCTGAAAGGAGAAAGTCTCAGAGGTTATTCCTTCACCAGTGACTCCTTGAGAGTTTCCTTGTGTTGTGAAAGATAACAGAAGTTGCTGTTTCCTCTGAAGAGTTGTAGAATACAGCTGAGAGCTCTGAATACAGACCTTATCCATTAAAATTGTGATCTGGATAAAGTAGTCCTGGATCTCATGGTCACATGTTACTATACTTGAGCCCTTATTGTGCCAGACATTGTTCTAAGCACTTATATGTTTATATATACTCGGGCATTACACCATTCCTCTGAATTAGTACCATTATTAGTATTTCAAAGTCTCAAATCTTATACAACTCAGTATTAAACATCATGTTTACACAAAAGATTCTATTTTGGAAAGTATGACATTAGCATATTACAGAGGTCATGGATATAAGGCATTCATCTTATACTTCAGATCACTAATTTAGTTCAGTAACTTTCATTTCCCACTTCACTGAATAATTGCAGGAACCTTGGCTCTTACATCCCAGTTACCTCATATCCTTCAAGTAGGCTTAAATCCTTCAGTTAGCTGATGGTTATTATCTCTTTTTTAAAAAAATAAATTTATTTTAGTTGGAGGTTAATTACTTTACAACATTGTATTGGCTTTGCCGTACATCAACATGTATCCGCCACAGGTATACACCTGAACCCCCCTCTCTCCTCCCTCCCTGTGCAGTTATTATCTCTTTCAGAATAATTTCCTGCCAAAGGATGTCCACTCTCTTTGCAGACTCATCTATGTATGCCAGGTGCCAGTGCACTCAGTCTTTTGTAATGCTATAATTGTCTCTTCTATCTTTGTCAGAAAGCACACTTGCAAAATGGCCCTACTTCTTAATGTAAAGAAAAAAAGGGGGTTCGGGAGCACAAATCCCTTTCTTCAACTGTCAGTATACTGTAGACATCCCCTAAATAACATTCCCCACAACAGATTTTACTTAATATCAATTACTTGAATATTTCAAGGGCAGCCAAAGATATTACTCATCCCCATGTTCATTATCAAAGATTGAAACCATAAGTATAAAATATTTTACTATGTCAAAGAAGACTCTGCTTCCCCACACCTAGATGCTTCTGAATAATTATTCTTTGATGGTACACTCATATTAGTTCTCTCACTGATTGCTTATTACTAAGTTATTACTCTTGTTCTCCAATTTCAGTGCTTTAATTGGGTTCCAGTCCATTTTTTTGTTTTCAGAAAACCAATAAAGTTTACCAAATTGGACATCTCTCAGAATTAGACTCAAATCACTCCAGACATCTCTGTGGGCTTTGACAAAACATGTCCCCTTTCTAAACCTGATCTGCACACTTTCGCCTTCTTGATCTTTATCTGTTCTGTGAAATAAATCAATTTAAACATGTTGATGCTTTTATATTTTATATAACTTGTTTTGACCTAGCTTATGTGAAATTATATCCTTAATTATTACTTGTTAGTTAATGCCAGCTTCCTGTAACTAGATTTATATCTTTGTTTTTTCCCACTGCCACTGCAGAAACAAACAAGTGGCTTTTATCTCATTCCTTTATGCTCCCAGATATCTTTATCTGCGCTTACACTTTAGCACTAACCACAGCCTGTTTTGCATTATTTTCATTTCTAAATATTTTGCTAACTTAATGTCCATATCTCTGTGATTTACTAAAGAATAGGGGCCACATCCTAGTCATTTCTCAGTATATACCACAAAGTTGTGAATACAGAAAGTATTTAATAAAGTGATAAGTGGTTTATATTGAGTGATGTGATTTGAGTGACACTGAGCACATAGCAGTACTTGATATCTTGAAATAGCTATGATTTCCCTCTCACTTATCATTGCTTTCTGCTAACATATTTTGTCAAATACCAGTACTTGCTCTTTCTCATGTATGTTTTGGTGGCATGACTGAACACAAGAGGCTAAACCCTTTATTTGGTCAGAGTAGAGGAAGTTTGTGGTCTGAGAGATTATCCTGTGTTTTTTATTACAATTGCAGTTAATCATTGTAATAACTAATCCTTTTTAGCCATTTGCTCACCTGCTCATTGAATGGCAATCATATGCTAGGAATTTTATACATTATAACAATAATCTTCATAGCAGATATGAGGAAGCTATTATGCCAATAAAAATATAAACAACAATATATTGATATATCAGGCACTGTAGTTAGTACTTTACATGTATGGTTTTTTTAAACTGACCTCTCAGAACAACACTCTGAAGCAAGTATTACCAATATATCAACTTTGTGGATAAGTAAACTGAAGTTCACACAGGTTAAGTACCTTGCTCATATCATAGAGCCGGTCAAAATAGATCAGAACAAATGGAAAATAATAATGGACAAAACATAAGATTCATTGGAAGGACTGATGTTGAAGCTGAAACTCCAATACTTTGGCCACCTGATGTGAAGAGCTGACTCATTTGAAAAGACCCTGATTCTGTGAAAGATTGAAGGGAGGAGGAGAAGGGGACGACAGNATGGAAAATAATAATGGACAAAACATAAGATTCATTGGAAGGACTGATGTTGAAGCTGAAACTCCAATACTTTGGCCACCTGATGTGAAGAGCTGACTCATTTGAAAAGACCCTGATTCTGTGAAAGATTGAAGGGAGGAGGAGAAGGGGACGACAGAGGGTGAGATGGTTGGATGGCATCACTGACTCAATGGACATGAATTTGGGTGAACTCAGGGAGTTGGTGATGGACAGGGAGGCCTGGCGTGCTGTAGTCCATGGAGTTGCAAAGAGTCGGACACGACTGAGTGACTGAACTGAACTGAAACATAAGATTAATAAGTTGAATGGAGAACTAAATATACAACTTTAAATAATTTATCAGAGAATAGAAAAATGAAGAAAATAGATTAAAATGTAATTTTTTGAAAGTTTTAAATTTTATGAAGAAAGAAAGCATTCAGAAGAATCCAGCCCTCCTGCTCCCAAAGAGATTACCTTAAAGGCAGGTCTCAGAGTTAGTCATTAAATGCCAGAAGACAATGAAACTATCTAATACTTATCACTGCTTAGTATAACTAGGCACTGAGTTACGTCTTTAATATTGCCTGTCTCATTTAATTTTCAAAACAATCTTGTGAAATTCATATTATGCTCATTTGAGGCTGAAGAAATTTTAAGTACAACATTAAGCAATTTTTCAAATTCTCACAGCCACTAAGTTGGAGGATCAGAACTTACACCAGTCTGTTTGAATTCAAAAACCTATCCTCCTACCTCTTCATTTCTTTACCTAACATACTTTTAAATCTCTGTTCTCAAGTGCTTAAAGTTATGTCCTATACTAGTTCTTGCATGTTTTAATCCAATACTTGTAATATGTCCTCATATCAAAATTCAGATAATTGCTTTAACACATATTCCTCTATCATATTCCACAACCCACATACAAAATGACTTTAGATTTAGACTTTGAACCTATTGATGATTCTGATGTTTCATAAATGAAATGGTATGAATGTTTGTATTGCCTCAAAATTCCATAGGCTGAAAATCTAATGCCTAAGCTATTGTATTAGGAGGTAAGATGTTTGAGAGGTCATTAGGCCATGAGGGTGGAGCCCTCACAGAATTAGTGCCCTTATAAAAGAGGCTCCCAAAACATCTCTATCCCACTTCCACCATGTGAGGAAACAGCTAGAAGCCAGCAGTTTGCAATCTGGGAGAAGGCCATCACCAGAACACAGTCATGCTGTTGCCATGATCTTGGACTTTACAGCCTCTAGACTTGTAAGAGATAAATTTATGTTGCTTAGAAGATACTCAGTCTGTGGTATTTTGTTATAGAAGCCTGAATGGACTAAGAAAATAAGACAGTGTTTCTAAGATCTGACCCTGACAGTGATTTGAAATTCTTCATTTATTATAGCTCATTTATGGCTTCTGTTTTTCTTCACATCAACATTTACTCCCTCTTTACTCCTTAGCACATGGCTCACCAGGCTTTACTTCCTATTTAAAGCACTCTCTGTAACATGGGTTTATGAAAAGATAGATCTAGTGACCAAAGGGTGTCTGAATGTTAAATTAAGCTAGGTTATCCTGTGTATTGGGGAAGGCAATGGCACCCCACCCCAGTACTCTTGCCTGGAAAATCCAATGGACGGAGTAGCCTGGTGGGCTGCAGTCCATGGGGTCGCTAACAGTCGGACAGACTGAGCGACTTCACTTTCACTTTTCTCTTTCATGCATTGGAGAAGGAAATGGCAACCCACTCCAGTATTCTTGCCTGGAGAATCCCAGGGATGGGGGAGCCTGGTGGGCTGCCGTCTATGGGGTCACACAGAGTTGGGCACGACTGAAGTGACTTAGCAGCAGCAGCATCCTGTGTATTAGTTTATTAAATGAATGGGTTTTTCTTCCAAAATATTTGTTTGTGCTCAGTTGCTCAGTCATGTCTCTTTGTGGCCCCATGGACTGTAGCCCTCCAGGCTCTTCTGTCCATGAACTTCTCCAGGCAAGAAGACTGGAGTGGGTTGCCACTTCCTACTCCAGGGGATCTTCCCAACCCGGGGATGGAACCTGCATCTCCTGCACTGGCAGGTGGATTCTTTACCATTGAGCCACCTGGGAAGCCCAGCAAGCCACTCCAGTATTCTTGCCTGGAGAATCCCATAGACAAAGGATTCTGGCGGGCTATAGTCCATGGGTTCACAAAGAATTGGACACAACTGAAGTGACTTAGCATGTACACACAAGCCACCTAGAAAGCCCCAAGTATTTAAGTCATGTGAAAAGTCTCTCTCCTTGACATAAAAGCAATATTTTAAAAGACAGGATTCTGAGAACAGAACTGTATGTTCTAATGCATTGTTTTTCAGGCTCTTAGAAAACAGAGAGGGCTTATAAAGAAAACACAGCTGTGAACAGCAACCATCTGTATCTATACATGCTGTCTGTATTTGCATACATGTCAATTGATAAAACAAATATTTCAGATTCAATCCAGTTACAAAATTTAGTAACTACTTACTCCAGTCAAACTATATTTGTGTCCTTTGAGATGTTTGAACGATTTAGTTCCTAAAGAGACCTTAGTTGCTCCTCACAAAGCAGCATGGTTCTGAAAGAAGATAAAATAGGATCTGAAAGAGGTCAAATTTAGTTTGAATTGAGTTTAATTCTTAACACCAAAGTGACCTTTGACAAGTGACAAGAAAGCCTATGAATTTCAGCTTCCGTATCAAACAAGACTGGGTAATTTTACTACTTAACTCACACTGTGACTGTGCAGATTGAATGAAATGGTATATACTAAAACATCCAAGAAATTTCCTGATATATGCTAAGCACTCATGCAGTGTGACTTAAACAGTCTGCCTTCTAAGTTAGTATTTCGAATCTGCAGGACGACAATGAGTGCAGGCAGGTATCATGAAACACATACTGGGAACTTCAGAAAGTGGTTGATTCAGTACTCAAAATGATATATAAATAATATACATAAAATACTTTTATACATCTCAGAATAGCTTTTTTAGATTTCCTTTTTCTACGTTTTACAAAAATTCTGAGGCAAATTGCTAAATTATGAGAAAATTGAGGAGTAAAGAGGTTAAGTGACTCACCCAAATTATGGGGGCTAATCAGCTAAAACTGGGTTGGTTGTTGCAATTCAAAGAGAGAGTTCTGAAAATCCCAAATCTAACTCAATGTTTTGAACTTGGGAGGTTTAAGGACCCTACTGCCAGTGGCCCACCAAGTATGTATAACGTGGCTGAATCCCAGGTTATCACATGCCAGATGGATCATGTTAAATTGCAATCTAGGGGTAGGAATAAGGGTGTTGTGGTTGACTTTTTTAGATCAGGCTTATAAATAATACTGAGGTTCCCACATCAAAGACCTAAACTTGTCATAGTTTCTTACACTAAAACAGTAGGGATAGGGAAACAAAATAATCGGAAAATAGTATTGTACATTTCCCTTTTTTGCTATTGTATCACAGATAGATTAGTTGTAACCATTGAAGAAAACTCAGTAAATGATGCATGGGACAACCCTGTACATTTTTTTTTAAGACTGCATGTAAATAATTATCTCAAGAATAAAAAGTTAATAGTAGCGGTGAACATAAATCACAGCAGGATCCTCAATGATCCGCCTCCCAGAATACTGGAAATAAAAGCAAATATAAACAAATGGGATATAATTAAAATTAAAAGCTTCTGCACAACAAAGGAAACAATAAGCAAGGTGAAAAGACAACCCTCTGAATGGGAGAAAATAATAGCAAATGAAGCAACTGACAAACAACTAATCTCAAAAATATACAAGCAACTTATACAGCTCAATTCCAGAAAAATAAACGACCCAATCAAAAAATGGGCCAAAGAACTAAATAGACATTTCTCCAAAGAAGACATACGGATGGCTAACAAACACATGAAAAGATGCTCAACGTCACTCATTATCAGAGAAATGCAAATCAAGACCACAATGAGATACCACTTCACACCAGTCAGAACGGCTGCGATCCAAAAGTCTGCAAGCAATAAATGCTGGAGAGGGTGTGGAGAAAAGGGAACCCT
>SJYX01018298.1:213409-232846 GCA_006410675.1 Oreotragus oreotragus | reverse complement strand
CAGGATGCTTGGGGCTGGTGTATGGGGATGATCTGGAGGGATGATGTGGGGTGGGAGGTGGGAGGGGGGTTCATGTTTGGGAGTTCGTGTAAAAAAATAAATAAATACAAAAAAAAAATTAAAAAAAAAATTAAAAAAAAAAAGAATAAAAAGTTAAAATGATAGCATTACACACTATAATCCTATTTTATTTGGTACATAATTCATTTTTTTAATTTAAAAGCAGTTGTATTAGGTTTTATTGAAATGAGATTGGAATTTAATATTTAAAGAACTGGATGTGACAAAAAAAAAAAAAAAACCAAGGAGGCATCTAAGTTACATTCTGAAACTCATATAATGTAAAACAAAACCAAAATAAGGAGGCTCCTGGAAGCTAGGACAAGGTGGATACCAGACTGCATGTACTCAAGTCAGTAGACACAGACCAGCCTGAGCAAAAGCAATGGATAGCACAATCTATTGTTACTGTGAGTTGGTAGAGCTCCTCATGAAATCCCTTTTTAAAACATTTTAATTTTTTTAATTTATTTTTTGAATGGAGGATAACTGTTTTACAGTGTTGTATTGGTTCCTGCCATACAACAACACAAATCAATAATAATTATATATCCAGCCCTCTAGGTTGTTGTAGAAAGACAAGCTGTGTTATATAACAGCTTCCCACTGTTTTATACATGATAGTGTATGTGTGTATATATATGCTACTTTCTCCATTTGTCCCACTCTCTCCTTGCCCTAGTGTCCACAAATCAGTTCTCTATGTCTGCATCTTCATTCCTTCTCTGCAAATAGGTTCATCAATACCAATTTTCTAGATTTCCATATATATATGTTAATATACAATATTTTTCTCTTTCTGATTTACTTCAATCTGTATAAGAGGCTCTAGGTTCATCCACCTCACTATGACTGATTCAAATTTGTTCCTTCTTATTATGGATGAGTAATAATCCATTGGATATATGTGCCATATCTTCTTTATCCATTCATCTATTGACAGACATCAAGGTTGCTTCCATATTCTAGCTATTGTAAATAGTGCTGCAATGAACATTGGGGTATATTTGTCTTTTTGAATTGTGGTTTTCTCAGCGACTTCACTGGTGGCTCAGATGGTAAGGAGTCTGCCTCCAATGAGGAAGACTTGGATGTGATCCCTGGGTTGGAAAGATCCCCTTGTGAAGGAAATGGCAACCCACTCCTGTATTTTTGCCTGGAAAATCACATGAACGGAGGAGCCTGGTAGGCCGCAGTCCATGGAGTCACAAAGAATCAGAGACAGCCGAGTGGCTTCACTTTCTTCTTTTTTTCAGGGTATATGCCCAGTAATGGGATTGCTGGGTCATATGGTAGTTTCATTCCTAGTGTTTGGGAGTTCGTGTAAAAGAATAAATAAATACAAAAAAAAAAAAAAAAAAAAGACTCTTGATAATGTTCTCCATAGTGGCTGTATCAATTTTACATTCCCACCAACACAGCAGAAGGGTTCCCTTTTCTCCACATCTTCTCCAGCACTAATTATTGTTTGTAGCTTTTTTGATGAGGGCCATTCTGATCAGTATAAAATGATATCTCATTGTAGTTTTGCAAATCCCTTTTCTTACCAGCTATATTTTCTGCACAAACATTGTTAAAGCAAGTATCAGTGAGTGCAGCACAGGAAACCCTTTTACTAATCTAGTGCAGTCAATACTATTGTGAAATGGGCCCTTATAACTGAAGAGACAGCTCTGTTCAGTATAATTAGCTTTATTTCTTTATTAGAGTTCAGATATTACTGGTACCTGGATAACATTATCAAAATAGAGACCTAGGTAGTCTCCAAGGGCAATAGAAATGAAAGAAAAAATAAACAAATGGGACTTAATCAAACTTATAACTTTTGCACAGCATAGGAAACCATAAACAAAATGAAAAGACAACTTTTGGACTGGGGGAAGATATTTTGCAACAATATGACCAACAAGGGATTGACTTACAAAACGTACAAACAGCTCATACAACTCAATAACAAAACCAATCAACCCAATCAAAAAATGGGCAGATCTAAACAGACATTTCTCCCAAGAAGACATACAGAAATGGCCAAGTGGCACATGACAAGATGCTCACCATTGCTAATTATTAGAGAAATGCAAATTAAATCATCAATGAAATATCACTTAACACTTGTCAAATGGCTGTTATCAAAAAGTCTACAAGTAACAAATGTTGGCAAGGATGAGGAGAAAAAGGAACCGTTGTACACTGTTGCTGGGAATGCAAATTGGTGTAAATCAGTTCAGTTCAGTCACTCTGAATAGGAAAAGTTAAAATTTTACATAACCTCCTTCTCCTTCTGCCTCTGTAACTCAGCTTGCCCCTTGCAAAGTCTAGATCATGTAGGTCATGTAGTCTCAGAAAGTGGGGACTTGGAATACTAGGAACTGGAGTTTACCTCACTCACCCTTGTCCTGCTCTTTGTAATCACCCATCCCCTATAAACCTGCTTAATCATGCCTGTCCAGGACAGACATTCCCCTCCACATTTTGACTACTGTTCCCATGTGCACAAAACCCCTTAGTTTAAACTAGCTTATTAACAGCTAGTGTTGACCACACTATTGTCTGTCTATAAAAAACTCTGCAATCCCTTTGTTCAAGGCTCAGAGCTTGGAGCATTAACTCCTCTGGACCCGCCAGTGTAATAAACCTGAGTTCTCCAACTCTCTGAGTGTGGTGCTTGATTTCTCAAGTACTGGTTTCTGCAACAGCTTTGTCGTGTCCTACTCTTTGCAACCCCATGGATTGTAGCATGCCAGGCTTCCCTGTCCATCACCAACTCCTGGAGCTTACTCAAACTCATGTCCATCGAGTTGATGAGGCCATCAAACCATGTTATCCTCTGTCGTCCCTTTTGTCTCCCACCTTCAGTCTTTCCCAGCATCAGGGTCTTTATCAATGAGTCAGTTCTTCACATCAGGTGGCCAAAGTATTACAGTTTCAACTTCAGCATTAGTCTTTCCAATGAATATGGCCCTACTATGGAAGTTCCTTAAAAAGCTAAAAATAGAGCTGCAATATGATCCAGCAGTCCCATTCCTGAGGATATATCTGGAGAACACCAGAAAAGGAACATGCACTCCTATGTTCATTGCAGTGCTATTTACAACAGCCAAGACATGGAAACAACCTAAATGTCCATCAACAAATGAATGGATAAAGAAGATGTGGTGTGTGTGTCTGTGTGCGTGTAGTGTACTCAATGAAATATTAGTCATAAAAAAGAATGAAATAGTGCCATTTGCAGCAACATAGATGGAAATGAAGATTATCATGCTAAGTGAAGTAAGTAAAAAAAAATATATGATATCATTAATATATAGAATTTTAAAAAATAGTACAAAAAAACTCATTTACAAAACAGAAACCGATTCAGAGACACAGAAAACAAACTTTTGGTTACCAAAGAGGAAGGGGATAGGGAGGGATAAATTGGGAGTATGGGTTTAACAGATACACATTGCCATGTATAAAATGGTTAAATAATAAGATTTTTCTGTATAGCACAGGAAAGTACAATTTTTTCAATAAACTATAATGGATAGCATTTCCCAAGCCATGACAGTCCTGGGCACTTAGTAGGCTAGATCCTTGTGAGGACAAAATATAAATTTGGGGTACTCTTTTTACCTGTGCTTGATCCTGCTGTCTTCTTCTCCTTGTTTCATTTATCTCTATTCATTTATGATCCTCTGCATCTAAATTGGTTCCTTCAAAATATGTCCTTACCATTATCTCCACTATGACCCATCTCCTGACTGTCATTCTCCATTTAGGAGGGATAGTCCAAAGTGTCTTCATAGGCCTTAGATATCTAAGACTCCATACTGTAGTTTTCCACTCTGATTATTCTGATCTTGACATTAATCTGATGGTTAGATCCTTTCTCTCCATTCTTCACCCATCAAAATTTAACCATCCTGTGTCTCAACCAAATGAAAACCAAATACAGCATGTCACACTGAAATAATCAGATCAACTAATATACTAAATTCTAAGTTAATTTTTGGAAACAATAGTTACTGAGGACTTATCTTGCATATGATATATTCTAGGCAATGAACAAAACAGATATGTTCCATGCCTTCAAGGATCTTACATCTTAATGGGCAGGAGGCAGGAAAACAAGTATAATATAAGGTCAATTAGTAAAATTCCTATGGAGAAAAATAAAGAAGGATAAAGGAGTAGAAGATAATTTTCATTTAGAAGATGATATCAGGGAAGTGTCTCTCTGAGTTGATATTTGAGTAGAGACCTAAATGGTGTGAGGAAAGAAGTCATGGGAGACAAGAGAGTTCCAGGGAGAAGGAACAAACTGATTGAATATTAGTAATTGATTGTGTTAGATCCTTGGCGTCCTCTAAGGACCATAACAAGACCTGTGTAAACTTCAGTTTTTATGAATATCCCTTGTAACCTTAATACTCTGGAGGCTCCACAAAAGGGTAGTTTGTAAAGATTATAATAGGAGCAACATTTAATTTTTTTTGAAAGCTTCTTCCTCCCTGCACCTGCTGGGTATAGATGAAATTTGCATCTAATCCCTACTGCTCTTCAAATAGCTAGAATGTTCAATGAAACATTCTATTTTCTCCCCAAAAGGCCTGAGGGATTTTAAACTGACTGGTCAAAACCATTTTGTTCTGCTCCAATGTATAAAGACACATTGTCTTGACTGTCCGTGACAGTCACTTTTAATCGATAAAGATTGTGAAGATTGACAGGTGAGTCTTGCCACATCTCAGCTCCTTTCACACTAATTGGTTTAGCTTTTAATACTTGGGCTCAAAGGTTTATGTTCCACGAAAAAAATACCTAGGCACACAATGTTACTCTTCTTTTTAACTTCTTTTCCAGTGTTTTATCCTCCTTTCCATTGATCCTGATTCCAGGACCACCACCTCTATTTTGTGTGAAACATAGCATTCTTTCTGATGCTACTGCTGCTGCTACTGCTAAGTCGCTTCAGTCGTGTCTGACTCTGTGCGACCCTATAGATGGCAGCCCACCAGGCTCCCCCGTCCCTGGGAGTCTCTAGGCAAGAACACTGGAGTGGGTTGCCATTTCTTTCTCCAATGCATGAAAGTGAAAGTGAAGACACTCAGTCGTGTCCAACTCCTGGTGACCCCATGGACTGCAGCCTACCAGGCTCCTCTGTCTATGGGATTTTCCAGACAAGAGTACTGGAGTGAGTTAAGTATCTTATTTAGTCATTCTGTGTCTGAACACCTCTTGTTGATTCAGCTATGACATACATGCATGTAGCACACTTGTTTCAATCAAGTGTAATACCAAAAGCTTTTGCATTGAAGATTTAGAGTTCTGTAAGGGAACTATAGTAGTAATTAATTCGAATGACATTTTTAAGTTGTGATAAAATTTTAGTTTTAAAGAACTGAAAATTACAAAAATACATGTGGATTTTAAAATCTGAAGTCTATCTATAACTTAGCAGTAAAGAATCAAGGGTTTATAATGTTTTTTATACATTGCTATTCAATCAAATAAAATTTTATGATGACAGATTCTTCTTAAGTAAGTTCAAACACTATTTTCAGAGTGAGTATTACATATTTTGTTCCATCTGTTATTCCTGACCCAGTGGAAATTTGGTTCTCTTGTAGATTATAATTGGGTATATAGGTGGGAAATTAAACTAAAGTTAAGCTACATTGTTCTGAACTCAACTTAAATGAATTCTTGTCTTTTATTTTGTACAGGGCAAATTTCAACTCTTTTCAATAGTTATAAATTCTGAATACACCTGAGATATTAAAACTAACTTTATTGAGTCAGTCTTCATATTGGTTTGATATAATCTTACTTTGTTAAAGTGTAGGGACTGAGGCCCTGAGAGTAATTATGATACTGAGAAATTCAGTAACACTTAACACTTCAATTTTTAGAGCATAGTCTTAATATGATTGATAAAATGACTTTTATGTAAGGATGGTAATAAAGGATTACTATGCTCTGTACAGCTCCCAAAGAATACTAGTTCTGTTTCAGTTTTGCTGATTCCTGGTTTCTATAATTATCTTTACTTTGATATATGTTCTTTTTTGCTCCTGCCTCTGTGTTTGTATAGCACTCTTTCATCTCTATCAAAGTTTTTAAGACATTTCATCATTTTTATATATTGTAGGTCTTTCTTATCCACTAAACATGAGATCAGGCTCTGTGTTTTATTTGGCTCTATATCCCTTTACCCATTTCAGTGCTTGGTACCAAATAGGAACTCAGTATATGTTGACAAAATTAATAAATGAACAAATGTATATATAAAAACATAATATATGTCACTGCAACTTTTCCTGTTATGGTAAACCATTTCCAAGGTGCAATATTTCTGGCAATTAGAAAATTGAGTACCATGGAAAACCCGAGGAATTCTTAGTCTGAGCACATTGAAGACATATAGATAAACAAATCATAAAATCTATACTAAGTTTCTCAGTCATAAATTACTTAAACTGACCTTGAGGACATGCCTACTGATATGATTAGACTTGTTATTTCATGCTAAGTTATTATTGACCCACACAACTATGAACAGCACCAATAAAAAAAGCAGACTGTGATATTGTTATAATGCTATACTTCTGAATATGTAATGTATTGTAATATTTTCTTTTTTTTTTACGTTCTGATACGAGAAATTACATTTCTCTGAGAGACTGTTGATTTATACAAAATAGTTAATTCATTTTGGCAACTTGGATTGATAAGACCATAATTGGAAAAGCACCATGGAACCTTCTGTTTAGAGAATTCACCTGAAATTAGAAATTATATTTAAACTACCAACACAAAAAATACTGGTTAACTATTTAGAACAATGCAAATACCCTGCTTCTTGCTAAACTAAAGAAAAAACTGTATCTCAAAGTGATATAATAGGGTTGACAAAATCCTTTAAGATGTATATCCAGTAT
This sequence comes from Oreotragus oreotragus, assembly GCA_006410675.1. Classification (NCBI taxonomy): domain Eukaryota; kingdom Metazoa; phylum Chordata; class Mammalia; order Artiodactyla; family Bovidae; genus Oreotragus; species Oreotragus oreotragus. Next base: position 225,863 of record SJYX01018298.1, on the reverse strand, counting down.
TCATGGGCTTCCCAGGTGGCTCATATGGTTAAAAAAATCTGCCTGCAATGCGGGAGACCTGGAGAAGGGAACAGCTACCCACTCCAATATTCTGGCCTGGAGAATTTCATGGCAGCATGGCAGGTACATTCCAGGAGCTGCATTAAAAATGACCAGTAATTGAGTTTAGGGATTCTGTTGCTGTTTGTTGTTTAGTTGCTAAGTTGTGTGAACTCTTTTGTGACCCCAGGGACTGTAGCCCGCCAGCCTCCTCTTTCTGTCCATGGGACTTCCCAGGAAAGAATAATGGAGTGGGTTGCCATTTCATTCTCCAGGGGATCTTCCTGACTCAAGGATCAAATCCGTGTCTTCTACATAACAGGCAGATTCCTTACCACTGAACCACCAGGAAAGCCCTTAGACATTCTGGATTAGCATAAATATGATTCATGAGTTTTGAACTAGAACTACCTCTTGCTTAAAATCGCTGTCATGTACAACTCTTTGCGACCCCATGAACTATACAGTCCATGGAATTCTCCAGGCCAGAATACTGGAGTGGGTAGCCTTTCCCTTCTCCAGGGGATCCTCCCAACCCAGGGATCAAACCCAGGTCTCCAGTATTGCAGGTGGATTCTTTACCAGCTGAGCCACAAGTGAAGCCCAAGAATACTGGAGTGGGTAGACTATCTCTTCTCCAGTGGATATTTCCAACCCATGACTTGAACCAGGGTCTTCTGCCTTGCAGAAGGATTCTTTACCAACTGAGCCATGAGGGAAGCCCTAATATAAAAGGTCAGTTTTCATTCCAACGCCAAAAAATGTTCATACTGCTGCATAATTGCACTCATCTCACATGTTAGCAAAGCAATGCTCAAAATTCTCCAAGCTAGGCTGCAATAGTACATGAACGGAGAACTTCCAGATGTTCAATCTGGATTTAGAAAAGGAAGAGAAACCAGAGATCAAATTGTCAACATCTGTTGGGTCATAAAAAAAGCAAGAGTATTCCAGAAAAATATCTACTTCTGCTTCATTGACTATGTTAAAGCCTTTGACTGTGTGGATCACAACAAGCTGTGGAAAATTCTAAAAGAGATGGGAATACCAGATCACCTTACCTGCCTCCTGAGAAATCTGTATGCAGATCAAAAAGCCACAGTTAAAAACAAACATGGAACAATGGACTGGTTCCAAACTGAGAAAGGTTTATGTCAAGGCTGTATATTGTCATCTTGCTTATTTAACTTCTATGCAGAGTACATCATGGGAAATGCCAGACAGGATGAAGCACAAGCTGGAATCAAGATTGCTGGGAGAAATATCAACAACCTCAGATATGCAGGTGACACCACCCTTATGGCAGAAAGTGAAGAGAAACTAAAGAAAGAGAAAAAGGAGAGTGAAAAAGCTGGCTTAAAACTCAACATTCAGAAAACTAAGATTATGGCATCTGGTCCCATCACTTCATGGTAAATAGAAGGGAAAAAATAGAAACAGTGACACTTTCTTTTCTTGGGCTCAAAAATCACTGAAGATGGTGACTGCAGCCATGAAATTATAAGATGTTTGCTCCTTGCAAGAAAAGCTATAACAAACCTAGACAGCATATTCAAAAGCAGAGACATTACTTTACCAACAAAGGTCTGTATAGTCAAAGCTATGGTTTTCCAGTAGTCAAGTATGGATGTGAGAGTTTGACCATAAGGAAAACTGAGCACTGAAGAAATGATGCCTTTGAACTGCGGTGCTGGAGAAGACTCTTGAGAGTTCCTTGGACAGCAAGGAGATCAAACTAGTCCATCCTAAACGGAATCAGTCCTGAATATGTATTGGAGGGACTGATGCTGAAGGTGAAGCTCCAATACTTTGGTCACCTGATGTGAATAATTGACTCACTGGAAAAGACCCTGATGCTGGGAAGGCTTGAAGGCAGGAGGAGAAGGGAACTACAGAGGATGAGATGGTTAGATGGCATCACTGACTCGATGGACATGAGTTTGAGCAAGTTCCGGAAGTTGGTGATGGACAGGGAGGCCTGGTGTGCTACAGTCCATGGGATCGTAAAGAGTTGGACTCTACTGAGTGACTGAACTAACTGATACAGTAGATAGATGAAAGAGGTCTAGACTGTAACTGTGATAATAGAATGAGTTATAGTAAATTTACCTTTAAATGTAAATATTTCTTAAACAGGTTGAAAAACAGAATTACTGCATAAAACATTGTCTCATAAACAATAGACACTTCATGCCTGTCCCCAGCAGTCCTCTAAGAAGAATGCACATGTAAGTTAAACTTTTATCTAGGTATGATGCCAGATAAGAATGTGGTTACAGATGTGGTCTATTCATTTTACCTCCTTTCTTCCTCCAATGGAGTAGATTGGCATTTCCAACCTGTTTTTTCAGAATACACATCCCATAAATGTTAATAAAACTGTGTGTGTCTGTGAAAGAAAGATGAAAAATACCTGTTATCAAGTAAATTTGGTTAAAGAAAATTAAACAATATCCTCCTCATTCGATAAATTTAAAATCTTTTAAGGCTTTATATTAATTATACTGGGAATATTCAAGATTTCAAAAATCTAATGTTGCAGTGGATGTCAAAATTTCAAGAAACATATTTTAGGTAAAGCTAGGGTAGACAGTGGGCTTCCCTGGTGGCTCAGCGGTTAAAGCGTCTGCCTCCAATGTGGGAGACCTGGGTTCGATCCCTGGGTCGGGAAGATCCCCTGGAGAAGGAAATGGCAATCCACTCCAGTATTCTTGCCTGGAGAATCCCATGGACGGAGAAGCCTATAGGTTACAGTCCACGGGGTCGCTTCTTTGAAGGTAAGAAGAATTTCTAATTCAGTCATACATCCCTACTTCCTAGCACAATGTATAAATTCATTCTGGTTCATATATTCTTAATTCTGTAACTTTTAAGTTCAGAGAGTCAGATCTATATCTTTCTGTGTACCAAATGGTTAAAAGCCAAATTGAAAGTGGAGAAGTAGGTATTCTCCCAAAAAAAGCCCAAGAAGAAAATTTTAATCCTAAATCCATAAAATAACACTAGACAATTTAAACAAAATAGTAAGAAATTTGGATTTTTTTCCTTCAAAACACCTATTTGCATTGTTATTTTGTAAACAAGCCTGGTTTTGCAGCCAAATGGCTAAAATTCATTTTAATAGCATGAGTGCTAATGTTAACCTTTGTTGGTATTAAGATGGGAACACTGTTATCTTTTTGAAATGGACCCTGATCAGATTTTTTAAAGGGATACAAACTAAGAAGCATTAACTGACAACCTAAGCAGTTTTCTGAGCTAAGTCTCATTAAAGGAACAGAAACTGTCACTCCATTAAGAAAACAAAGTGGAACAACTGTAATATGTTCTTCAGTTAATTAATTATAAAATGTCACAAGTCATGCTGGCAAAATAGAAGGAGGTGGGAACACCAAGTTCAAATAAAGGATATACTGGAGTGGGTAGCCTTTCCCTTCTCCAGGGGATCCTCCCAACCCAGGGATCAAACCCAGGTCTCCAGTATTGCAGGTGGATTCTTTACCAGCTGAGCCACAAGTGAAGCCCAAGAATACTGGAGTGGGTAGACTATCTCTTCTCCAGTGGATATTTCCAACCCATGACTTGAACCAGGGTCTTCTGCCTTGCAGAAGGATTCTTTACCAACTGAGCCATGAGGGAAGCCCTAATATAAAAGGTCAGTTTTCATTCCAACGCCAAAAAATGTTCATACTGCTGCATAATTGCACTCATCTCACATGTTAGCAAAGCAATGCTCAAAATTCTCCAAGCTAGGCTGCAATAGTACATGAACGGAGAACTTCCAGATGTTCAATCTGGATTTAGAAAAGGAAGAGAAACCAGAGATCAAATTGTCAACATCTGTTGGGTCATAAAAAAAGCAAGAGTATTCCAGAAAAATATCTACTTCTGCTTCATTGACTATGTTAAAGCCTTTGACTGTGTGGATCACAACAAGCTGTGGAAAATTCTAAAAGAGATGGGAATACCAGATCACCTTACCTGCCTCCTGAGAAATCTGTATGCAGATCAAAAAGCCACAGTTAAAAACAAACATGGAACAATGGACTGGTTCCAAACTGAGAAAGGTTTATGTCAAGGCTGTATATTGTCATCTTGCTTATTTAACTTCTATGCAGAGTACATCATGGGAAATGCCAGACAGGATGAAGCACAAGCTGGAATCAAGATTGCTGGGAGAAATATCAACAACCTCAGATATGCAGGTGACACCACCCTTATGGCAGAAAGTGAAGAGAAACTAAAGAAAGAGAAAAAGGAGAGTGAAAAAGCTGGCTTAAAACTCAACATTCAGAAAACTAAGATTATGGCATCTGGTCCCATCACTTCATGGTAAATAGAAGGGAAAAAATAGAAACAGTGACACTTTCTTTTCTTGGGCTCAAAAATCACTGAAGATGGTGACTGCAGCCATGAAATTATAAGATGTTTGCTCCTTGCAAGAAAAGCTATAACAAACCTAGACAGCATATTCAAAAGCAGAGACATTACTTTACCAACAAAGGTCTGTATAGTCAAAGCTATGGTTTTCCAGTAGTCAAGTATGGATGTGAGAGTTTGACCATAAGGAAAACTGAGCACTGAAGAAATGATGCCTTTGAACTGCGGTGCTGGAGAAGACTCTTGAGAGTTCCTTGGACAGCAAGGAGATCAAACTAGTCCATCCTAAATGGAATCAGTCCTGAATATGTATTGGAGGGACTGATGCTGAAGGTGAAGCTCCAATACTTTGGTCACCTGATGTGAATAATTGACTCACTGGAAAAGACCCTGATGCTGGGAAGGCTTGAAGGCAGGAGGAGAAGGGAACTACAGAGGATGAGATGGTTAGATGGCATCACTGACTCGATGGACATGAGTTTGAGCAAGTTCCGGAAGTTGGTGATGGACAGGGAGGCCTGGTGTGCTACAGTCCATGGGATCGTAAAGAGTTGGACTCTACTGAGTGACTGAACTAACTGATACAGTAGATAGATGAAAGAGGTCTAGACTGTAACTGTGATAATAGAATGAGTTATAGTAAATTTACCTTTAAATGTAAATATTTCTTAAACAGGTTGAAAAACAGAATTACTGCATAAAACATTGTCTCATAAACAATAGACACTTCATGCCTGTCCCCAGCAGTCCTCTAAGAAGAATGCACATGTAAGTTAAACTTTTATCTAGGTATGATGCCAGATAAGAATGTGGTTACAGATGTGGTCTATTCATTTTACCTCCTTTCTTCCTCCAATGGAGTAGATTGGCATTTCCAACCTGTTTTTTCAGAATACACATCCCATAAATGTTAATAAAACTGTGTGTGTCTGTGAAAGAAAGATGAAAAATACCTGTTATCAAGTAAATTTGGTTAAAGAAAATTAAACAATATCCTCCTCATTCGATAAATTTAAAATCTTTTAAGGCTTTATATTAATTATACTGGGAATATTCAAGATTTCAAAAATCTAATGTTGCAGTGGATGTCAAAATTTCAAGAAACATATTTTAGGTAAAGCTAGGGTAGACATTAAATGTTAATAAAACTGTGTGTGTCTGTGAAAGAAAGATGAAAAATACCTGTTATCAAGTAAATTTGGTTAAAGAAAATTAAACAATATCCTCCTCATTCGATAAATTTAAAATCTTTTAAGGCTTTATATTAATTATACTGGGAATATTCAAGATTTCAAAAATCTAATGTTGCAGTGGATGTCAAAATTTCAAGAAACATATTTTAGGTAAAGCTAGGGTAGACAGTGGGCTTCCCTGGTGGCTCAGCGGTTAAAGCGTCTGCCTCCAATGTGGGAGACCTGGGTTCGATCCCTGGGTCGGGAAGATCCCCTGGAGAAGGAAATGGCAATCCACTCCAGTATTCTTGCCTGGAGAATCCCATGGACGGAGAAGCCTATAGGTTACAGTCCACTGGGTCGCTTCTTTGAAGGTAAGAAGAATTTCTAATTCAGTCATACATCCCTACTTCCTAGCACAATGTATAAATTCATTCTGGTTCATATATTCTTAATTATGTAACTTTAAAGTTCAGAGAGTCAGATCTATATCTTTCTGTGTACCAAATGGTTAAAAGCCAAATTGAAAGTGGAGAAGTAGGTATTCTCCCAAAAAAAGCCCAAGAAGAAAATTTTAATCCTAAATCCATAAAATAACACTAGACAATTTAAACAAAATAGTAAGAAATTTGGATTTTTTTCCTTCAAAACACCTATTTGCATTGTTATTTTGTAAACAAGCCTGGTTTTGCAGCCAAATGGCTAAAATTCATTTTAATAGCATGAGTGCTAATGTTAACCTTTGTTGGTATTAAGATGGGAACACTGTTATCTTTTTGAAATGGACCCTGATCAGATTTTTTAAAGGGATACAAACTAAGAAGCATTAACTGACAACCTAAGCAGTTTTCTGAGCTAAGTCTCATCAAAGGAACAGAAACTGTCACTCCATTAAGAAAACAAAGTGGAACAACTGTAATATGTTCTTCAGTTAATTAATTATAAAATGTCACAAGTCATGCTGGCAAAATAGAAGGAGGTGGGAACACCAAGTTCAAATAAAGGAATAAAAATGAAAACTATACATTTATTTGTCAGATCAAACCTCTGGAATAATCAGGGCCACAGTGAAGTACAGACACTCCATATGGTAATGAAGAATTTAACTGTGGGGCAAGGAAAATCTTTTAGATAGGCTCTGAAGTATACAGACTGTGTGATTTTGGAACATTTAATTAGCTTTATAAGCTTCAGTTTCCTCAATCTTTAAATGAGGATAAAACTACTAACTGCATAGAATTATGTGAGAAATAAATATAAAAATACATGTAAATGCTTTGTCCATGGCCTGGTTTGTACTATGGTTGAATTAAATGGTAATAACATCATTACTTTTAGTCTGACTATAACTACTGGACTGTATTTCTTTCTCCCAACCTTACCCGAAGCACATGCCATCACTCTACTTTGTTTACTTGGTAACCTAAATTGTATTATTTCTTGTTGAGTTTCTGCAATCCTAAACATCCTGACCATTCTGGTCAAGCTAAAGATATCTCTGGGTACAAGTCTCACCTCCAAGTTGTTGTTTTTTTTTTGTTTGTTTTTGGTAATGTTTATTCCTGGAATACCCTTTGTCTCAGCCCACTAAATGAACTACCTGGGGTAAAAGGTTTTGATGTCTCTGCTTTGTGTGCTTAAAAATCCTGTTAAGTTTTTTTAAATGGACTTTTAAATATGCTGTTTCATTTTCATACTATTTATGTATTATTTATATGCCACTCTCTTTCATAAAAGATTAGAAGTGGCTAAGTAAGTTTCCAGTAAGGTTGATTTCAGAAATCGAATCTCTCTATTAAAAGTAATTTGTTCACAACAACAAAAGGAGTTTCTTGAGTGGTGGTGGGGGGTGAGCTGCCTGATGTTTACAGGGAGGCAGTTTTCAAAGTCAATGAGGAAACATAGTTTCCATTTTTAAAGTACAAAAGTATAATGGTTGAGCTTGGCAAATGTTGGAATCATAAAATTAGAGACTAGGGCAGGACTTCAGGTATCAACTTCCAAGAAGCTCACTTAAACAACAGGAAACTAAAGCCTCAAAGTTAAGTGATCATGTCAAATAGCTAATAAGTGGCATCATCTTTCTTTACTCGATGGACGTGAGTCTGAGTGAACTCCAGGAGTTGGTGATGGACAGGGAGGCCTGGCGTGCTGCGATTCATGGAGTCACAAAGAGTCGGACATGACTGAGTGACTGAACTGAACTGAAGAAAAAACTTAGGTTACCAAGTAAACAAAGTAGAGTGATGGCATGTGCTAAAGTTAAAAGCTGGAAGAAAGAAAGACAGTCCAGTAGTTATAGTCAGACTAAAAGTAATGATGTTATTACCATTTAATTCAAGCAGAGTACAAACCAGTCCCTGGACAAAGCATTTACATGTATTTTTTATATTTAATTCTCACATTTCTCACAATATTTAGCAACTATTATGTACCAGATCTTGAACATCTAGAATCAGAACAAGGAGAGCTTCCTGAGATAAACTAACAAACAACCATAGAAACAACAATAATAAAAATGTATATCTATACAAAAATATATACATACACACAGTATGCTTGGCACACAGCAAAGGCATATATATTTGATCAAGTGATGGATGTAATCTCACAAAGCCCTGTAAAAAATCCGGATTACCAAACAGTGCTTCCCAATTTGATCTATGGATAACACATCACAGTTATACAGTTTGATGTATTAAGTAATTGATAAACCTTGATGACACTGAAATTGCTAATGATGATGGTAAATTTCATTGTCTATGACTGAAAAACAAAAGGACTGATTTTTTCTATGCTTATTTAACCCTTCCAACTAAATGATTTTAAGGAGAGATATGCTTCTTGAATTTAAAAAAGCATAGATTTGACTCAAAGCTTTCCTTCAAAAAGGCCTTTTTAATGTTAGTTTTAATGAGTTAGATAAAGCTTTAATGTTAGCAGGACTGCCCTTCTTGCAATATGGATTTTCTGAATTTGTTAATGTTTCTCTCAACATTTGGGGGTGGAGTTGATGGAGGTGGGAGGCTTTTTAAATTTAAATACTTTGTTATTATTTTTAATAAATAAGTTATAATCTGGGAGGTTAAGTGCAATATTATTTTGTCATGTATTAAAACTGATTCTACAGTGGAAATCTACATTCTTCTCTCAAATATATATGTTTAATTTCCCCTGAAAATAAGTGTTTTGCTTCAGTGATCACAGAATATGCAACACTGATTACTTCCTACATGAAAACACAGTTCTTGCTTTCATTTACAAGATTCTGAATAGAATAATATCTTGTGAATTGCACTTGTTTCTGTAAGCTTACTGGTTTACAGAGAATATTAGTTAAACTTCTAGCTAATTTTTAAGTATCCACTTTAACCTTGGAGTTTCATGAACTTTACCATTTACCTTGATGTCCAGCTCAGTATTAGTCGACAGAAGAAGCAAAATTATCTATGACCCCAATTGCTGCTTTTGTCACACAGGCCTTACCAGTGCTCTTTGCAGCTTTTATAAGTTAAAGGAAAAGATGCAACAAACAAGGACAATTGTTCATGTCTTTCTTACCCCTAAGGTTGCACTTCAATTTCTTTGCTAGTTCTGCAGCCTCTTCTTTGGTGCTTTAGCTGGACTGTACAATATTTCAGGGGGCCCTTTCAGGGCCGTGGCTAATCTGCCCTTGACAACTCTTTTTTTTTTTGGCTTAAGTCAACAAAGAGAGGTCCAAAAATATACAGACTGATTTATTTGGTACTGCTTAGCAGGAACAGAGGCTATATATATTTGCTAGTATGATTAAATTACCACAAAACATGCTTTCCTATAATGAATTTCAGCACCTTCACCTAAGTTAACATCTGGCAACTGTGTGACCTTGATAGAGAGGGCTGTGTTAAATAAGCTGCTAATGTGCCTGTTGTTGTTGTTTAGTTGCAAAGTCATGTCCCAACTCTTTGCATCCCCACAGACTGTAGCCCACCAGGCTCTTCTGTCCATGGGATTCTCCAGGCAAGAATATTGGAGTGGGTTGCCATTNGAGGGCTGTGTTAAATAAGCTGCTAATGTGCCTGTTGTTGTTGTTTAGTTGCAAAGTCATGTCCCAACTCTTTGCATCCCCACAGACTGTAGCCCACCAGGCTCTTCTGTCCATGGGATTCTCCAGGCAAGAATATTGGAGTGGGTTGCCATTTCCTCCTCCAAGAGACCTTCCTAACCCAGGGATCAAACTCACATACTCAAGCATTTATTCAACAAAGCTATTTCAGACCACAGTCTTTAACATTTTTTGCCTTTTTTCAAAGCTCTGCTCTAGGCATATCACGTATATTTCTACTCCAAGGCATTTACACTAGCTGTTCCTTTTCCCTGAAATGTTTCACCAGATCTTCCAATGACTTGCTTTCTTATTTTGTTCAGGTGTCTCAGTAGGTCATCTCCTCAGATAAGCCTGGGAAAACACTGTCTAAAATCATCTTCAACCCCATAATATATTTCCATGTTATGCTTGGAAATATACTACTTTCTCATGTTTATTACTATTTATACCCTTAGTAAAATGTAAGTTTCATGTGGGTAGGGAAATTGCCTATCTTGTTTTCAACTGTTCTTTCATCCTCTTACCTCATTGCCTGCCACATGGTAAGTACTTGACAAGTACTTCTAAAAGAATGGATGAGATGGTAATTGAAATCATTGTATGTGTCTGGCATTCTTCTAAGTACTAAGGGTTCAACAGTGAGCAATACTTATAAAACCCTTACTTCTATTCTCATGGAAGATTGTTGCAAATGTTCAAGTAAGAGATCATTAGAAATTTTGCTAGACTTTTAGCAGTGGGAATGGTAAGGGAGGACTAGACTGGGAAGATGTTTAATTGGTAGACTAAATAGACTTTGCTAATTCTCAGCAATATTATGGTGATAGTTCATTGTCCTCAGAGTCCAGACAAAGTTTCAGTTAGAATTGAAGACATTCTAACCTTGTTGATGCTACTTATTTTATTTCCTGAACCTTCATTCCTCTTTCTCCAAGCACTCAGAGCTGTTTTTCTTCTTTTTAGCAAGCCAAGTCTCCTCACTAATGCATCCAGATCTACTCTCCTTATAAGTGTCTAATACCTCAAATTTCCACCCCCTTGTTTGTTTGAAATTTCAAATTCCTGAAACTGTTAGGATTCAGCTAGTCATATTAACATGAAACTTCTCTAAGTTTGTGGTGCATTTATATTTTATTCAACAAACAGGCTAAGCACTAAGCACTAAAGACACATACTTAAATAAGACAAAGTCTGTACCTTCAAAAAGCTCCCCATCAGTCATCTCCCCAAAGAGTTCTACATTTTCCATACTTTGGTCAAACTACTTCCTACAGTTTTCTTTCTTATGTAAAGAATGTCACTATTTTTGAGGTGATGGATATACCCCTAGCACATTAATGTTCAAGCCTCTCCCAACTCAGGTTACCAACTTCACTTACATTTCAGATGCTCTCAATCAGTGGTTTCCACCCTGTGTATTATTCCATCACTATTACACTCACACCAAACTAGGGAGAGGAAATAACAACAGGAAAAAATAATTTAAACAACACTAATAAACTACGTGATCATCAGAAGAGTCAGTTTCCCCAACTTCCAATAGCTCAGCTTTACAACCCTCTTCCCATTTATTATTGAAAGGCTGCAGTGTTAAGCTAAACATAGGTATTCCAATGTAATTCTCTCGTTTATTTCTAAGTCAGTCTTCAGTGAACATCTAGATTGTTTTTCCCCCTACAGTTGATTGATATGTTCAGTTTTTAAGAGCATAGGATGCAGTAATTCACATTACTGTCTTATTTCTCAAAAAATTTAGGCAGTGCTTACATCTACATTTATTATAACTATAATAGCCTTATATAATTTTATCTTAGAAAAGGTGAAGTTGTGATTCGTATATTCTGAAATTAAAAAACAGTTTTTTTCACCCCAAAAGTTCTCTACTCCATCCTCTTTGCAGTCAATTACTACTCCAACTTGTGGCAATGGTTGATTTGTTTTCCTTCCACTTTTTACATCTTAATGAAGCAGAGAGGGAAAAAAAAAGAATTAAAAGAAATGAGGACAATCTCAGAGACCTCTAGGACAATGTCAAATGCCCCGATATTCGAATCATAGGAGTCCCAGAAGAAGAAGACAAAAAGAAAGACCATGAGAAAATATTTGAGGAGATAATAGTTGAAAATTTCCCTAAAATAGGGAAGGATATAGCCACCCAAGTCCAAGAAGTCCAGAGAGTCCCAAACAGGATAAACTCAAGGCAAAACACCCTAAAGACACATATTAATCAAATTAACAAAGATCAAACACAAAGAACAAATATCAAAAGAAGCAAGGGAAAAACAACAAATAACACACAAGGGGATTCCTATAAGGATAACAGCTGATCTTTCGATAGAAACTCTTCAGGCCAGAAAGGAATGGCAGGACAGACTTAAAGTAATGAAAAAGGAAAACCTACAACCCAGATTATTATAACCCACAAGGATCTCATTCAAATATGAAGGAGAAATCAAAAGCTGTACAGACAAGTAAAAGCTGAGAGAATTCAGCACCACCAAACCAGCTCTTCAACAAATGCTAAAGGATCTTCTCTAGATAGGAAACACAGAAAACATGTATAAACTCGAACCCAAAGCAACAAAGTAAATGGCAACGGGATCATACTTATCAATAATTACCTTAAATGTAAATAGGTTGAATGCCCCAACCAAAAGACAAAATCTGGCTGAATGGATATAAAAACAAAACACCTATATATGCTGTCTACAAGCTACCCACCTCAAAACAAGGGACACATACAAATTGAAAGTGAAGGGCTGGAAAAAGATAT
>SJYX01018298.1:177551-192082 GCA_006410675.1 Oreotragus oreotragus | reverse complement strand
CATGTTTCAATGCCATTCTCCCAAATCATCCCACCCTCTCCCTCTCCCACAGAGTCCAAAAAACTGTTCTGTACATCTGTGTCTCTTTTGCTTCTCATATACAGGGTTATCATTACCATCATTCTAAATTCCATATATATGTGTTAGTATACTGTATTAGTGTTTTTCTTTCTGGCTTACTTCACTCTGTATAATCGGCTCCAGTTTCATCCACCTCATTAGAACTGATTCAAATGTATTCTTTTTAATGGCTGAATAATACTCCATTGTGTATATGTACCACAGCTCTCTTATCCATTCATCTGCTGACGGACATCTACGTTGCTTCCATATCCTGGCTATTAGAAACAGTACTGTGATGAACATTGGGGTACATGTGTCTTTTCAGTTCTGGTTTCCTCAGTGTGTATGCCCAGCAGTGGGATTGCTGGGTCATAAGGCAGTTCTATTTCCAGTTTCTTTAATGAATCTCCACACTGTTCTCCATAGTGGCTGTACAAGTTTGCATTCCCATCAACAGTATAAGAGCGTTCCCTTTTCTCCACACCCTCTCCAGCATTTACTGTTTGTAGACTTTTGGATTGCAGCCATTCTGACTGGTGTGAAATGGTACTGATAAATATATAATTTTACCATTAAAAGCTAAAATTAATGCCACTGATAGACATATGCATGGCTTTAATATAGTTTCAGTATTTTTTCATGCAACTTATTTATTTCACAAATAAAGAAACTTGTTTATTTGTTTAGGATAGTTTTCCACAGGCTAGCTTTTGCAGATTGCTTCCATGTGGTATAGTAATTCTATATTTCGTGTGAATCATAGGTTGGTAAATTACAGTCCTTGGGCCAATTTTGACCAAATTTTTTTCAGATCCCTGTTCTTAATTAATAGCTGGATCCAAATTTGCTTTGACTCATGTTCCTTTTTTATGTTTTTCATGACAAGGCATTTTCATAGGTTGCCATATAGCATACCAATATCTGCTTAATTCTTAACTGACTAGATTTGATTGAATGTCAGTCATTTTGAATTAAAAAAAATAGATATTTAGAATCTGAACAACATTACCTTCCTTCAGAGAAAATTCAGAGTTCATTTTACAAGTTATTTATGTTAGGGACAGATTATCTTAATCCAATCATGAAGTGTACTGATTCAAAGCTATGCTTTAGTCCTTGTAAGAGCTAATCTATTTTTATTTCACCAGTGTGCCTTAAGATGTACTAAATTAAAGCTTGGAGTGCTTATCAGAGCTCATCCTCCTCTTGGGGCCTTGAATTTCAATCCTCAGCCACATGAGACTACTTGAAAATTCTACATGTGGATTTCTCAGGGAAAAGTTGCGCCAAATTTTAGGTCTTCTCCTAATATCTTTTCTCTGGGATACTCGTCCCACAAGTCCATCCTGTGTCTGTAGATTTCCAAGATCTTCAAGTACGTTTATTTAGCTTTTCCTTGTATTCTCAGCAGGAGGTTTGGTGCAAAATAAGCTAGTATCCTATACTGTGAGTGGAAACTACATATTCTATTTGAGATATCTATAAAATATCTAGACAGGAAATGTCTTCAGGACAGTTATACCTAAAGATCTGGATCATTTCATCTGCCTATCTCTTAAATGTTTATGTTCCTCAATCTCTTTTCATCTCCTTGTCCTTAAGTGGCCTCATAAACTTCCAGGGCTTCATATACCATTCTTATACCTCCTCTTTCTAGTATCTTTCCTCCAGGGCTTTCTCCTAAGATCTAGACTTGAATTTCCAGTCCTGTACTAGTTATCCATTTTGATACCACACATCCACTTCAAAATCAGATCTATTGATTTATCCTCAACATCATCAATGAATTTATTCTTTCTTCTCAGTGTAACTTCTCCTTTAACACAGCTATCCACTTCTTCATCAATTTCCAGCTGTGCTACCTCCCAAATATTTTCTCAGTTCCATTCATTTCCCTCCATCCTCATTGTTACCATACTTTTAAAGCTATCGTAATTGTATTTTCACTGACAGTTAACATAAATTTTTATTCACTATTTTACCTATAGTGCTCCATGGAATGCCAAACATTTAATTAAACACAGTGTGTATTATTGAAATTTGTGGCAGATGACTTTTACATATGTGAACTTAATTCACATCTTCAAACTGGAAAATATGAGCCTTTGGAAACTGAGTTCTGTTGCCTCACACATGGTAAAAAGCACAGGTTCTAGAGTCAGACTCTGTGGATTCAGATCTTATCTTTCCAGTTTACTGTGTGAACTTGAGTAAGACTTTTAATTTCTTGGTCATTTTTCATCTGAAAAATGGACTATAAATACATTCTTCTTAAGATTATAAAGATGGAATTAAATAATGGATGTAGACTACTTAAAGCATTGTCTGGTAGACTACTTAAAGCACTTCTTAAAGAAGTGTTCAGTAAGGTTTAGCTATTATTGTAGTAATTGAATTATGTATACTACTTCACTTTGTACAATATAAATTTTGATATGTACACCTTCTGTGCAGTTATACATGTACCTACCATGGTCTTTTAAACTGGAAAGATTTTATCAGTACTACCAAGAAGGAGAAGATATATTACTTCTCATATCTCACTGTTAACACATGATATTTAAATCTAATGGTATTTTGGTATAATTTATTTGGAAGCTTTAAAATATCATATATATAGGCTCAGGAAAATTCTGCTTTTTAATTACCAAAAATATAATAATATCTAAGCTAATTTGTTGTTACAGATTCATTGCTTTGGGGAATAGAACTTTACTTATGGTATTATAAAGCTCTTCATCATAGATATTTTAATACTTGATATTTACTTTTTTAAAGCCATATTTGTGTTCACCTCTATCAATTTTTATGCTTCTTATATGTGCTAGACTTTCTGACATTTTGGGAAAAAAAATTGTGTACTTTATGTGAGCATCATAGGCAACCAGAAATATATATGACACCAAGAAAAAACCTGAAAAGTAATTATTGAAGCTTAGGCTTTTAAAGCCTCATTTTAACTTTTGCTAATGATTGTAATAATAAGTTTAAAAATTATATTAAAACCATAATTTTAGGATTCACACAACCAAACTAATAACTACTGGCAACCAGAAATATATATGACACCAAGAAAAAACTTGAAAAGTAATTATTGAAGCTTAGGCTTTTAAAGCCTCATTTTAACTTTTGCTAATGATTGTAATAATAAGTTTAAAAATTATATTAAAACCATAATTTTAGGATTCACACAACCAAACTAATAACTACAGCTCTGCCATCTGAGTAGTACAGCTATCTGTATTTTACAGATTGGTTAATGATCACCAGGTCTTCATCGTATGGATCTCAGTTATCCCTATGTTTATACTCACTTACTTAGACATGAAATATTCAAAGACATACAGTCAGACATGCAGAGTCAGACATGCCTGAGCAAATGAACTGAACTGATAGGACACTATATTACACAGAGTCAACTTTAGCGTATGTAAACTAAAAAACAAAATTAGTCAGGATGTTGAGGTATCTCAGGACAGAAAGCAGACTGTGACAAACAAATCTATCTCTACTGCAAATATATAATATAAAGACAATGAAGGAGGTGGGGAAAATGAACTGACTTAGATAATTTTGGAAAAGAATATTTTGAGTGGAACCTGTAAACTGAAGACAAATGGAAATGTTTATAAACTCTACTCTAGTTGGTAAATTTGTTTCACATGAGGACACATGTTAACAATTCTGAAACTTGTTTCCATGTATATTCCTATGGAGTAAGTAAATAAGTGAAGTCACTCAGTCGTGTCCAACTCTTTGTGACCCCATCGACTGTAGCCTACCAGGCTCCTCCATCCATGGAATTTTCCAGGAAAGTGTACTGGAGTGGGTTGCCATTTCCTTCTCCAGGGTATCTTCCCAACCCAGGGATCGAACCCAGGTCTCCCGCATTGCAGGCAGACGCTTTACCATCTGAGCCATCAGGGAAGTAACTAAATGTATGGTAAATAGTGACAACCAGGTTTCTTAGTGTTGGAGTTACAAATAAGCAAAAGAAGAAGACTAGAATGAACCATGTGATACTGGATTAGAGTTGGAAACATCTCCATGATGTCTAAACTCAGTACATAAAGAAATGTTTAACAATATTCATGTACTTTAATGGCATTAATGATGTTTATATACATAGTTTCGTATACACATGTGTATTTTTCTTGCTCTGTCCACTGAAAGGGCCTAGAAAATAATGGCATTCCAGTAGTAACAAGTAGAGCTAGGCATCAAGGCTCCTTGGAGAAATGGCTGATACTAGGGCTGGAGTGAGAAATATACAAAATAAGAGAGCTTCTCATAGGGCCAGAAATTACAAAAGTGCTCCCCTTCTCCAAGAAAAATTCCCAATAATGAGGATATGTCAAAAGGATACTGGAAATAACTAAAAAAAGCTCCCAATGGCCAAATCTGGAACAATTTAAATAACAAACTAAATCAAGTATGATTGGATCATAATTCAAAGTATGAAATAAATACACATGCACACATAGTGAAAGTAACACATTATTGAATACATAAATACATTGAGGAGTGAAGAAAATGTTTCTTATAAAAATATTTCAAATAATATATATAGATGCTTCCCCCTCAAGGAACTAGATCTTATTCCTCACTCA
Organism: Oreotragus oreotragus; assembly: GCA_006410675.1. Lineage (NCBI taxonomy): Eukaryota > Metazoa > Chordata > Mammalia > Artiodactyla > Bovidae > Oreotragus > Oreotragus oreotragus. The sequence goes on along the minus strand of SJYX01018298.1, from coordinate 187,409 downwards.
ACCCCCTTAAGATAGGCTGAAATCAATGGCTTACTTCTAAAGAATAGGAAGGGGAAAGGAAAAATAATAACTTTATAAATAAACCTGGCAAAAATTACATTAAGTAAGTGATGCATGTTAACATCATCAGTGACATCATATGGATATCTTATAAACTTTGATAGATGTGATGAAAAGGGAAACTTCCTTTCTCTGGTACTCTGCCTGGAAATCTATAAATCCAGTCTAATCACGAGGAAAACACCAGACAAATTCAGATGAATTGACATTCTACAGGATACTTGGCCACTACCATTACAGATAAACAAGATCAAAAAAAAAAAAAAAAATACAGAAAGGCATCACAAACCAAAGGAAACCAAGAAGTGATGATATTTAACTGCACAGTAACACCCTGGCTTGGCTTCTTGAAAAGAAAGAGGATGTTAATGAAAAAACAAGTGAAATACAAATTACGTATGAAAATTTGTTAGTAGCAATGTACTGATATTTGTTTCTTAGGCTTGCCAAATACATTAAGAAAATTAAATGTTCATAAGTGAGAAAATTGGGTGAGACCTGTACAAGAATGCCTGGAGAAGGACATGACAACCCACTCCACTATTCCTGCCTGGATAATTCCATGGGCAGAGAAGCCTGGTGGGCTGCAGTCCATGTGGTCTCAAAGAGTCGGACACAACTGAGTGACTGTATATTCCATTAAATTGCTAGGTAATTGCTAGGAAGATTATGATCTATCTTACTGTTGTGTCTTTAGCTCCTTATAGATCATCTCCTTCCTTCTGTTGATTTATATCACCTCCAGAATGATCCTTCTACAAAAATGCTTTCATTATTCTAGTCTACTCAAAAACCTATTGTGGATCCCCATTTCTGCAGCAGAAATCCCAAACTCCTCAAGTAGATATGCACATTTCCTTCATCAACTTATTCTTACCTTATTTTTCTAAACTTATGTATATATAAGTTGAATGGATGAACAAATGTTTATTCAAATGGAAGAAAAACTGTTCATTAAACATCAACTATGAATCAAACATTCTGCTGGGTGTGTGGCACTATAGAGAGCATTAAGCTGTTTTATCTGTCCTTGACTTAAATAAAGCTGAGTATTCTAAGTACTAAAATAGAATGGAGAAAATAACACAAAATAGATACATAATTAACAGAGAAGAGAAATGAAAGAGATGAGTCTTGACTGAAAGCAGAACTTTACCAATCAGAGACATATATTTCATTTAAAGATAGATAATGACAAACTCAAAAAAAACATAAAATTCTCGTGTAGGGAATGGTGACTGGAGTATGTAGGGCATGTAGTAGGAACAGGTAGATAATATTAGGAGAGTCAGTTAAAGCCAGCTTCTTATGGAAGCTATAAGTAACCTCTTTGCTAAAATGCTACACATCAGGCAGAGTATTATGCATGATCTCACATTGTTTTCTACTTTTTTTCTGGTATGAAGTAATCTTAACAAATCTTGCCCTCCAGTCCAATTGCCAGATAAATCTTTCATTCCTGGGTCCCAATATTTCACAGCAGAGTACTGGGTTTCTTACATAGCAGTTCCTGAAAATTTTTGCATAATGTATCTTTATTTATTTATACCAGGCATCTTTGCTCTTTTATAAATAAAATGATTTGAAAACAAATTCCTTGTTTCTTAAGAGTCACATCAGTGAGCATTAGTATTCTGATATTTTCATTTCTAAGTTCATTAGATACATGGTTGCATTTCTTTCCTTAAATTTCACTATTTTGTTGTTTAATCACTAAGTCGTGTCAGATACTTTTGCTACCCCCCATAGTCCACCTGGTTTCCTGTCCATGGGATTTTCCAGGCAAGAATACTGGAGTGAGTTTCCATTACCTTCTCTAGGGGATCTTCCTGACCCAAGGATCAAACCTGCATTTCCTTAATTGCAGGCAGATTCTTTACCACTGAGCCACTCGTGAAGCCCAAAATTTCACTATTATTCAGTATTATAATGTAGCAGGAAAGAGAAGTAGGGCTAGAGAGGACAGTCATGTCCCAGGCCTCAGGTGAGTTCCTGGGATGACTACCAAGTATGGATTCTTGGTTCTGTGAAAAAATAATTCAAGAACAAGCCATTTATTCAGGATGATACACATTCCATAGATTGACTGTGGTTCCTCTCGGATGACAAGAGAGGCACTAGGGTATGGGGTTGTCAGTTTTTACAGGGGTGGGTAATTTCATAGACTAATGAGTGGGAGGAGTATTCCAGCTATTTTGGGGAAATGATAGGGATTTCCAGGAATTGGGCCACCATCCACTTTTTGACCTTTATGGTCAGCTTTGGAACTGTCGTAACACCTGTGGTTATGTCATTTAGCTAACTGATGTGTTACAATGAGTGTATACTGAGGCTCAAGGTCTAGTGGAAGTTGACTCATCTACCATCTTGGACCTAGTTGGTTCTAATCAGTATATGTCATATCCTCAGAGCTATATCATTCTTTTAAAAATTGTGTCCTACCCCTTCTTATCTCAATATTATGCACAAAATATCATTTGGTCATTTGCCTAATGGCCTTGAATTGACATGCATGTATATTTTTTGAATCTATAAGGAAGAAGCTAGTTGTCCCAGGGAACTTTGCCAAAAAACTGAAATCATGGAGATTTCCCAGTTTGCCTTATGAATGAAATGGATTATGGGCTCTGTTCTTTTCCTTTTGAAATTCACATCTGCTAATGACCAGTAGATCATCATTGTGATCTTGAGAGACAAGGGGCGAGTTTGACAAACATGGTACAAATCAGTCAAGTTTTGCCCTCAATTTCTCTCTTTCAGGGAAATAAACTTCATGAACCACTTTTGCACTGCCAGAGAAAATCAATTACAGTTTTAAGGCCAATGCATGTGGGAGATATTTCACTTCTGTATTCCAGATGAGAAAACAAACACAGAGAGGCTAAGTGAATACTTTAAAATCACAAAGCCAATTAACACTGGTACTGGGACCAGTCCAGGTCTCTTGAAACAGTACTTTATAAAAATTATGAAGTTCACCAATAGCACAGATAATGCAAATGAATTTTAGTATAACACTTGAAAAGAATCAAACTGCCTGATGTAGAATACCCTGGCCAAATTTCCATCATGGAAAAATGCTATTTTATAGACTGTAATTTTGAAGGCAGAAGTTGCTGAAAGAAACTTGGGCAATTACAAAATAACAAAATCAATTTTGTCATGAAATTCATTCACATACCAGAGAAGCAATATTATTCTTTTACAATATCAACCATTGAACACAATAATATTTCATGCAGCTGACAGAATTATAACAATGCAAAAAAATTAGTATATTTAATTGGTTAAAAACCAAGTAGACCAGACTGTATGTGTAAATCCAAATGTCTATAATGGTCACTGAAGGTAATCCAAATAACCACAACTCCAAAATGAAGCTCCTGATTATTTTGAGCTGGAAATTAGGATATGTGATCTATGTGACAGCTGTGACAGGTAATAAAAGAGAAGTTCCAATAAAGAGACAATAGCTGCATAATAATGTTACAAGAAGTAACAGATATAATAAGATTCATTAGAATTTGAGCTTATGGTTAAGAAAGGCAGTTTTATTCTACAGAGATTTAGGAATAGGAGAAAAATTTTCCTCCTTAAATTAACAGGAGATGTAGGCAGCTCCACAGTAAGGTGATATATTTGTTTTCTGATTTACCTAAACTAGCTGTGAGCAGTCTTCATGTTTTCTCACCGTTATTATTCTGTGAAGCTTATTTTGCTATTCCAATTCCCAGGAAACAAAAGGTACAATCATTTTTCTTTTTACTTCTCATTTTCCTGCTATATACATCATCTCTGGGGAGCCCAATGACCATCCAATTAATTTATACCACAAGTAAAAGGAAATTAATATAATACACTAAAAAATGCTATATGCTACTCAAAAATGTAAAAAAAAATTTTTAATTTAATGTAATGAGAATAATAAGTTTTCAGCCTTAGGTATAATTGGACAATAGTCATGACATAGTTTATTTTGCAACTTCTAGGATCAGTAGAAAAATCTCTCTCCTACAAACTAGTTCTCATCATATTTTTCTTTTGCCTAGATAACAGGACATGAAATTAAAGATTAGGGAAGGAAAGAATGGTTTACAGAGGTATCTGAGATAGTTCTTTTCTTGTTAAATGGAAAATGTGCTGCTTATAGACACAGTCTTTTTCTTCTCTTGTTATATCACAGGACTCTGTTTTAAACAAAATTCCACCTGTATTATAACTATTAAATAGATCTAGAAGGTAAGGCATTTTATCAAAGAGATAATCAAGGCAGGAAAGATAAATGACAGTATTTGTTTTCTATTGCTGCATAATAAATTACCAAAACTACACAGGCTCAATACAACATAAATGTATCATTTCACAGTTCTGTAAGTCAAAGTCTGAGTGGGCTTGGTTGCTTTCTCTGCTCCAAGTTTCACAGACCACAATCAAGGTTTCAACTGGTCTGTGCTCTTATCTGATGGCTTTAGGAAAAAATCCTCTCCCACATTCACTTGAGTTGTTGGCCAGATTCAATTCCACATGGCTACAGAACAGACAAAGGTCCATATAGTCAAAGCTATGGTCTTTCTGGTAGCCATATACAGATGTGAGAGTTGGACCATAAAGAAGGCTGAGCACCAAAGAATTGACAGTTTGAAACTGTGGTGTTGGGGAAGACGCTTGAGAGTCCATTGAACAACAAGGAGATCAGAGTCAATCCTAAAGGAAATCAATCCTGAATATTCATTGAAAGGATTGATGCTAAAGCTGAAGATCCAATACATTAGCCACTTGATTCAAAGAACCAACTCATTGGAAAAGCCCCTGATACTGGGAAAGATTGAGGGCAGGAGGAGAAGGTGGTGACAGAGGATGAGATGGTTGTATGGCATCACAAATACAATGGACATGAGTTTTAGCAAGCTCTGGGAGATAGAGAAGGACAGGGAAGCCTGGCATGCTGCAGTCCATGGGTTGCAAGGTGTTGTACATGATTGAACAATAATAGAACTGAAGTCACTACTTCCTTGCTGGTTATTATTCAAGAACATTTTTAAAATTAATTTGTATTGGTACATAGTTGCTTTACAGTGTAGTTTATACCCTACATCAAAATGAATCGTTTGTACATTTATACATATCTCCTCCGTTTTGGATTTCTTTCCCATTCAGGTCATCACAGTGCATTAAGTAGAGTTCATTGTACTATACAGTGTGTTCTCATTAGTTACATATTTTATACAATGGATCAATACTGTATATGTGTCAATTCCAACCTCCCAATTCCTTCCAACCCCGCTTTCCCCTGGTACATATATACCAAGGAGTATTACTCAACCATAAAGAGGAATAAAATTGGCTCATTTGTATAGACGTAGATGGAACTAGAGAGTACCAGACAGAGTGAAGTCAATCAGGGGTCTTTTAGAGTCCACCTGCATTCCCTTCAGGCATTACTATTCTCATTTTCAGAGTAAGCAATCTAGGCTGAGTCTTTCTTAAGCTTCAAATCTCTCTGAACGCCCCTTCTGCCTCATCTTTACAATTTTCAGTTTTAAAAATTCTCTGCTTTTATGGCTCACATGATTAGATTAGATCCATTCAGATTATCCTAAATAATCTCGCTATGTTAAAGTCTGTAATGTTAATTACACTTGCAAATTGTCTTATCCCACACAAAAAGTAATATAACTGCAAACCCTGGGATTAAGACACAGACATCTTTGGTCAGGGGCATGGGGAAAGGGTGTCTACCACTGTAACCTACTCAAGATCAAACAGTTAATAAAATATGTAGTAGTTTATTAAAATATAGGGTTCTTACCCATTTGAATGCAGGATTCCAAAGAACAGGAAGCAGATATAAGAAAGCATTCCTCAGTGATCAGTGCAAAGAAAGAGAGGAAAACTATAAAATGGGAAAGACTAGAGACTTCTTCAAGAAAATGAGAGATACTAAGGGAACATTTCATGCAAATATGGGCACAGGAAAGGAGAGAAATGGTGTGGACCTAACAGAAGCAGTAGATATTAACAACAGGTAGCAAAAATACACAAGAACTATACAAAAAACGATCTACATGACCCAGACAACCAAGATGGTGTGATCACTCACCTAGTGCCAGACATCCTGCAATGTAAAGTCAAGTGGGCCTCAGGAAGCATATGAACAAAGCTAGTGGAGGTGATGGAATTCCAGTTGAGCTATTTAAAATCCTAAAAGATGATACTGTNACCAAGATGGTGTGATCACTCACCTAGTGCCAGACATCCTGCAATGTAAAGTCAAGTGGGCCTCAGGAAGCATATGAACAAAGCTAGTGGAGGTGATGGAATTCCAGTTGAGCTATTTAAAATCCTAAAAGATGATACTGTAAAGTGCTGTGCTGAATATCACAGCAAATTTGGAAAACTCAGCAGTGGCCATAAGACAGAAAAAAAGTCCATTTTCATTCCATTCCCAAAGAAAGGCAATGCCAAATAATGTTCAAACTACTGCACAATTGCACTCATCTCACATGCAAGGAAACTAATGCTCAAAATTCTCCATGCCAGGCTTCAACAGTACATGAACCATGAACATCCAGCTGTTCCAGTTGGATTTAGAAAAGGCAGAGAAAACAGAGATCAAATTGCCAACTTCCACTGGATCATCCAAAAAAGCAAGAGAGTTTCATCTACTTCTGCTTTATTGACTTCAACAAAGCCTTTGATTGTGTGGATCACAACAAACTGTGGAAAGTTCTTCAAGAGATGGGAATGCCTGACTACCTTACTTGGCTCCTGAGAAATCTGTATGAAGGTCAAGAAACAACAGTTAGAATGGGCCATGGAACAACAGACTGGTTGCAAATTGGGAAAGGAGAACATAAAGGCTATATACTGTCACCTTGCTTATTTAACCTCTATGCTGAATACATCATGTGAAATGCTGGGGTGGATGAAGCACAAGCTGGAATTAAGATTGCCAGGAGAGATATCAATAACTTCAAAAATGCAGATTAGACCACCCTTATGGCAGAAAGTGAAGAAGAATTAAAGAGCCTATTGATGAAAGTGAAAGAGGAAAGTGAAAAAGTTGACATAAAATTCAACATTCAGAAAATGAAGATCATGCCATATGGTCCCATTACTTCATGGCAAACAGATAGGGAAACAGTGGAAAGAGTGAGAGACTTTATCTTCTTGGGCTCCAAAATTACTGCAGATGGTGACTGCAGCCATGAAAGATGCTTCCTCTTTGGAAGGAAAGCTATGACCAACCTAGACAGCATATTAAAAAGGAAAGATATTTATTACTTTACTGACAAAGGTCCGTCTAGCCAAAGCTACAGATATTCCAGTAGTCATTATGAATGTGAGAGTTGGACTATAAAGAAAGCCGAGTGCTGAAGAATTGATGATTTTGAACTGTGGTGTTGGATAAGACTCTTAAGAGTCCCTTGGACTGCAAGGAGAACCAACCAGTCAATCTTAAGGGAAATCAGTCCTGAATATTCATAGGAAGGACTGATGCTGAAGCTGAAATTAATACTTTGGGCACCTGATATGAAGAACTAACTGATTGGAAGACACCCTGATGCTGGGAAAGATTGAAAGCAGGAGGAGAAGGGGCCAACAGAGGATGAGATGGATGGATGACATCACTGAGTGGATGGACATGAGTTTGAGCAAGCCCTGGGAGTTGGTGATGGACAGGGAAGCCTGGGATGCTGTAGTCCATGGGGTTGCAAAGAGTTGGACACAACTGAGGGACTGAACTGAAACTGAAGGGCTCTTACCATCTAGTACGTAGCTCTTTCTACCAAGCTTTGCTACTGTGTCATTTATGTCCAGGTTAATTAACAAAGATCAGTAAGTCACCACAACTACAATGAACAGTAAATATATCTTGAGAATAAGAATGCTGCTGAAAATAGAAAAAATATATGAAGTTTTATTAAGAATTCCAAGAAACCAGTGACTTCTAAATAATGTATTATAATTTTTCAGTCAAAATCTCACTCTTTTATTTATATAAAGTTAGTAGATAAAGGGAATTAAATTTCCATTTAATAAAATACTTTTATGAAATGAAAAAATACTGATTACAAAAATTATCTGAGATCAGCCAAGATGTAATTAATTTTTCCAGCTTGATTGTTAAGGTATTTTAAGTGAATTTGATCTGGCTGGTCTCTCTTACAATATGAATTCAAAGAAAAGCCATATAGTGATTTTGATTTTAATTCCATTGAAGGCAAAACTCTCTCTCTCTCTCTCAGATACTCAGAAATTCCTATTCTAAGCTTAGTGCCTAGCTAATGTTGTTTTAAATGTGCCACTATCTGTGATTTAAATTCAATCACTTCACCTCTCTGGGCCTCAGTTTGTCTACCTATGAGTTAAAGGGCATGACCTAGATAATCTTTATTGTTCATAATAGCTCTGATTTTATATTATTCAAATATCTCAAATATTCAAATGAAATATCCTTGGCAATTTATTTATTTGCAAGGTGATATTTTGTTAAGAGATTTTACTGAATATTACTGGCATTCTGAATGAGAGATCTTTGATGCCAAAATGTGAATATTTTCTATTTCAAAACCAATTAGTCATATGATCCCAAACTATTGCCATTGGTCTTATTGCTATATTTTCAAAAAAGAGGGTGCTTTCTGAATAATGAGGTCTATACTGTTCTTAATGAGTTATTCTCTGACCAGAAACTCCTCAGTGCCTCTGAAGGCAACTTAATATATATTATTCTAACTTTACTTTTTCTATATTTTAGAAAATAGAGATAAAGCTATAAAGCTGAAAGGCACAGTCCAAAATCTCCCTGCTGCTAAGTCACTTCAGTCATGTTCGACACTGTGCAACCCCATAGACGGGGTCCATCCACAGCGATTTTGGAGCTCAAGAACTTAAAATCTGTCACTGTTTCCATTGTTTCCTCATCTATTTGCCTAAAGTAATGGGACTGGATGCAGGAATCTTAGTTTCTTAAATGTTGAGTTTTACACCAGCTTTATCTCTATCACCTTTCACTTTCCTCAAGAGACTCTTTACTTCCTCTTTGCTTTCTGCCATTAGGGTGGTGTCATCTACATAACTGAAGTAAGGAAATGTGATACCTCAAGCTCTGTTCTTCTTTGCCAAGATTGTTTGGACAATTCAGGATTTTATGTGTTTCCATACAAATTTTAAAATTATTCTAATTCTGTTAAAAATAGAATTGGCATTTTGATAAGGATTACATTGTATCTGTAGATTGCCTTGGGTAGTATGGTCATTTTCATTATGTTAATACTCCCATTCCATGTACACAGAGTATCTTTCCATTTATTTGTGTCACTTTCAAATTCTTTCATCAATTTCTTATAGTTTTCTGAGTACTGGTCTTTTACCTCTTTAAGTAGGCTCATTTCTAGGTTCAGTTCAGTTCAGTTCAGTCGCTCAGTCGTGCCGACTCTTTGCGACTCCATAAATCGCAGCACGCCAGGCCTCCCTGTCCATCACCATCTCCTGGAGTTCACTCAGACTCACGTCCATCGAGTCCGTGATGCCATCCCATACATCCCATCCTCAGTCGTCCCCTTCTCCTCCCGCCCCCAATCCCTCCCAGCATCAGAGTCTTTTCCAATGAGTCAACATTTCGCATGAGATGGCCAAAGTACTGGAGTTTCAGCTTTAGCATCATTCCTTCCAAAGAAATCCCAGGGCTGATCTCCTTCAGAATGGACTGGTTGGATCTCCTTGCAGTCCAAGGGACTCTCAAGAGTCTTCTCCAACACCACAGTTCAAAAGCATTGATTCTTCGGCGCTCAG
>SJYX01018298.1:122067-169126 GCA_006410675.1 Oreotragus oreotragus | reverse complement strand
TATATATATATATACACATATATATATATATGTATATATACATATACATATACATATATATATATATATAATCATTCTATAGGCACTAGGAGCTACTGAAAGATTTTACACAAAGTAGTGTTATGAAGGACCACTTAGAATACTTTTTCAGTAATCCAAGAATAAGATGGCCTACTGCTTAACATTTATGGTTTATCCTAAACTGTACATTCAAGTGTTAGGTATGCTAAAAAAGAGGAACTGTATCTATTAATTAGAAAGAAGGAGTGGAACCGACTAAATATATCCCATTCTTCCCCTCTATCTCAGAGAAGATGACTCTGAACATTCTTGTCTGTGGAACAGATGAAAGTCATTGTGTTACATAAATTAAGAATAAAGAATAGGCCAGATTAGTCTTATCTTCCAGTTTTTGCTCAATTTCAAAAGTCAGCAAATTGACTATTTTTTGTTTATATCCCTGTGCTATAAATAGCCCAGGGGATCTTCTCAACCCAGGTCTCCTGCATTGCAGGCAGATTCTTTACAGCCTGAGCCACCAGGGAAGCCCAGATACATACTATATTTAGTATTATTGGACAGTTTTATTTCAATTTTCTTTTACTACCATGTTACTTGTGACATTTTTATTTTCCTTTCCAGAATTGAAGAGAGTAGAAAAAAGGAACAGATAATTGTTTTGTAGAGGGAGTTATTACTTTTAATTCTCAATTGATGAGCTGATCAGAAAAAGCCTGAATGCCAACAAATTGGTGCTTTCAAACTATGGTGCCAGAGAAGACTCTTCAGAGTCTCTTCGACAGCAAGTCCCTTGCTTTTGAATTTCCTTATTTCCCAAACCTACTCTCTCTCCAGATTTTCCCAGCCACGTTGTAGGTAGTCTATTTTACGTTGTATGCATGTGTGCTAAGTTGCTTAAGTCATGTCCAACTCTTTGTGACCCTATGGACTGTAGCCCACCAGGCTCCTCAGTCCATGGAATTCTGCAGACAAGGTTACTGTGTCGGGTAACCATTCCTTTCTCCAGGGGATGTTCCTGACCCAGGGATCAAACCTGGGTCTGCAGCATTGAAGGTGGATTCTTTAGTTTCTCAGCCACCTGGAAAGCCCTGTATGCTGTATGTGTGTATGCTAAGTCACTTCAGTTGTGTCCAACTCTATGTGACCCTATGGACTATAGCCTACCAGGCTCCTCTGTCCATGTCATTCTCCAGGCAAGAATATTGGAGTTGGTTGCCATGCCTTCCTCCAGGGCCCATCGCAGGGATCAAAACCATTTCTCTTATGTCTCTTGCATTGCCAGGCCGGTACGTTACCACTAGCACCACCTAGTAAGCACTGTATGTTGTATACTCCTCTTTAGCTTCATCATGTTTTAGGGCAGTACCTGTCAGTTTTTCTGCCCTGAGTGAGTTTTCAGTTAGGCACAAAGAGATGGTACCTTATGTCACTCTTTCAGTTCACTTCAGTTCAGTCACTCAGTCATGTCCGACTCTTTGAAACCCCATGAATCACAGCACACCAGGCCTCCCTGTCCATCACCAACTCCCAGAGTTTACCCAAACTCATGTCCATCAAGTCGGTGATGCCATACAGCCATCTCATCTTCTGTCGTCCCCTTCTTCTCCTGCCCTCAATCCCTCCAAGCATCAGTCTTTTCCAATGAGTCAACTCTTTGCATCAGGTGGCCAAAGTATTGGACTTTCAGCTTTAGCATCAGTCCTTCCAAAGAACACCCAGGACTGATTTCCTTTACAATGGACTGGTTGGATCTCCTTGTAGTCCAAGGGACTCTCAAGAGTCTTCTCCAACACCACAGTTCAAAAGCATCAATTCTTCAGTGCTGGCAAATTAGAACAGATAAACAATATACTTTGTAGTTAAGGTCAACTCTGCTCCTTCCAGTTCTAGATAAAATGATGTGAAACTGCTACAACAGGGAAAGATGGGATTGGGGCAAGTAAAAAAAAAAAAAGCCTCAAAGTTTTCCTACCATTTCTAAGTGGCTTTTTTCTTGAGTTAACATTCCCTTTTTGCTATAAACATTTGACCATTTTCCAGAATTCTAACATATGCTTCTGAGAATTCTTGCCTGTTTTTCAGTGTTTCTGTAGAGGAATAGATGCTTTCAAATTGCTACTCTACTAAAGTGCTGGCCTCACTCCCAGATGATCCTTTGCATCTGCTGTTCGATTTGATTTGTTAATATTTTCTGAAAGATTTTGGTTCTGTATTCATAAGCAATAATTGATTCATAGTTTTCTCTTATTGTTATGTCTTTGTCTTGTTTTGGTGTCAGGATAATGCTAACTTCATAGAATGATTTGAAATTGTTCACCTTCTTCTGTTATGTGCAAGAGTTAGTGAAGGACTAATTGGTATAATTCACCAAGAAAGCCCTCTGGTCATAGGTTTTTTGTAAATTTATTATTTATTCAATTTATTTATGTTATAGTTCCATTCAGATTTTCTTTTTCTTCTTGAGTTAGTTTTGATAGTCTGTATCAGAATTTGTCTATTTTGTCTATATTATCTATTTTGTTTACAAACAATTATTCTTAATATTCCCTTTAATCCATTTTATTTTTCTAAAATCAGTAGTAATATCTCCTCTTTCATTCTTGATTTTAGTAATTTGAGTCTTCTCTCTGTTTCACTTGGTCTGTACAGCTAGATGTTTGTAAATTTTGATGTTTTTCCCAAAGAAAAATAAATGTTTTTGTTAAATTTATCATTATTCTATTCTTTATATATTTGCACTCTTGTCATTACTATTCATTTCTTCATCTTGCTTTGGATTTAGTTTGCTCTTCTTTCTTTACCTGATATATTTAAGGTAAATGGTCATATAATAACTCTAAATGATACTGTAATCCCACTCCTGGGCATAGATCCAGAAAAAAAATGTAACTCAAAAAGATATGTGCACCTCAGTGTTCATAGTACCACTATTTATAATAGCCATGATATGGAAGCAACCTAAATATACATTAGCAGATGAATGGGTAAAGATGATGTGGTGTATGTTTGTGTATGTGTAATATATATAGAGTATTACTCAGCCATAAAAAATAATAAAACATTGTAATTTGCAACAACATGGATGGACCTAGAGATTATCATATTAATTGAAGTCAGAGAAAGATAAATGATATGATTTCACTTATTTGTGAAATCTTGAATGATACAAGAACTAATTTACAAAATTTACAAAATGGAAACTAATTTACAAAGTGAAAACAGACTCGCTGACATAGAAAGCAAGCTTATGGTTACCAAAGGGGATATGGATGGGCAGAGATAAATTAGGAGTTTGGGATAACATATATATATATATACATTATTATATATAAAACAGATAAATAATAAGGACCTACTCTATAGCACAGTAAACTATAGTCAATAGATTGTAATAGCCTATAATAGAAACAAATCTGGAAAAGAATATACTGCCTGTTGAGCAGTTAATGATTATATGAAATTTTCTTTATCTCCTTCAAACCAATAAATCCAATCATTTCAGATGAGCTCTGTGTGTGTGTTAGAGCATGTCTCAAACACTTAGCCAGGCAGTTTACAACTCCATCTTAGCTTTCAGTTTCAGTTTGCTTAAAGTCTCAAAGTTAATAGGAGGTGAGAGCTTAGGGCCTTCTCAGATGTTTTCTGGGCAAGTGCACAGTCCTTGTATGTGGACAATTCTACACATATGTGTGGCTTTCTGAATAAAAGAGAATGGTAAAGAAGGAAGAATGAAACTTGAATGAAAGCATTCTAGTCTGCAATGTGGTTGTAAGAGACTTCTGCAATGTCATTGGAGAGTCCTTGACCAAAGTCCCCAGTCAGAGTAGTCCTGCATATCTCAGATATGGACCTGTCTTAGTATCTCTGTTGTGCTCAATTATTTACTGACTGAGAGCAACCAGCAAAAAGAATGCCCTCTGAACATAACAAGCACAGTGATGGATTTCAAAGTGCTATACCTGTGACACAGGTCAATTGAACTCCCTACCATCAGAGAAGTAAGAAGCAATTTTCATGCCATTATGCCTACCAACATAAATTTCTTGATATTTTTGTATGTCAATTTGGCAATAATTTTCAAATTTGTAATGCTTGTTCTCTTTCACATAGCAATTCTATATTTAGGAATTGCTCCTGTAGAAACATTCACGTAAATATGTAACAATATATGCAAGGTAATATTTATAGTGTCATCATTTTTCATTGTTAGAAACTGGAATCAGTTTAAAAGTTCATTATTAGGGGACTGGAAATCTATATACCAATAAATATGATATTAAATATGATTTTTTTTGAAATACTTGTTTTAACATAAAAAGGAATCCCAGGGAGGAAAACCCAGTAAAAAGGGAATGAAATTACATATCTTCCTGAATATGAACTGCATTTTTAGCTCCAAAGTTTTCTCTCATAAAAGAGATCCCTATAAATTATCTTTCATATTACAAGCTCTTTCTCAATTACTTTATTGTGAACAACTACTTGAGTACAATATATCAGTATAAAGTAGCCTCAGTTAATACTAGTTTTAGTTGTTTATAGAAATTACTAGTCATAATCATGGAGGGAGGGAGAATCAGAGGGAGACAAAAAGTTAATACTAAATTTTGAATGATTGTCAATGAAGCAGGCAGATGCCCTCACAACTGCAGATTTTACATGCCATTTTAAAGAAGCCTTTTAAAGACTACTTTGAAAGAAATATGTGTGATTATGTTATAGAAATAAAGTATATATTTTTGACTTAAAGTATATTTCTTTTTAATATTAATTAATTTATTTTAATTGGAGGCTAATTACTTTACAATATTGTATTGGTTTTGCCATACATCAACATGAATCTTCCACAGGTATACATGTGTTTCTAGTGTCAGTATTACATGTAGATTCAAAAAATAGTTTTTTTCTAAAACATTTTAGATGGAAGTGAATATGTTGTGCTCTGGAAAGCTGTGTTAGGTCATTCAAGAAGAAACTTCAGTGATGATCACAATTGATGTGTTAGTCTAACGTGTATCTCACTGGGCTAAAATCAGGACATCAGCAGAGCTGCATTTCTTTTTGAAGACTCTAGGGAATGATCCATTTATTTGGTTTTTCAAGCCTGTAGAAGCCACCCACATTCTTTGACTGCTGGGCCCGCTCCTCCACCTCCAAAGCCAGCAGCAGCATGCTTAGCCCTTTTCACACTACTATCTCTGCGGTTCTCTGTAGTTCAAATTATTCCCTAATATTAAGCATTCATGAGATTAGACCTACCTAGATAATACAGAATAATCTTCTGTCTCAAGGTCCTTATCCTTAATCACATCTGTAAAGTCATTTTTGTCATGCATAGTAATATATTAACATGTTCTGGGGATTAGGATATTGATATCTTGGTGGTTAGGTATTATTCCACTTTCCACATGGTTACTTAAAAAACATAATTAAAATCAGTTATCATGAGTGTCATTTTCTGACTCATGTCAACAGAACAATAAATATCAAATCTATGCTATATGTTTATTGTATAAACCCCTGGATCAGGTGCTATGAAGTAAAATATAAAGACATATGAAAGAGGCCATTCTCTAAAGAGCATACTATATTATTGTTGGATCATCAGGAACATTCATGAAAACACAATTATCAATAAAAGGCCTATATGCTGTCAAATTTATTTGTTTAGCCATATTTACTGAGTACCTACCATGCTTGTTGTAGCTTCTCGTGACATTGTAGGAGTGAACACAATGTCTCTACCTTCATGAAGCTGATTTTCAAGTTGGAAAACAATAAGAAAATAGACTAATTGATATACTGTAGTAATAAACAGTGTTAAGTGCTATGGAGGGTAACTGAACAGAGAAGAGCAAAATGGCTATTTTTTTAAAAAGATAGCTTTCTCTGAGACCTGAATGAATGAACGTAACAGAGAGATGTTCACTTGACTAGAGTAATCCTGAATGCTTCATATAACAAAATAGAATATATGTCGTTAAAGGATGAGTACAATTAATAAATGAAAATAACAATATTTCTCCTTGTGTCTTATGGGATATCTTTATCAGAATCCACTAAGGTATCTGCTAAAACTGAAAATTCTCAGGCCCCAGCTATAGACTTACTGAATCAGAATCTCTGTGGATGGAGGTTAGGAATATAACAGGTGATACTTTATTTACTACACTGAACTATGGAAAATCCCAAGATAGAGTCTGAAAGTATTTAAATTTAGAAGAGAACTCTACTACTCCTGTCCTACAACATGTAACTTATGCCATGCTTGAGGGAAGTAATGAGTAAAGTAAACTGGTAAAATAGATGGTTCAAACTGGAATGGTGTTTTTCCCCAAGTTAAGGAATTTAAACTCTTTGTAGAATGATGAAGTAGCAAGTATGAATAACTAAGCAATTAATGTTAAAAAAAATACCCACAATATTTTGGGATTGTTAGCAGTATTTATATTACTAGCAATATTTAGTGCTACTATTAGCAGTAACAGTGTACAAGATAGACTGGATGTGAGGGTATTGATAATAAAGGAAAGTATGATAAATATATTGGAATTAACCATCAGAACCAGCCAGATTTCAATATGATCAAAAGTGAAGAATAGATATAGAGGTAATTATGAGGTAAGTAAAAATAGGACTTAGTGACTGTGCTGACTGTGAGAATGAATGGTCAGGAATGACCGATTTTTGACCTAGGTAATTGGCAAAAATGGGCTTGCTGATTATTATGGAACACCATTAGCTAGCTTGATGGGGCAGTACTCATAAAAGATTATATAAAAGTATACCAGAAAAAGCTATTACTTGTTCCTGCAATTTTTCTAAATTCTCTAGCAATCTAAGAAATGCAATTAGAGCCTATTCTTGTACCTTTACTCATGCTAACCACAGGAAATAATCCCTTGCATTTAGGAATAAATGTGTAAGAAAAAGTTTTAATATTAAAAAAAAATGAAACTAGTCCTTTACAGCCATTAGTAATTTATTCATTGAGGAGAAAGTAGTGTCTAATTGCACTTTTGTGACTGCCATTATTACTAGCATTTTAGAGAAAAATTATATTATTTCACATGTAGTTCTTCATTTTTAGCACATACACTTAAACGTAAGAATACATTAAGTAATAATAACTATTGTTTTCACAATTATAATCTTTCAATTACCTAGTGATCCATGTAGATCAAACCTCATTTTAAAAATCATTTTTAAGGCCAAAGTACACGTTTTTCTAAATCAAGATGTGGTAAGATATGCTCAAAGATAAGTAACAACTAAATCGTGATTAGAGTTTGCCATGCATTTTAATTATCTGAGAATGTGAAAAATATGTGCTTTATCATTCTCTCTCTTTCTCTCTCCTCTCCTTCCCTCCTCAGCAATCTGAGCTGTCATCCACCACAGGGGATACACTGTTTACATTTTTGTTCAACCACATTAACTAATTGTTTTTGAAAAATAACAACAATCTTTAGAAAAACATTTTAAAAATGAAATACAGAGTCTACACAAGATTTACAGTTTCAATGTATAATCAAAATTACTCAAAATATGAAAAATCAAGGAAATGACAGACTTTAAAAGAAAAATCAATGGAGAACAACTTCAAGGTTTTTTAAGTTCTAATGAGGTGGATGAAACTGGAACTGATTATACAGAATGAAGTAAGCCAGAAAGAAAAACACCAATACAGTATACTAATGCATATATATGGAATTTAGAAAGATGGTAATGATAACCCTGTATGCAAGACAGCAAAAGAGGCACAGATGTATAGAACAGTCTTTTGGACTCTGTGGGAGAGGGAGAGGGTGGGATGATTAGGGAGAATGGCATTGAAACATGCATAATATCATGTAAGAAATGAATCGCCAGTCTAGGTTTGATGCAGGATACAGGATGCTTTGGGCTGGTGCACTGAGATGACCCAGAGGGATGGTATGAGGAGGGAGGTGTGAGGGGGGTTCAGGATTGGGAACACGTGTACACCTGTGGTTGATTCATGTTGATATATGGCAAGACCAATACAATATTGTAAAGTGAAAAAAAATATTAAAAAAGATTTTGTAACGATTTTATTACTTTAAAACTCAAGATTTTAAAAGCACAGTTTTGTAACTATGATCAGGGATGTAATGAAAATGTGCTTGTTTTGACTGAACAGAAATCTCAGTAGGATAACAGAATTTATATATGATCAAAAGGGAGGGGAAATTCTAGTATTAAAAACATAATATGTTCAGTTCAGTTCAGTTTAGTTCAGTTGCTCAGTCGTGTCTGACTCTTTGCAACCGCATGAACTGCAGTACGCCAGGCCTCCCTGTCCATCACCAACTCCCGGAGTTCACTCAAACTCACGTCCATCGAGTCGGTGATACCATCCAGCCATGTCATCCTCTGTTGTCCCTTTTTCCTCCTGCCCTAAATCCCTCCCAGCATCAGAGTCTTTTCCAATGAGTCAACTCTTCGCATAAGGTGGCCAAAGTACTGGAGTTTCAGCTTCAGCATCATTCCTTCCAAAGAACACCCAGGACTAGTCTCCTTTAGATTGGACTGGTTGGATCTCCTTGCAGTTCATGGGACTCTCAAGAGTCTTCTCCAACACCACAGTTCAAAAGTATCAATTCTTCAGTGCTCAGCTTTCTTCACAGTCCAACTCTCACATCCATACATGATTACTGGAAAAACCAGAGCCTTGACTAGATGGACCTTTGTTGGCAAAGTAATGTCTCTGCTTTTGAATATGCTGTCTAGGTTGATTATAACTTTCCTTCCAAGGAAATTAATTTCATGGCTGCAATCACCATCTGCAGTGATTTTGGAGACCCCAAAAATAAAGTCTGACACCATTTCCACTGTTTCTCCATCTATTTCCCATGAAGTGATGGGACCGGATGCCATGATCTTCGTTTTCTGAATGTTGAGCTTTAAGCCAACTTTTCACTCTCCTCTTTCACTCTCATCAAGAGGCTTTTTAGTCCCTCTTCACTTTCTGCCATAAGGGTGGTGTCATCTACATATCTGAGGTTATTGATATTTCTCCCGGCAATCTTGATTCCAGCTTCTGCTTCTTCCAGTCCAGCGTTTCTCATGATGTACTCTGCATATAAGTTAAATAAGCAGGGTGACAATATACAGCCTTGACACACTCCTTTTCCTATTTGAAACCAGTCTTTTGTTCCATGTCCAGTTCTAACTGTTGCTTCCTGACCTCCATATAGGTTTATCAAGAGGCAGGTCAGGTGCTCTGGTATTCCCATCTCTTGAAAAATTTTCCACATTTTTTTTGTCATCCACACAGTCAAAGGCTTTGGCATAGTCAATAAAGCAGAAATAGATGTTTTTCTGGAACTCTGTTGCTTTTTCCATGATCCAGCAGATGTTGGCAATTTGATCTCTGGTTCCTCTGCCTTTTTGAAAACCAGCTTGAACATCAGGAAGTTCACGGTTCACGTATTGCTGAAGCCTGGCTTGGAGAATTTTGAGCATTACTTTACTAGCATGTTAGACTGGTCATAGCAAACACCCTCTTCCACAATAAAACAAATTACTGAATAAGCTTAACAACAGAATGAGAATGTCAAGGGGGAAAAAGTCCAAAAATTGCAAGACAGATTAATAGAAATCCCATCGTTTAAAAAAAAGAATGAGAAGATATCTAACATTGTGTGACTTGAGTTCCAGAAAAAGAGAAGAGAGAATAAAGGGAAAAAATTTGAATAAATAATGGCAAACAAAATTCACAAATGTACCATATATATAAATTGACAGATTTATGTAATTCTTTAAAGCCCAAGAAAAAACACAACTAGACATATCACAGTTTAGTCACTTAAAACCAAAACTAAAGAGAAAATTTGAAAATAAGAAAAAACAAGGGATGATGGGGGGTGGGGCGTGGGAGGGGGATTCATGTTTGGGAGTTCGTGTACACCCGTGGCAGATTCATGTCAATGTATGCCAAAACCAATAGAGTACTGTAAAGTAAAATAGAATTAAAAAAAAAAAAAAGAAAAAACAGTGCATTATCTGAAGAGAATGATTTAATAAATAACAATGTTACAAAAGAAAAAATGGAGATCAGTAGGTAGTAGGAAAACATGTTAAATTCTGGAAAAAAAAAGTCTGATATCCAGCCTTCATTAATAAAGACAAAACACACATTTTTAGATACAAGAAAATGTAAAAGAATTTGTCACTAAAAGGCTTGTGTTACTATAAAAACTTATGAAAGAAGCTTTGCAGAATTAAGTAAAATAACAACAAAAGTAAATATGGAAATTTGTTAATAAAAACAGAGTTATAAATCATAAGTTATTGCAAAACAAAACAAAATACTAATATAATTTCTATCATTTGTATTTTAATTGAGTAGTTATTCTCATACTTTACTTGAGGCTCAGGATACTTGAATAAATTATTATGCCAGTGACCTTTGAAATAATGTGCGTTAAGTATGAAATTTAATTTCTAAAGAAATTATGGAAGCTTTGTGTGTATCAAATTTCTCTAAATTTATTCTTGCAAAAATTTGATAGGGAAATCTGATTTTTTAAATTTAAATTAATTTATTTTAATTGGAGGCTAATAACTTTAAAATATTGTATTGGTTTTGCCATACATCAACATGAATACACCACGGTTGTACACGTGTTCCTCATCCTGAACGCCCCTCCCACCGCCCTCCTGGTACCATCCCTCTGGGTCATCCAACGAATTGCCAGTACAGGTTTGATGCAGGATACAGGATTCTTGGGGCTGGTGCACTGGGAAATCTGATTTTTGAATGATGGAATAAAAAAAGAATTTTCTACTTTAACCTTCTTGAAAATCACACCAAAATAATTAACACCATGCCATAGAAAAAAGGGTTTATCAATGCCATCTGATATTTGATTAGCTATGAAACTATTGTGTCCAGACAGTGATCTAGAGAAGAATTACTGTACTTTCCATCTTCCCTATTCAACATTATTTTAATAACATGAAAGATGTGCTTTTCAAAATCAGAAGTCATGTGAATATAATTTTCAATTATCATTGTCCAACTCCACTTTTCTCTTATTAGCATTCTGTTATTATAGGTTAATTTGACATGATGATATAGTTAAAAGCCTGTGTAGAAAGCTTCATAATCATTATAATAGTAGCCAGCATTTATGGAAACTTCACTATATAATAGGCATTTTGCTAAGTTCTCTATAGAAATAAGCTTCTTTAATTTTCACATGTCTCTAACTCCCAAACATACTATCATCAAATAGCCTAAGATGCCTATTTTTGTATCAAATATATATCATAATGAATCATTTCAGTGTCTAATTCCAAAGTGAATTATCCAGTATAATATAAGTAGCCTGCTCTTTTGAAAAGAAAACAATGCAAAGCAGTGTAAGTCCTTATGTTTAAATTTTGAACAAATTCCAAAGAATAATATCTTTTTAAATCAAATGCATGGAATAATCAAATTTAAAACCAAAGTTAAAATTAAGGAATTGTGTTTCATTGAAATATAATTGTAATTCTATGACCAACCCATTGATTAATATATTATTCTTACTAATGATATAATTTTGACAAGAATATATAGGAAAGTTTACATTTTTTAAAGGGGTCTTTTTCCCAGAAGTTGTGAAACATTACATTCATCATATTCATTTAATTTCTATTGAAATCAGGGTTTTCCCAAATAAGAATTTAGAAGTAATCTCAAATTTTCTTGACCATTTAATCAATAATCTTGACCATTTATTGCTGCTGCTACTGCTAAGTCACTTCAGTCGTGTCCTTTATATCCATACTTAAAAACAAAAACAAACTCTGAAAAGGTAAGTGTATTATTTTCAATGTAAAGGTACAGAAAGTACAACTGGGGAAATATAGGAGACTTGATATAGGATACTCAATAAATGTGGGAATCTAATGTAATAAAACTTTTCTTATTGCCCTTCAGTTGTCCACTAGAAGCCACTAAAAAAAAGCTTAAAAAAAGAGTTACTAAGTATCTTTTTCTAAAAGAATCCCCATCAAGCTGCCCAAAATTGGATCCAGATGTTACATTGCAGGTATCCTAAATTACCCATACTGTGATCAACCACCACCTTACTACACCCCAACATATAATGCGAGTACTAGGTAAAGTATAGTGCTATCAATATGATTCCTCTGCTTCCTTGTGACCGTGGGGAAGGAATGCTCTTTTCTTCTTGAAAATTAAATTGTGTATCATTCTAAGGAAAATCATTCATAAAATTTGAGGTGTATGCAAGAATAATAGAGAGGAATTTTATCTCCTGGCTAGATATTGGCTTAAACAGTCAGCTTATTATTATGTCTTTTATTCCAACTTGATCAGAAAGGAAAAGGGAGAGACTTTGGGGAAGAAGGAAGGACTTGAAGAAGAGATGGAAGTGGAGCAGACTGTACTTCAACTGTTCAATAAAGAAACACTACCTAAGTGCCTCCACTTTAAGTGGTTACTGAGGAAAGTAGCTGGGGTGTGTGTTCTCTGCGTGGACTACTTGCCCAA
The DNA here is from genome assembly GCA_006410675.1 of Oreotragus oreotragus. Lineage (NCBI taxonomy): Eukaryota > Metazoa > Chordata > Mammalia > Artiodactyla > Bovidae > Oreotragus > Oreotragus oreotragus. Next base: position 156,579 of record SJYX01018298.1, on the reverse strand, counting down.
GAATTTGGTAAGGGTTGAAAGGATGGAAATTGTGCAGTAAGAAAGTCTTAGGTGTCCTGAAAACTACTTACACATGTACACAATAGAAAAGTCAGCATTTGGGTGCCTATGACATAGAGGACAGATAGAATGTGTTTGTTAGTCAGAAAATCAATAGCAGTAACCAAGAAGTTCGCAAAATGTTCTCAGTTAATTCAAGAGATACTTTCTAACTTTTCCCCACCTTTTCTCCTTGTAACCTGTAGTAGAGGAGAATTAAGAACTAAGAAGAAAGAGGATGTGGGTTATTAGCAGAGTATGTCTTCTTCTCAATTCCTGGCCTTGGAGGAACCTTTGTTGGTGCTTGTAATAAGATAAGTTTTAAGCTTGACATTTTTTCAATTATGAATTATACATACAGACATATATAAAATAAAGCTATACAGGTCTAATAATAATTGTAAAAACAATAACTCAATATTGTACCACTTTACACTTCAAAATTCTCTCAGGACAGTTCATATATTCTACTTCATACTTTGTACTTTTCATGTTTTATTTCCTACTTCCCATGCCAACTTCTGATGTCTCATTTCCCACTTCATGAAAATAATAACTGATTAAACACCTGTATTTTGTGCTATTGTTTATGTCTATGTTAAAAATGCTTTTCTACAATGCTATTGCTTTTTTAAAGTCAAATGTATTCTAAGGAGATTACGTTACAAAAAAAGTAAAAGCAAATAGTCTTTCATGTTTACAGATTGCTATTTTTTTCCTGGTTGATTTTTGGTTTCCATATGGCATCATTTCCTATTTAATTTTATGACTATCATTTAGTATTTTGTACAGAGCCAGATGCTAGTAAAGAATTCACTCAATTTATCTGAAATGTTCTTTCTTTCACTGAAATTTCTGAAGAATATTTTCAATGCTTATGGAATGCTTAAAGTTTTATTGTTTCATCAGTTCAAAGATATATATTTTTTCTTGACTTCCATTGCTTCTGGTGATGTCAGCTTTCCTTTTTATTTTTCTACTGTGTGTAAGATAATTTTTTTCTCCATTTTCAAGATTTTATAATCTTTGAATTTTAACAGTTTCACTATGATTTACCTGTGGTAGTTTTCATTCTATTCTTATAAGGGTTCCCTAAGGTTCTTTCCAAAGCCTTTGACTGTGTGTATTACAATAAACTGTGGAAAATTCTTAAAGTGATGTGAATACCAGACCACCTGACCTGCCTCCTGAGAAATCCGTATGCAGGTCATGAAGCAACAGTTAGAATTGGACATGGAACAACAGACTGGTTCCAAATAGGAAAAGAAGTATGTCAAGACTGTATATTGTAACCCTACTTATTTAACGTCTATGCAGAGTACCTCATGAGAAATGCTGGGCTGGAAGAAGCACAAGCTGGAATCAAGATTGCCAGGAGAAAAATCAATAGCCTCAGATATGCAGATGACACCACCCTTATGGCAGAAAGTGAAGAGGAACTAAAGAGCCTTTTGATGAAAGTGAAAGTGGAGAGTGAAAAAGTTGGCTTAAAGCTGAACATTCAGAAAATGAAGATCATGGCATCTGGTCCAATCACTTCATGGGAAATAGATGGGGAAACAGTGGAAACAGAGACAGACAATTTTGGGGGGCTCAAAAATCACTGCAGATGGTGATTGCAGCCATGAAATTAGAAGACGCTTACTCCTTGGAAGGAAAGTTATGACCAAACTAGATAGCATATTCAAAAGCAGAGACATTACTTTATCAACAAAAGTCTGTCTAGTCAAGGCTATGGTTTTTCCAGTAGTCATGTATGGATGTGAGAACTGGACTATAAAGAAAGCTGAGTGCTGAAGAATTGATGCTTTTGAACTGTGGTGTTGGAGAAGACTCTTGAGAGTCCCCTGGACTGCAAGGAGATCCAACTAGTCCCTCCTAAAAGAGATCAGTCCTGGGTGTTCATTGGAAGGGCTGATATTGAAGCTGAAACTTCAATACTTTCACCACCTGATGCGAAGAGCTGACTTATTTGAAAAGACCCTGACCCTGGGAAAGATTGAGGGCAGGAGGAGAAGGGGACCACAGAGGATGAGATGGTTGGATGGTATCACCGACTCAATGGACATGGGTTCAGGTGGACTCCGGGAGTTTGTGATGGATGGGGAGGCCTGGTGTGCTGTGGTTCATGGGGTCACAAAGAGTTGAACACAACTGAGTGACTGAACTGAACTGAAGGTTCTTGCATGTTTTCTATCAAATATGAAAAAATATTCTGGACCGTTATTTTTAAATAATTTATTAACATAAAAGTCACACAACTTAAAAATAACTATTTTAAAGTGAAAAATTCAGTGGCATTTTGTACAACCACCACATCTATCTAATTGCAAAATGTTTTTATCTCTGCACAGTAAAATTCCTTAGCCAATAAATACTGTCTTCCCATTCCCTTTCCCTGCAGTCTCTGGCAACCACAAATCTGCATATCTATGGATTTATCTAATCTGGATATTTATATAAATGAGATCATACAATATGTGACATTGTCTGGCTTCTTAGCATAATGGTTTGGAGGTTCATCCATGTTGCACCATATATCATTATTTAATCCACTTTTTATGGCTGAATAATATTCAATAGTGTGAATATACCACAAATTGTTTTTCTACTCATTCCTTGATGGACATTTGAGCTGTTATAACACTTGGCTATTGTGAATAAAGCTCCTCTGAAGATTTATGTACATGTATTTGATGGAATATCTATTTTAAATTCTATTGGATATATACCTAGAAGTGGAATTGCAAGTTTTGATGGTAATTTTATATTTAACTTTTATATTTGTTTTCATATCAGGTAAACCATTTTAAATTCTTTAAAAATAAATTCTTCGTTTCCCCCCGCCCCCTTTGGTGTGTCAGGTCTTAGTTGTGACACACAAAGTCTTTGTTGTGGCACAGGGACTCTTTAGTTGTGATTTGTGGGCTCAGCAGTTGCCATGCACAAGCTCCAGAGAAAGCACATTTTAGGAGTTGCAGCACGTGAGCTCTCAGGATCTTAGTTCCCAAAACAGGAATTGAACCTTTGTTCTCTGAACTGCAAGGCAGATTTTTAACCACTGGACCACCAGGAAAGTCCCCCATTTTGTATTCTTACTAGGAACTCACAAGGTACCAATTTCTCCAAATTTATACCAACACTTATTTTTCTTATGATTATTATAGTTATTTTACTGAGTGTAAAGTAGTTCTTTATTTTGGCTTTGATTTATGTTTCCTTGATGACTAATGTTGAGCATTTTTCATGTGCTTATTGGTAATTTATATATCTTCTTGGAAAATCTATTCAAGTCCTTTGTATATTTATTGATTGGGTTGTTTATCATTTTGGTATAAGTTGTAAAATTTCTTTATATATTCAAGATACTAGTCTCTTAACACATAAACGATTTCCAAATTCTTTTTCCTACTGTGTCTATATTTTTTTAATTTTCTTCATAATGATATATGGATCAGTGGAAAAGAATAAAGAGCCTAGAAATAAACCCACACACTTATGATCAATTAATCTATGATAAAGGAGGCAAGAATATTCAACGGACAAAAGAGTCTCTTCCATAAATGTGGTGCTAGGAAAATTGGACAGCTAAATGTGAAAGAATGAAATTAGAACACTCTTTAATACCATATACAAAAACAAACTCAAAATGCATTAAATACTAAAATGGAAGACTATATACTATAAAACCCTGAGAGGAAAACATAGGCAGAACATTCTTTGACATAAATTATACTAATATTTTTTTGTTCTGTCTTCTAAAGAATGGAAAATATAAGCAAAATAAACAAATGAGACCTACTTAAAATTAAGGAAAAGTCAGCCTACTGAATGAGAGAAAATACTTGCAAATATTATAACTAATAAAGGGTTAATATTCAACATATATAAATAGCTCATACAACTCAACAAACAGATTTGTAAACAACAAATTTATTAAAATCTGTTTATAAGCGACAGACAGATTAAAAATAAGGGAAGAAGACATGAGTAGACACTTTTCCAAAAAGAAAAAAGATGGCCAACCGGTACATGAAAAGATGTTTCATGTCATTAATCATCAGAAAAATGCAAATCAAAGCTACAATGAACTATCACTTCCCACCTGTCAGATGGCTATCATCAAAACTAATTGTATCTTTTATAAAATAATAATTTATATAAATAATTAATTTATTTAATAAAATAAATAATCAAATTAGTGCTATATATAATTAGTCATTTAATCATCGCTATATTTTAATTTAATGAATTAAGAAGCTGCTTTGGGTCTCTGTTGTAACCAAAAACAACTTGCCTTAAATTTGAAATAAAACAGAGTTCCGTTTAACAGAAGCCTTTGAAAACTAAAAAATAAATTTTGTCCCTAAAACAACCCCTGAATATCTCATTTTTTTAAAGTAATTAGTTTTAATCTATCTGGAACTAGTGTAATCAAAATATAATGGTTTTTAAATATATAGTATATTTTTGCATTTACTAAGGAGGCAATAAAGCCTATAAATGTTGACAGGAAATNAAACTAAAAAATAAATTTTGTCCCTAAAACAACCCCTGAATATCTTATTTTTTTAAAGTAATTAGTTTTAATCTATCTGGAATTAGTGTAATCAAAATATAATGGTTTTTAAATATATAGTATATTTTTGCATTTACTAAGGAGGCAATAAAGCCTATAAATGTTGACAGGAAATTTATGCTCTATAGATAGACCAGTTATATAGGGAAGGAGAATAAAATGGGACTTATACTGGCATGTGAGATTTTATTACTGTTGCCAAGTTCAATGCTATTAACTTTCGTATAATCTCAGAAAGGACCAAATATACTGTGAGATCTCTGACTTCTTGTGAATAAAGTTTATGTTCCAAAGCCTATTTTATCCAGTTCCCTGGATATTATATCATTAATAGAGGAACAATAATTTAAGAAATCTAAACCAGGTAATCTATGTACTTGTGCTGGCTTAGTCTCATCAGAAAAAGGATTGATGTCATTTGTGCAGGTTAGATTTTTCACAGTCCTAATGTACCTACTCCAATTCTGCCAATAAAATTTCCACATGATACACACTGAACCATGGAAAGGCAATTTTCCAGAGTCACCAAAGTTTCTGTCCCGCACAGTACAATACCAAGCTATTTACAAGTAGTCAGTGGTTAGAGATTGGCTTGTCAGTGATGGCTGATGAAGCATTTTTAGGGCTTAAAAGATAAATCTCTAAGTTGGCTAAGGTAAATAGAGTGAACTTCATCCATATCTTCAGTGTTCTTGTGTGTGTGTGCGTGTATGTGTGTGTGTGTGTGTCCTTAGTTGCTCATTCACCTGCCAATGCAGGAGACGCAGGAAATGTGGGTTCAGTCCCTAGGTTTGGAAGATCCCCTGGAGAAGGAAATGACAACCCACTCCAGTATTCCTGCCTGGAGAATCCTAGGGACAGAGGAGTCTGGCATACTGCAGTCCATGGTTTTGCAAAGACTTGGACAGGATTGAGTGACTGAGCACATGTGCAACACTTTATACATAATTTTAGGATATTTACATTATTAATCCCATCATGAAACTGAAACACCATATTAAAAAATCTTGATTTTTAGAATTAAGTGTTAATGGGAGGAAAGGGAAATTGAAAATGAAGACCTTTCTAAAAGAGAGGTGTGAGATCAGAAATTTTACAAAGAGGTACCAATCTCTGACATACGGTATTTCTTTTTCCAATAAAATAACACAAAAACACATGTAATTCTATTTCTCAGTACCCAGGGACCAGGATATGCCCTTGTTTATAGTGATAATTTTCCTAGAAGAAATGAAATATGTTGTTGTGTAACACTCTGCTGAAAGAATCCAACATGGCCCCTGAGCATCTCTGCACACTCTCATTGGGTATCCAAAAAATGCAAGGTCCAAATCACTTTTTATTTTCACCATTTCTTCAGGTTGTATTTGTGGAAACACCTCTGAAGCATGTGGTAATATTTCCTTCCAAAGAAAGAGCAAGTTTGCTTCTGCTGTCTATAAAAGTGTTGACTGTACTAAGCTTGTTACTCTCCTATAACACAACCCACTGCATGTGTAAGCATCATGATAAACCATTTGGGTTGCCCCAGTGGAAAGTGGGTAGCATGAGGACACTACACAGAACAACGTGTAGCCCTCATGACCCCTTTTGCTGTCAATAATAAAGCCCTTTTTCTCCAACCCAAGTCTTCTGTCAGCTAGTTAGCTTGCAAATACTATTAATCAGGCTCTGCATAGTTTCTGATGCAAACTACCTCAAAACCTCATGGCTAAAAAGAATAACCCTTTGTTATAGCTCATGGTTATTGTGTGAGGAATTATAGCAATACTTGACTGAGTGATTCAGCTGTTCCACATGGTGTCAGTTTGAGTCAGTCTGTGGCATTCTGATGGCTAGAACGGCTTAGAGGATCTGACATTCATACACTTGCCTGATGCCTTGGCAATGGTGTTTAGAAGACTAAATGCTTCTGGGACTGCCTTTTCTCCAGTTCCAGGGATTTTTTCACATGCTGTCTTCAGTAAAGTAGTCACAGAAAAGCAGATTTCTTACATTGTAGCATAAGACTTCAAGAGTAAATGGCCCCAGAAGATCTGGGAGGAAGCTGCAAGATATCTTATAACCTAATCTCAAAAGTCCCAGAATTTTACTTCTGCCAAGTCCTATGCGTCAAGCCACCTCAGTTTTCAAGGGAAGAGGAATTACACCCTGAATTTCAATGAGAGGAATGTTTAAAAATTGGCATTTATTTTCAATCTGCCACAATAAGCAGTGAATAAGGATTAATTGTGAGGATTTTGTTTTGTTTTGTTTTTCTGAACCTCCGGGTCTGTCACTTGAGTTTCCAAATAGATGTTGGACTGATTATTAGAACAGGAATTATGTGATATTATTTTGATGATAGATAACTAGACAGATAGCCTGAGACTATAACTGCATCTAATTAGTCCACAACCATTTCATTTTGGTTGAAAAATTTTAGATTTCAAATGAAAGTTTTGCCAAAATCCCCTCAATATTTAGAACTAAATCCCCTCATTATTTAGAACTAAATATGTAAACATGATAGGTAAAGCTTGTTAGTTGAAATGGTGTGGTGTCTTCTTGGTTGTTTTTTTTCTTCTGGAAATAAAATTTTATCATATTTAAACCATCCAATGTACTTGAAAATAATACAATAAATATTTTACTATTTTTTGAAGAATGATAGAACTGATACTTTTATTACAGTTAGGTTGTTTGTAGTTAGATGATGGTAGTTGTTTTGATAGATATTCAGATGGTTTTTTTTTTGCTGTCAACTGCATCTGTACTCAGTGGAAGTCAGTGGCAACATATGGTATGCTAAGTCACTTCAACCGTGTCCGACTCTGTGAGACCCCAGAGATGGCAGCCCACCAGGCTCCCCCGTCCCTGGGATTCTCCAGGCAAGAACACTGGAGTGGGTTGCCATTTCCTTCTCCAATGCATGAAAGTGAAAAGTGAAAGTGAAGTCGCTCAGTCGAGTCTGACTCAGCGACTCCATGGACTGCAGCCTTCCAGGCTCCTCCGTCCATGGGATTTTCCAGGCAGGAGTACTGGAGTGGGGTGCCATTGCCTTCTCCGAACATATGGTATAAAAAGATCTAAACCTTGTGATTTAAAATGCTTAACAGTGTGAAGTATTATTAAATGACTCAAAATAATATTATCAGAAGTTTGATCAGGAAATATCAATTTATACAATAAAATCAACCTGAATAAAATCCCAATATCTAGAATAGACCACCTAATAAAAATTTACAAGAATTCAGAGAACTTTAGAAATACAAAAGTACTAAAGCATTAAGAACTGAAAACAACAGTAAGTGATTTTTAAATGATGCCTATTTCAAAACACAAAAGTTAAAATGTCAAACCAAAAATAAATCTAAAATACTAAGAAAAATGTAGCAAAATTTGAAGTCCAACTCTAAGACTATTTTAAATATTAAAAAAATACATTGTAGCAACACAGTACAACAAAACAAATATGCTGTTGATGGGAATGCAAACTGATTCAACCACTATGGAGAACAGTGTGGAGATTCCTTAAAAAAAGTAGGAATAAAACTACCATATGACCCAACAATTCCACTAACTGGGAGTATACCCCTAGGAAACCATAACTGAAAAGGGCATATGTACCCCAGTGTTCATCACAGCACTATTTGCAATAACTAGGACATGGAAGCATCCTCAGTGTCCATCCACAGATGAATGGATAAAGAAGATGTGGTATATATGTGCAATGGAATATCACTCAGCTATAAAAAGGAATACATTTGAGTCATTTCTAATGAGGTGGGTGAACCTAGAGCCTATTATACAGAGTGAAATAAGTCAAAGAGAAAACAAATATCGTATACTAATACATATATATGGAATCTAGAAAAATGGTACTGATGATCCTATTTGCAGGGAAGCAAAGGAGACACAGATATAAAGAACAGACTTTTAGACACAGTAGGGGAAGAAAACGGTAAGATGATATGAGAGAGAAGCATTGAAACCTATACATTACCATATGTTAAATAGATAGTGGAATTTGTATGAAACAGGAAACCCAAATCCAGTGCTCTATGATGATCTAGAGGGGTGAGAAGGGGTGGGAGGTGGGAGTGAGGGAAACATGTAACAACATGGATGAACCTGGAGAGTATTGTGCTTAGAAAAAAAGAGAAAGGCAAATATTGCATGCTAATCACATATACATGGAATATAAAAACTTGGCCTTTTGGCTAAGATCAAGTGATGGCTCAGACAGAAAGCATCTGTCTACAATATAAAAACTATAACTAGTTAATATAACAAAACAGAAACAAAATCACAGATACAGAGAATAAAGTAGTGGCTACAAGTGGGGAGAAGGAAGGGAGGGGGTGGTAAAAATGGTAGGGGATTAAGAGATACAAGCTACTATGTAAAATTAAATAATTTAGCTAAAAGCATATATTATCGAGGGAATTTAGCCAATATTTTATAACCTTAAATGGAGTATAATCTATAAAATTATTGAACCATCATGTTGTAGTGAAATTAATACAATATTATCAGTCAACTATATTTCAATAAAAAATTTTTAAATAAAATTTTCACTTTATATTAGTGAATCTCAACCATTTGATTGCAGTCAACAACATGTTCTAAGAAAAGACAGTTATTTTCAAAATGTAATTCACATAACTGATAAATTTCCTTGCTTTGTTTCTCCTTTATTCTCTGTCTTCATTTAATGACTGGAACCCTGAGCCTACTGCTGTAGTGAAAAAAAAAATCTCACCCTTATTCTGCATCATTTCATACAACTGAAGACATTTACTAGGTATTTAAATTAATAATCTATTTGCCTTGAGGCAGTTTATATTAGAGAAGCAATCTCCTGAATGGTTATTATTCAAAGGATTCCTCAATCGTATCTTTTTTTAAACTGAATTTTAAATTGAGAACTACTTGTATTTCATTTATTTGACTGTAAAAGAATCTGAGCTCTCTAATCCTTCTTCATATCAGCTTAAAAAATTACCAAATTTTCTTGAGCTCACCTCTTTCTTGTAACTTCTTTTAGTTTTCCAACATCCTTTTCTAGAGATACAAATGAGTTAGGTACATGATTGTCTTGCCAGTTATCACAGGATAAGTGTTCTACTCCCATAATCTAGACAGCGATTTTTATAGTCTCTAATATCAGTTTCCCAGTTGTCTACCTTCAAACCATTGCATTAATGCCACCTAGTTTATGCTTTTGCAATATCCTACTTCTAAGTATACAGTTTTTGTTTCCATTTTCTTGAAGTATAATTGACAAATAAAATTTGTATATATTTAAGGTGTACAACTTGATGCTTTGATATATGTATATGTTGCAAAATGATCACTGCAATCAAGATAATTAGCTTATCTATAAACCTGCATAGTTATCATTTTCTTTCTTTTCATTTGTGTGGTGGGAGCACTTTGGCCATACCCTCTTAGAATATTTCAAATATGCAATACAGTATTATTTATTATGGTCACTATGATGTACATTAGAACTCCAGGACTTATCCTGTACAACTGAAACTTTGCACCTTTTGATCAATATCTCCTTATTTCAGCCACCACCCCCCAAATAGCTGGCAACCAGCATTCTCCTCTTAGATTCTATGAATTGGGCCATAACACATATAAATGAGATCACGCAGTATTTGTCATTCTGTGCCTGGCTTATTTCTCTTATAATTTCATCCATGTCATTGTAAATGGCAGGATTTCATTCTCTTTGCAATGTATCTAATTTATGTATCAATTAAGATAAGTTGGGTTATGCTGAAATAATACTGTAACCAGTTAGAGTAGGGGATGCCTGGAGAAAGAGAACCAGACATGACTTTTCTGACATAAGAGAAGCCATTTTTGACCCAAGCTATTTTGTGATCTAAGCCTGGCCACAGTGCTTCTCCTTGAACAGATCTCACTAATTAATGATCTTAAGGGGACAAAAAAATTCAGGAAAGAACCCACTGCTTTCAAGCAAGTGAAAAATAATAGCAAAGATAACATATCTGTTGTAAAGACTCCCTGTCTCTATTTCATCAGTAAAGATTAGCCTGAAGTGCTCAGTCATCAGATCAATTGTAATCTAAAGCATGATGTTGAACTTTTCTGACCATGGTTACTTCAATCAGCTATAGTTTGGAATCTGTCAACTACCCAAGTCCCTTCCTGAATATGAGTGCACCCTTAGCTTAAAACTTCCGCAGTTTTACTGTTCAGTTCAGTCGCTCAGTCGTGTCTGACTTTTTGTGACCCCATGAATCACAGCACGCCAGGCCTCCCTGTCTATCACCAACTCCTGGAGTTCACTCAGACCAAAGTCCATCGAGTCACTGATGCCATCCAGCCATCTCATCCTCTGTTTTCCCCTTTTCCTCCTGCCACCAGTCGCTCCCAGCATCAGAGTCTTTTCCCATGAGTCAACTCTTCGCATGAGGTGGCCAAAGTACTGGTTTCAGCTTTAGCATCATTCCTTCCAAAGAAATCCCAGGGTTGATCTCCTTCAGAATGGACTGGTTGGATCTCCTTGTAGTCCAAGGGACTCTCAAGAGTCTTATCCAACACCCATAGTTCAAAAGCATCAATTATTCGGTGCTCAGCTTTCTTCACAGTCCAACTCTCACATCCATACATGACTACTGGAAAAACCAGAGCCTTGACTAGATGGACCTTTGTTGGCAAAGTAATGTCTCTGCTTTACAATATGCTATCTAGGTTGGTCATAACTTTCCTTCCAAGGACTAAGCGTCTTTTAATTTCATGACTGCATTCACCATCTGCAGTGATTTTGGAGCCCCAAAACATAAAGTCTGACACCGTTTCCACTATTTCCCCATCTCTTTCCCATGAAGTGATGGGACCGGATGCCATGATCTTCATTTTCTGAATGTTGAGCTTTAAGCCAAATTTTAACTCTCCTTTTTCACTTTCATCAGGAGGCTTTTTAGTTCTTCTTCACTTTCTGCCATAAGGGTGGTGTCATCTGCATATCTGAGGTTATTGATATTTCTCCCAGCAATCTTGACTCCAGCTTCTGCTTCTTCCAGCCCAGCGTTTCTCATGATGTACTCTGCATAGAAGTTAAATAAGCAGGGTTACAATATACAGCCTTGACGTACTCCTTTTCCTATTTGGAACCAGTCTGTTGTTCCATGTCCAGTTCTAACTGTTGCTTCCTGACCTGCATATAGGTTTCTCAAGAGACAGGTCAGGTGGTCTGGTATTCCCATCTCTTGAAGAATTTTCCACAGTTTATTGTGATCCACACAGTCAAAGGCTTTGTCAATAAAGCAGAAATAGATGTCATAGTCAATAAGGCAGAAATAGATGTTTTTCTGGAACTCTCTTGCTTTTTCCATGATCCAGCAGATGTTGGTAATTAGATCTCTGGTTCCTTTGCCTTTTCTAAAACGTTGAATATCTGGAAGTTCACAGTTCATGTACTGCTGAAGCTTGGCTTTGAGAATTATGAGAATATAAATGGCAGACTCCACTCCAGCCTCCATGACCTTCCATGGGTTCCCAGGGGCACATCTGAACCTTTGCTAATTTGGGAAAGAGGGGACACAGTGATGGGGGAGCTGCATCCAGGAAACAATAGCGCAGCTTTGGTACAGGATCCTGGTTCCATCTCAGGGGATACCACCATAAAAATGTCTTTAAGCTTTTAAGATATCAGCATTGGGACATTACTAACTTGGAGCTTTTGAGGAAATTAGTGACAAAGGTATACGGTAGGTTATATTAAGGGAGACTGAGTTGCTTCTGTGATATGAGGAAGGTAAAGGAACTAGAGTACACTGAAGTAAAAGAAGTGTGCGTTTGTTATGATGAAAGCTCAGGCCCTGTGCAGCATGGCCGAATTGCTTCTTGGAGACACAGTTTTGGATGAAGTAGAAAAGAATAGCTTTATTGTTTGGTGAGGGAAATGGGGACACAGCAGACTTGTGCTTCTCAAAATTGTGTGTTCCAATCCAGGAGGATCTGATGAATAGTTTTATAGCAATGATTCAAGGGTGGGGCGGGGAAGGCAATGGCACCCCACCCCAGTACTCTTGCCTGGAAAATCCAATGGACGGAGTAGCCTGGTGGGCTGCAGTCCATGGGGTCACTAACAGTCGGACAGACTGAGCGACTTCACTTTCACTTTTCTCTTTCATGCATTGGAGAAGGAAATGGCAACCCACTGCAGTATTCTTGCCTGGAGAATCCCAGGGATGGGGGAGCCTGGTGGGCTGCCGTCTATGGGGTCACAAAGAGTTGGACACGACTGAAGTGACTTAGCAGCAGCAGCAGAGTCAAGTGTGGGGTTGCTGATAGGATTAGGGTGTTTTCAGGACCTGCCTTCCTGGAATGTGAAGTCAAGTGGGCCTTAGAAAGCATCACTACAAACAAAGCTAGTGGAGGTGATGGAATTCCAGTGGAGCTATTTCAAATCCTAAAAGATGATGCTGTGAAAGTGCTGCACTCAATATGCCAGCAAATATGCAAAGCTCAGCAGTGGCCACAGGACTGGAAAAGGTCAGTTTTCATTCCAATCTCAAAGAAAGGCAATGCTAAACNAGAAGCACAAGCTGGAATCAAGATTGCTGGGAAATATCAATAACCTCAGATATGCAGATGACACCACCCTTATGGCAGAAAGTGAAGAGGAACTAAAAAGCCTCTTGATGAAAGTGAAAGTGGAGAATGAAAAAGTTGGCTTAAAGCTCAACATTCATAAAATGAAGATCATGGCATCCAGTCCCATCACTTCATGGGAAATAGATGGGGAACAGTAGAAACAGTGTCAGACTTTATTTTTGGGGGGCTCCAAAATCACTGCAGATGGTGATTGCAGCCATGAAATTAAAAGATGCTTACTCCTTGGAAGAAAAGTTATGACAAACCTAGATAGCTTATTCAAAAGCAGAGACATTACTTTGCCGACTAAAGTCTGTCTAGCCAAGGCTATGGTTTTTCCTGTGGTCATGTATGGATGTGAGAGTTGGACTGTGAAGAAGGCTGAGTGCCGAAGCATTGATGCTTTTGAACTGTGGTGTTGGAGAAGACTCTTGAGTGTCCCTTGGACTGCAAGGAGATCCAACCAATCCATTCTGAAGGAGATTAACCCTGGGATTTCTTTGGAAGGAATGATGCTAAAGCTGAAACTCCAGTACTTTGGCCACCTCATGCGAAGAATTGACTCATGGGAAAAGACTCTGATGCTGGGAGGGGTTGGTGGCAGGAGGAGAAGGGGACAGTAGAGGATGAGATGGCTGGATGGCATCACTGACTCGATGGATGTGAGTCTGAGTGAACTCCGGGAGTTAGTGATGGACATGGAGGCCTGGCGTGCTGCAATTCATGGGGTCGCAAAGAGTCGGCACAACTGAGTGACTGAACTGAACTGCCCTCCTCTAATATGGTCTCAGTTAATCTTCCCAATGAGTTTCTCAGGTTTTCTTTTATGTAGCCTCAGGTGGTCTTCTTTGGTATGAAAAATGCTGACATGTTAAAGAGCTTAAAGACATGGTTATGTGTATCCCCTGAGATGAACCAGGACCCTGTCCCAAAGCTGCATTATTGTTTCTTGGTTGACCCTCCCTCATCATTGTATCTCCTCTTTTCCAAATTAGGAATGGTTTAGATCTGCCCCCTGGGAACCCATGGAAGGTCATGGAGGCCAGAATGGAGTCTGTCTCCTATAAGAAATGGGGCCCAGAAAGGCTTCATGCCCAGGAGTCTCACATGGTCCTCTTCAATTTCCTGTGTATTTAAATGGCACTATGAATTAACTGAAATATACGCTTTCATAAACTTACTTTCCTATTTGGACTTTGTACTGAGATCCAGATTCAACCAAAACAAGTTTTTGAGTGTTTGGTTTTGGTTTTGCTGTTGTTCTTCCGTGAAAAGGGGGCTTCCTTGGTAGCTCAGGTGGTAAAGAACCTGCCCGCAGTGCGGGAGACCTGGGTTTGATCCCTGGGTCAAGAAGATTCCCTGGAAAAGAGAATGGCAATCCACTCCAGTATTCTTGCCTGAAGAATCCCATGGATAGAGGAGCCTGGCAGGCTACAATCCATGGGGTCGCAAAGAGTTGGACACTGCACACAACTGCATGACTAACATTTTCCCAGAAAAATCTAGTTTTGAGGGTAAACAAAGAGGCAGCTTTGGATCCCAGTCAGAAAAACATTTGCTTTCTCAGTGATCAGGAAATCTCTTGTGTATCCTGAGAATATTATTGGGATTAGAGATGACTGCTCAAAAGTGAGATTTGCATTTTATACCATAGTAAAGAGGCATTTATCTTTTATGTTGTTATCATGTACCCCAGAAATTAGGGAAGCAGTGAGGGGCTGAAGGTACTGAGTACTACTGAGAGATAATAAAATACTTAGAAAACGTGGGGAGAGAGAAATGCAGCGATAACATTATCACCTCTTCCCCAAATCAGTCATCTTTATTGAAAAAGTCAATCTCATTCATACCTTATTTTTGAACTTTTTCTGCCTTTAATGATCCTCCTTTCCCAACCACATTCTAGTGAAGTAGTTCATGATATGCCAAAATATGCTGACTTCCTTTTTTAAAAACCTAAAAATGGGGTACAAAATTTCCTTTGAGAAAGTTGCCCTTCCTATACCAAGAGGAGAATATCCTTACCACCAGAGACTAGGAATCAACTCTGAAATGGATCTGTACAAACACCAAAATAACCGTTATCTTCCACTAATTTTTCCCCTATATATCTCATAGTCACGTCTCCACAATTTACTGCCCTTAGCCCAAACGTCTTTGACTTATCATTTCTTCACAAATTTACCATCTCTTTGTTTTAGACATATATATATATATATATATATATATACACATACACACATATATATACATACACACACACACTTTCTGCTGTGGTCACTTCTTCAGAACTTTATTTTCTTGTGAAGTCCCATTTAAATTTAAAATTCAATAGAACTTATATGTCTTTTCCTTGTTAGTTGATCTTATATCAGCTTAATTTTTAGACTCAGTATAAACCCTAAGAGGGTAAAGAAGAAATTTTTCTTCCCTACATTGCTTATCTGGATACCCAAACTAATAAAATTATACATGGAAAATGCCTAGCCATGTACTTAATATATATTTGGCTCTCAGTAAATATTAGTTCCTTTTAAGAATGTATGAAGGGGATGGATTCTGTGTTATCAAACCAAACTTGATTCTGCTCACCTGCTTTCAATAAAGTTAATCTACTGACAGTGGGTTGTGGTGAAGGAAAGTGAAATGTTTATTGCATGGCATCAAACAGAGAGTCCACGGGGAGGGAGGAAGGAGGGGGGTTCAGGATAAGGAACACGTGTATACCTGTGGTGGATTCATGTTGATGTATAGCAAAACCAACACAGTATTATAAAGTAATTAACCTCCAATTAAAATAAATAAATTTATATTTTTAAAAAAAAGTGCTAGTGCCCTGATGGGTTTCAGCCAAGCATTTTTAAAGACAGTATGAGGGAGTGGCATCCCAGAGCTTGTGCACAATTCTCTGATTGGTTGATGGTGAGGTAACAGGGCAGTGTCACAGGGGTTAACATCATCAATCTTTTGTTGCCAATAGGTCTGGGAGCTAAGTGCTCATGGTTATCAAGTAGTTAATTTCTTCCATTTTCTGAGGGTTTTAGCACCTGTAAAACAACTCAAGAAATGTGCTTCAGATACTGTAATCTATGTATTTCAGAGAGGAGCTAAAGCGGAGGACATGGGGGAGACAACTGTCCAGGGGAGGTACCATAGGGTCCTGCTTGGTGACATCTGGACATGAAATATCTGTCCTTGGTACAACAAGCACCCCTAGATAATTTCAATGCTTTGTGGAATTAAAATCCATTATTCTTAATCATTTGAGTATAGGTGGTGGTGGTTTAGTTGCTAAGTTGTGTCTGATTCCTGTGGCCCCATGGACTGTGGAGCCCTGCCAGGTTCCTCTGTCCATGGGATTCTCCAGAAAAGAATACTGGAGTGGGTTGCCATTTCCTCCTCCAGGGGATCTTCCCGACCCAGGAATCAAACCTGAGTCTCCTGCATTGCAGGAGGAGATGGAGCTATAAGGGAAGCTCAGTTGAGTATTGAAGTGAAGTGAAGTGAAGTCGCTCAGTCGTGTCTGACTCTGCGACACCATGGACTGTAGCCTACTAGGCTCTTCTGTCCATGGGATTTTCCAGGCAATAGTCCTGGAGTGGATTGCCATTTCCTTCTCCAGGGGATCTTCCCAACCCAGGGATCGAACCCGGGTCTCCTGCATTGTAGACAGACGCTTTACCATCTGAGCCACCAGGGAAGTCTGGAATATTGTATTTGAAACACTCAGAAGGTATTTGTAATATATACCAAGAATGCAAATATTATTTCCATGTTGTTATGGGCTAAATGTTTGTATCTCTCCCCCCATTCCTATGTTAAAGTCCTAACTTTTGACGTGATAGATGGTGCCTTTGGAGATGGTGCCTGCGAGAGATAATTAGGGTTTGATGAAGTCATGAGGATCCCACCCACCCTAATGATGGTGTTGGTGTCCCTATAAGAAGAGGAAGTGATAATGAGTTTTCTCTCTTTCTTTTTCTATCTGTCTCTCAATCTCTTTCTCTCTCTCTTGCCAAATGATCACAGAAAAGAGGTCATGTGAGCACACAAAGAGACAGCAGCAGTTTGGAAGCTGGGAAGAGGGTCCTCACCTAGAACTGAATATTCTGGCACATTGATTTTAGAGTTCCCAGCCTCTAGAACTGTGAGGAATAAATACCTGTTATTTAAACTACCCAGCTATGCTATTTTGTTAAAGTAGTCCAGACTAAGATACATATATAAGAGGATATTTTTGGAAGAGCACTTCTTCAGCTTTCAAGTGATTTTTGTAAATAATTCTTACAATTTTTAATACTTACAATTATCAGTTATCCTTCATGGAAGCTACGTAAATGTGTCCGTGGCAAATTAGTATATTAAGAATCTACTAATAATAGATGTAAAACACCTATCTTGGTGCCTATTATATAAGAAATGATAATATTAATTCCTCTGTCTACAAAGGAACTTGTATGCAAAGAAAGAAACTCCACTTATAGAACAGATTAGAACTATATGCAAATAAAAAATTGAAGTTGAGCTTTCTTTTTTCTTTTTAATCACATAATCTTGATAGTAGAAATCATTTTCTCAAAAGGTACCATGTGTGGCAGAGAACTATAGGAACTAAACAAATTTACTTTTGAGCACGATAATATTAAAAAATGATACAGAGACCATCAGGGGGCAGGGAAGGAACTTGGCTACCTTCCCCAGTGCCAGTCAACATCACATTCTGCTGAGTCAAAATACTGTATATATAAAAGAAAGCAATAAAAAGAATGAACAGAACAGAATGCCTCAAATAACAAATGCCATGTTCATAACAAAGCCATTATGTAGCTAATATTGGAATGGTATACAAGAAATTAAAGCAGACATTTCCACAATAACGATCCATCAAGAAGCCTCTGGATAGTTCTGAGCAAGTTTAAGGAAAAGATCGGCAGTCATAACAACTCAGGACCTAGCAGAAAGATAGCAAGAAAGGAGTGAGTAGGGTGGCAAAGAGGCACTTAAAGAGGAGGAAAATATGTGATTGTTCCCACAGACAAACACTGATGTATACCTTGTAGTAAAGAGGGATACAAATTCCCTAAGTATGTCTGCATATCTGTCTGTCTTTGTCCATCTCTCTTACACACACACACACACACACACACACAAACACACACACAAACACCACTTTTGGAAAAATCATGAATGTCTCCAAAGTACCATGAATACTGATAAAGTCAGATTATCTAAGATATGTGAACTCACTAGACACAATGTCACCAGACACAATGTCATATTTCTCTTGCTTTTACTTGCCAAGCAGGGCAAGACTAATGACAGCCTGGAAAATTCGGAAACAAAAATATCAAAAGCTGGAATAACACTGTTCATAGTGTCAGTTACCTGTCTGTTTGTGATAAAGACCTTGTCTCAAGAAAAAATTTGGAAAGCTTCAGTGAAGCAAGTATAAGGGTGAAATAGGGAGAGTGAATGATGCTGAGTCCACAACACAGGAATAAAAGAAAAAAGGGGGGAAGCAATTATTTTTGTCATAGAAATAGCAAAGATTTTAAATAACTCAAAAAAGAAAGAAAATACAACTCAAATGAGGACAGCCTGGTAGGTAGTATAACGACTCCCCACAAATGTCCATGTCCTAATTTCTCAAACCTGTGAATTTATTAGTTTACATAGCAAAGAAGATGTGATTTAATTAAGGACTTTGAAAGAGGGGGATTATTATGCATTGTGCAAGTGTGTTCAGTGTGATCACAGGGTCATTAATAGTGTGTTTGGGGGGCAGAAGTGGCTAGGGTGATGTGATAAGAGAAAGACTTGACCCATTATTGCTGGTGTTGAAAGGAAGAGACCATGAGCTATGTGATATATGTGGCCTCTAGAAGCTGAAGAAGGCAAGAAAATGAATTCATTGTAAAGATTATGTGTCATAAATACCTTAGTCCATCACTCAAAAAGTCTGATAGCTCACCACCCACCTAGCTTGCCACCAGGAAAGCCCAACCACCCAGCTAGGTCTGGCAAAACCAAGCATGCTTGAATCCTGTCCCATATTCCTACAACACTATCAAGTTTTATGATTAGTAATAATAAAGTTGTTGAGCATATAGGTTTGGAGGTGCTGTAAAAGGGATTTCCAATACTGTCGAGGATGTTGGATGTGGTGACCCCAAGGCCTATTTCATTTTTGGTCAACAGTAATCACCTGGCCCCAGAATAGCCCTCAGTCGTTAGCTTTGGAAGTTCATGTGAGATCATGACATCGGGGAACCAACAGTGAATTCTAGTAGTTGTTGTTCAGTTGCTAAGCTGTGTCTGACTCTTTGCAACCCCGTGGACTGCAGCACTCAAACTTTCACTTTCCTTCACTATCTCTTGGAATTTGCTCATACTCATGTTTATTGAGTCGGTGATGCCATCCAACCATCTCATCCTTTGTCACTCCCTTCTCGACCCCTGCCCTCAATCTTTCCCAGTATCAGGGTCTTTTCCAGTGAGTTGGCTCTTTGCATCAGGTGGCCAGAGTATTGGAGCTTCAGCTTCAAACATCAGTCCTTCCAATGAATATTCAGGGTAGATTTCTTTTAGGACTGACTGATTTGATCTCCTTGCAGTCCAAGGGACTCTCAAGAGTCTTCTACAGCAACACAGTTTGGAAGCATCAATTCTTCAGTGTTCAACCTTCTATATGGTCCAACTCTCACATCCATCCATGCATGACTCTGGGAAAAGCCATAGCTTTGACTAGAAGGACCATGGTCTGCAAAGTGATGTCTCTGCTTTTTAATATGCTGTCTAGGTTTGTCATAGCTTTTCTTCCAAGGAGCAAGTGTCTTTAATTTCTTTGATGCAGTCACCATCTGCAGTGATTTTGGAGCCCAAGAAAATAAAATCTGTCACTGTTTCCATTTTTTCCTGATGTATTTGCCATGAAGAGGCAGGGGCGGTGCCATGATCTTCTTTTTTTTTTTTTTTTTTGTATGTTGAATTTTAAGCCATCTTTTTCACTCTCCTCTTTCACCCCCATCAAGTGGCTCTTTAGTTTCTCTTCACTTTCTTCCATTACAGTGGTATTATCTGCATATCTGAGGTTGTTGATATTTCTCCTGGCAATCTTGATTCCAGTTTGTGGTTCATCCAGCCCAGCATTTCACATGATGTACTCTGAATATAAGTTGAATAAGCAGGGTGACAATATACAGCCTTGACATACTCCTTTCCCAATTTGGAACCAGTCCGTTGTTCCATGTCCAGTTCTAACTGTTCCTTCTTGAACTACATACAGTTTTCTCAATAGACAGGTAAGGTGGTTTGGTATTTCCATCTCTTTAGGAATTTTCCAGTTTGTTGCAGTCCACACAAAGACTTTAGCATAATCAATGAAGCAGAAGTAGAGTTGTACTTAGCTCTCCAATACAAATAATTCTATAGGTCTTCTTTATCCTTTGTAAGGCACTGGTTGTTTATAATAGAATGTGACATCTGTGATGTTAAGAATTTTTATATTTCATTCACTGTTGTAGCATCACAACCTAGAAGAGTGTTTAGCACACAGTTGGCACTCAATAAATAGTTCTTGAATAAGTGAATGAATGGTTACTAAGCAATATAAAATAAATAGGTTTTAAAGAAGATAAACCAAGTAACTTCTGAGCAACTCCTCTATAAAAACAAATCATGGTAACTCAATCATTTATTTAATGAATTTATTGATTTTTTTAGATTAGGAAATTTCAGAAGACATAGTATAGCTGAAGAAAGTAAGACATTTGACATGCTTGAAAATTATCTTCCTATAGGACAAAAAATGAGCTGAATACAAAGACATTTAAGTAGGTTCATTATTCTCTAAACAACTATATCCAAAGCTCCCTTTTATTTTTTAATAATCAGTGCCAATTTGGAGTGAAGTCTCTAGTTGTATGCCACAAGGCTCTGTTCTTGATACTTATATTAAATATTTTTATTAGTAGTTTATTTGCATAAAGTGAGAACATACTCATAGAATATTCAGATAATACATAACTGGAGTAAAGGCCTCTATGTTGAATAGCAGAGTCAGGATTTTCAAATGTCTTACCAAAAAGAACAACACATTGAATCTATCATGGTGATATATAACAAGAATAAGGTGGGGATGACAATGGTAAATTCAGTATAAACCAAAAGGTAGATGTGATCAAAAAATTTAATGACAGGAAACTTCCTATTACAATATACAGCACTGCTGTATAATATATAGTAAACTTATCAAGAGAATAGATCCTAAGGATACTGATCACAAGGAAAATTTTTTTCTTTTTACTGTATTTATATGATATGATGGATATTAACTAAGAGTATTGTGACAAATATTTCACCATGTATGTAAATCAAACCATTATGCTGTACCTCTTAAAAGTATAAAGTACTTTTAGTATCATATCCAAAAAATCCTTGCCAAGACCAATGTCTAAAGGATTTTTTCCTATGTTTTNAGAAGCACAAGCTGGAATCAAGATTGCTGGGAAATATCAATAACCTCAGATATGCAGATGACACCACCCTTATGGCAGAAAGTGAAGAGGAACTAAAAAGCCTCTTGATGAAAGTGAAAGTGGAGAATGAAAAAGTTGGCTTAAAGCTCAACATTCATAAAATGAAGATCATGGCATCCAGTCCCATCACTTCATGGGAAATAGATGGGGAACAGTAGAAACAGTGTCAGACTTTATTTTTGGGGGGCTCCAAAATCACTGCAGATGGTGATTGCAGCCATGAAATTAAAAGATGCTTACTCCTTGGAAGAAAAGTTATGACAAACCTAGATAGCTTATTCAAAAGCAGAGACATTACTTTGCCGACTAAAGTCTGTCTAGCCAAGGCTATGGTTTTTCCTGTGGTCATGTATGGATGTGAGAGTTGGACTGTGAAGAAGGCTGAGTGCCGAAGCATTGATGCTTTTGAACTGTGGTGTTGGAGAAGACTCTTGAGTGTCCCTTGGACTGCAAGGAGATCCAACCAATCCATTCTGAAGGAGATTAACCCTGGGATTTCTTTGGAAGGAATGATGCTAAAGCTGAAACTCCAGTACTTTGGCCACCTCATGCGAAGAATTGACTCATGGGAAAAGACTCTGATGCTGGGAGGGGTTGGTGGCAGGAGGAGAAGGGGACAGTAGAGGATGAGATGGCTGGATGGCATCACTGACTCGATGGATGTGAGTCTGAGTGAACTCCGGGAGTTAGTGATGGACATGGAGGCCTGGCGTGCTGCAATTCATGGGGTCGCAAAGAGTCGGCACAACTGAGTGACTGAACTGAACTGCCCTCCTCTAATATGGTCTCAGTTAATCTTCCCAATGAGTTTCTCAGGTTTTCTTTTATGTAGCCTCAGGTGGTCTTCTTTGGTATGAAAAATGCTGACATGTTAAAGAGCTTAAAGACATGGTTATGTGTATCCCCTGAGATGAACCAGGACCCTGTCCCAAAGCTGCATTATTGTTTCTTGGTTGACCCTCCCTCATCATTGTATCTCCTCTTTTCCAAATTAGGAATGGTTTAGATCTGCCCCCTGGGAACCCATGGAAGGTCATGGAGGCCAGAATGGAGTCTGTCTCCTATAAGAAATGGGGCCCAGAAAGGCTTCATGCCCAGGAGTCTCACATGGTCCTCTTCAATTTCCTGTGTATTTAAATGGCACTATGAATTAACTGAAATATACGCTTTCATAAACTTACTTTCCTATTTGGACTTTGTACTGAGATCCAGATTCAACCAAAACAAGTTTTTGAGTGTTTGGTTTTGGTTTTGCTGTTGTTCTTCCGTGAAAAGGGGGCTTCCTTGGTAGCTCAGGTGGTAAAGAACCTGCCCGCAGTGCGGGAGACCTGGGTTTGATCCCTGGGTCAAGAAGATTCCCTGGAAAAGAGAATGGCAATCCACTCCAGTATTCTTGCCTGAAGAATCCCATGGATAGAGGAGCCTGGCAGGCTACAATCCATGGGGTCGCAAAGAGTTGGACACTGCACACAACTGCATGACTAACATTTTCCCAGAAAAATCTAGTTTTGAGGGTAAACAAAGAGGCAGCTTTGGATCCCAGTCAGAAAAACATTTGCTTTCTCAGTGATCAGGAAATCTCTTGTGTATCCTGAGAATATTATTGGGATTAGAGATGACTGCTCAAAAGTGAGATTTGCATTTTATACCATAGTAAAGAGGCATTTATCTTTTATGTTGTTATCATGTACCCCAGAAATTAGGGAAGCAGTGAGGGGCTGAAGGTACTGAGTACTACTGAGAGATAATAAAATACTTAGAAAACGTGGGGAGAGAGAAATGCAGCGATAACATTATCACCTCTTCCCCAAATCAGTCATCTTTATTGAAAAAGTCAATCTCATTCATACCTTATTTTTGAACTTTTTCTGCCTTTAATGATCCTCCTTTCCCAACCACATTCTAGTGAAGTAGTTCATGATATGCCAAAATATGCTGACTTCCTTTTTTAAAAACCTAAAAATGGGGTACAAAATTTCCTTTGAGAAAGTTGCCCTTCCTATACCAAGAGGAGAATATCCTTACCACCAGAGACTAGGAATCAACTCTGAAATGGATCTGTACAAACACCAAAATAACCGTTATCTTCCACTAATTTTTCCCCTATATATCTCATAGTCACGTCTCCACAATTTACTGCCCTTAGCCCAAACGTCTTTGACTTATCATTTCTTCACAAATTTACCATCTCTTTGTTTTAGACATATATATATATATATATATATATATACACATACACACATATATATACATACACACACACACTTTCTGCTGTGGTCACTTCTTCAGAACTTTATTTTCTTGTGAAGTCCCATTTAAATTTAAAATTCAATAGAACTTATATGTCTTTTCCTTGTTAGTTGATCTTATATCAGCTTAATTTTTAGACTCAGTATAAACCCTAAGAGGGTAAAGAAGAAATTTTTCTTCCCTACATTGCTTATCTGGATACCCAAACTAATAAAATTATACATGGAAAATGCCTAGCCATGTACTTAATATATATTTGGCTCTCAGTAAATATTAGTTCCTTTTAAGAATGTATGAAGGGGATGGATTCTGTGTTATCAAACCAAACTTGATTCTGCTCACCTGCTTTCAATAAAGTTAATCTACTGACAGTGGGTTGTGGTGAAGGAAAGTGAAATGTTTATTGCATGGCA
The DNA here is from genome assembly GCA_006410675.1 of Oreotragus oreotragus. Lineage (NCBI taxonomy): Eukaryota > Metazoa > Chordata > Mammalia > Artiodactyla > Bovidae > Oreotragus > Oreotragus oreotragus. Next base: position 132,142 of record SJYX01018298.1, on the reverse strand, counting down.
TCAAACAGAGAGTCCACGGGGAGGGAGGAAGGAGGGGGGTTCAGGATAAGGAACACGTGTATACCTGTGGTGGATTCATGTTGATGTATAGCAAAACCAACACAGTATTATAAAGTAATTAACCTCCAATTAAAATAAATAAATTTATATTTTTAAAAAAAAGTGCTAGTGCCCTGATGGGTTTCAGCCAAGCATTTTTAAAGACAGTATGAGGGAGTGGCATCCCAGAGCTTGTGCACAATTCTCTGATTGGTTGATGGTGAGGTAACAGGGCAGTGTCACAGGGGTTAACATCATCAATCTTTTGTTGCCAATAGGTCTGGGAGCTAAGTGCTCATGGTTATCAAGTAGTTAATTTCTTCCATTTTCTGAGGGTTTTAGCACCTGTAAAACAACTCAAGAAATGTGCTTCAGATACTGTAATCTATGTATTTCAGAGAGGAGCTAAAGCGGAGGACATGGGGGAGACAACTGTCCAGGGGAGGTACCATAGGGTCCTGCTTGGTGACATCTGGACATGAAATATCTGTCCTTGGTACAACAAGCACCCCTAGATAATTTCAATGCTTTGTGGAATTAAAATCCATTATTCTTAATCATTTGAGTATAGGTGGTGGTGGTTTAGTTGCTAAGTTGTGTCTGATTCCTGTGGCCCCATGGACTGTGGAGCCCTGCCAGGTTCCTCTGTCCATGGGATTCTCCAGAAAAGAATACTGGAGTGGGTTGCCATTTCCTCCTCCAGGGGATCTTCCCGACCCAGGAATCAAACCTGAGTCTCCTGCATTGCAGGAGGAGATGGAGCTATAAGGGAAGCTCAGTTGAGTATTGAAGTGAAGTGAAGTGAAGTCGCTCAGTCGTGTCTGACTCTGCGACACCATGGACTGTAGCCTACTAGGCTCTTCTGTCCATGGGATTTTCCAGGCAATAGTCCTGGAGTGGATTGCCATTTCCTTCTCCAGGGGATCTTCCCAACCCAGGGATCGAACCCGGGTCTCCTGCATTGTAGACAGACGCTTTACCATCTGAGCCACCAGGGAAGTCTGGAATATTGTATTTGAAACACTCAGAAGGTATTTGTAATATATACCAAGAATGCAAATATTATTTCCATGTTGTTATGGGCTAAATGTTTGTATCTCTCCCCCCATTCCTATGTTAAAGTCCTAACTTTTGACGTGATAGATGGTGCCTTTGGAGATGGTGCCTGCGAGAGATAATTAGGGTTTGATGAAGTCATGAGGATCCCACCCACCCTAATGATGGTGTTGGTGTCCCTATAAGAAGAGGAAGTGATAATGAGTTTTCTCTCTTTCTTTTTCTATCTGTCTCTCAATCTCTTTCTCTCTCTCTTGCCAAATGATCACAGAAAAGAGGTCATGTGAGCACACAAAGAGACAGCAGCAGTTTGGAAGCTGGGAAGAGGGTCCTCACCTAGAACTGAATATTCTGGCACATTGATTTTAGAGTTCCCAGCCTCTAGAACTGTGAGGAATAAATACCTGTTATTTAAACTACCCAGCTATGCTATTTTGTTAAAGTAGTCCAGACTAAGATACATATATAAGAGGATATTTTTGGAAGAGCACTTCTTCAGCTTTCAAGTGATTTTTGTAAATAATTCTTACAATTTTTAATACTTACAATTATCAGTTATCCTTCATGGAAGCTACGTAAATGTGTCCGTGGCAAATTAGTATATTAAGAATCTACTAATAATAGATGTAAAACACCTATCTTGGTGCCTATTATATAAGAAATGATAATATTAATTCCTCTGTCTACAAAGGAACTTGTATGCAAAGAAAGAAACTCCACTTATAGAACAGATTAGAACTATATGCAAATAAAAAATTGAAGTTGAGCTTTCTTTTTTCTTTTTAATCACATAATCTTGATAGTAGAAATCATTTTCTCAAAAGGTACCATGTGTGGCAGAGAACTATAGGAACTAAACAAATTTACTTTTGAGCACGATAATATTAAAAAATGATACAGAGACCATCAGGGGGCAGGGAAGGAACTTGGCTACCTTCCCCAGTGCCAGTCAACATCACATTCTGCTGAGTCAAAATACTGTATATATAAAAGAAAGCAATAAAAAGAATGAACAGAACAGAATGCCTCAAATAACAAATGCCATGTTCATAACAAAGCCATTATGTAGCTAATATTGGAATGGTATACAAGAAATTAAAGCAGACATTTCCACAATAACGATCCATCAAGAAGCCTCTGGATAGTTCTGAGCAAGTTTAAGGAAAAGATCGGCAGTCATAACAACTCAGGACCTAGCAGAAAGATAGCAAGAAAGGAGTGAGTAGGGTGGCAAAGAGGCACTTAAAGAGGAGGAAAATATGTGATTGTTCCCACAGACAAACACTGATGTATACCTTGTAGTAAAGAGGGATACAAATTCCCTAAGTATGTCTGCATATCTGTCTGTCTTTGTCCATCTCTCTTACACACACACACACACACACACACACAAACACACACACAAACACCACTTTTGGAAAAATCATGAATGTCTCCAAAGTACCATGAATACTGATAAAGTCAGATTATCTAAGATATGTGAACTCACTAGACACAATGTCACCAGACACAATGTCATATTTCTCTTGCTTTTACTTGCCAAGCAGGGCAAGACTAATGACAGCCTGGAAAATTCGGAAACAAAAATATCAAAAGCTGGAATAACACTGTTCATAGTGTCAGTTACCTGTCTGTTTGTGATAAAGACCTTGTCTCAAGAAAAAATTTGGAAAGCTTCAGTGAAGCAAGTATAAGGGTGAAATAGGGAGAGTGAATCATGCTGAGTCCACAACACAGGAATAAAAGAAAAAAGGGGGGAAGCAATTATTTTTGTCATAGAAATAGCAAAGATTTTAAATAACTCAAAAAAGAAAGAAAATACAACTCAAATGAGGACAGCCTGGTAGGTAGTATAACGACTCCCCACAAATGTCCATGTCCTAATTTCTCAAACCTGTGAATTTATTAGTTTACATAGCAAAGAAGATGTGATTTAATTAAGGACCTTGAAAGAGGGGGATTATTATGCATTGTGCAAGTGTGTTCAGTGTGATCACAGGGTCATTAATAGTGTGTTTGGGGGGCAGAAGTGGCTAGGGTGATGTGATAAGAGAAAGACTTGACCCATTATTGCTGGTGTTGAAAGGAAGAGACCATGAGCTATGTGATATATGTGGCCTCTAGAAGCTGAAGAAGGCAAGAAAATGAATTCATTGTAAAGATTATGTGTCATAAATACCTTAGTCCATCACTCAAAAAGTCTGATAGCTCACCACCCACCTAGCTTGCCACCAGGAAAGCCCAACCACCCAGCTAGGTCTGGCAAAACCAAGCATGCTTGAATCCTGTCCCATATTCCTACAACACTATCAAGTTTTATGATTAGTAATAATAAAGTTGTTGAGCATATAGGTTTGGAGGTGCTGTAAAAGGGATTTCCAATACTGTCGAGGATGTTGGATGTGGTGACCCCAAGGCCTATTTCATTTTTGGTCAACAGTAATCACCTGGCCCCAGAATAGCCCTCAGTCGTTAGCTTTGGAAGTTCATGTGAGATCATGACATCGGGGAACCAACAGTGAATTCTAGTAGTTGTTGTTCAGTTGCTAAGCTGTGTCTGACTCTTTGCAACCCCGTGGACTGCAGCACTCAAACTTTCACTTTCCTTCACTATCTCTTGGAATTTGCTCATACTCATGTTTATTGAGTCGGTGATGCCATCCAACCATCTCATCCTTTGTCACTCCCTTCTCGACCCCTGCCCTCAATCTTTCCCAGTATCAGGGTCTTTTCCAGTGAGTTGGCTCTTTGCATCAGGTGGCCAGAGTATTGGAGCTTCAGCTTCAAACATCAGTCCTTCCAATGAATATTCAGGGTAGATTTCTTTTAGGACTGACTGGTTTGATCTCCTTGCAGTCCAAGGGACTCTCAAGAGTCTTCTACAGCAACACAGTTTGGAAGCATCAATTCTTCAGTGTTCAACCTTCTATATGGTCCAACTCTCACATCCATCCATGCATGACTCTGGGAAAAGCCATAGCTTTGACTAGAAGGACCATGGTCTGCAAAGTGATGTCTCTGCTTTTTAATATGCTGTCTAGGTTTGTCATAGCTTTTCTTCCAAGGAGCAAGTGTCTTTAATTTCTTTGATGCAGTCACCATCTGCAGTGATTTTGGAGCCCAAGAAAATAAAATCTGTCACTGTTTCCATTTTTTCCTGATGTATTTGCCATGAAGAGGCAGGGGCGGTGCCATGATCTTTTTTTTTTTTTTTTTTTTGTATGTTGAATTTTAAGCCATCTTTTTCACTCTCCTCTTTCACCCCCATCAAGTGGCTCTTTAGTTTCTCTTCACTTTCTTCCATTACAGTGGTATTATCTGCATATCTGAGGTTGTTGATATTTCTCCTGGCAATCTTGATTCCAGTTTGTGGTTCATCCAGCCCAGCATTTCACATGATATACTCTGAATATAAGTTGAATAAGCAGGGTGACAATATACAGCCTTGACATACTCCTTTCCCAATTTGGAACCAGTCCGTTGTTCCATGTCCAGTTCTAACTGTTCCTTCTTGAACTACATACAGTTTTCTCAATAGACAGGTAAGGTGGTTTGGTATTTCCATCTCTTTAGGAATTTTCCAGTTTGTTGCAGTCCACACAAAGACTTTAGCATAATCAATGAAGCAGAAGTAGAGTTGTACTTAGCTCTCCAATACAAATAATTCTATAGGTCTTCTTTATCCTTTGTAAGGCACTGGTTGTTTATAATAGAATGTGACATCTGTGATGTTAAGAATTTTTATATTTCATTCACTGTTATAGCATCACAACCTAGAAGAGTGTTTAGCACACAGTTGGCACTCAATAAATAGTTCTTGAATAAGTGAATGAATGGTTACTAAGCAATATAAAATAAATAGGTTTTAAAGAAGATAAACCAAGTAACTTCTGAGCAACTCCTCTATAAAAACAAATCATGGTAACTCAATCATTTATTTAATGAATTTATTGATTTTTTTAGATTAGGAAATTTCAGAAGACATAGTATAGCTGAAGAAAGTAAGACATTTGACATGCTTGAAAATTATCTTCCTATAGGACAAAAAATGAGCTGAATACAAAGACATTTAAGTAGGTTCATTATTCTCTAAACAACTATATCCAAAGCTCCCTTTTTTTTTTAATAATCAGTGCCAATTTGGAGTGAAGTCTCTAGTTGTATGCCACAAGGCTCTGTTCTTGATACTTATATTAAATATTTTTATTAGTAGTTTATTTGCATAAAGTGAGAACATACTCATAGAATATTCAGATAATACATAACTGGAGTAAAGGCCTCTATGTTGAATAGCAGAGTCAGGATTTTCAAATGTCTTACCAAAAAGAACAACACATTGAATCTATCATGGTGATAAGTAACAAGAATAAGGTGGGGATGACAATGGTAAATTCAGTATAAACCAAAAGGTAGATGTGATCAAAAAATTTAATGACAGGAAACTTCCTATTACAATATACAGCACTGCTGTATAATATATAGTAAACTTATCAAGAGAATAGATCCTAAGGATACTGATCACAAGGAAAATTTTTTTCTTTTTACTGTATTTATATGATATGATGGATATTAACTAAGAGTATTGTGACAAATATTTCACCATGTATGTAAATCAAACCATTATGCTGTACCTCTTAAAAGTATAAAGTACTTTTAGTATCATATCCAAAAAATCCTTGCCAAGACCAATGTCTAAAGGATTTTTTCCTATGTTTTCTTCTAAAAGTTTTATGCTTTCAATTTTTTAAAGTCTTTAATCCATTTCAAGTTAATTTTTGTGACCTGTGCAAGACAGTGGTCCAATTTCATTCTTTAGTGTGTGAATAACCAGTTTTCCCAGCACTATTTATTAAAGAGGCTGTCCTTTACCCATTTGAATGTTCTTTTTTTTTTAATTTATTTTTTTTCTTTTTTTTGTATTTATTTATTTTTTTACATGAACTCCCAATCATGAACCCCCGTCCCACCTCCCACCCACATCATCCCTCCAGATCACCCCCATACACCAGCCCCAAGCATCCTACATCCTGCATTGAACATAGACTGGCAATTCATTTCTTACATGATAGTATACATATTTCAATGTTATTCTTCCAAATCATCCCACCCTCTCCCTCTCCCTCTCCTTCTCCCTCAGAGTCCAAAAGTCCGCTCTACACATCTGTGTCTCTTTTGCTGTCTTGCATACAGCAACAAAAGCAAAAATCAGTAAGTAGGACTACATCAAACTAAAAAGCTTCTAGACAGCACAAGTGACAATCTACAGAATGGGAGAAAATAATTGCAAAATATACCTGTTGAGTTAATATCCAAAATATAAAAGGAACTCATAAACTCAACAGCAAAATCGTCATCATCCTATTTAAAAGTGAACAGAGGATCTGAATAAACATGGCCAATATGTACATGAGAAGATGTTCAATGTCACTAATAATTAGGGAAATGCAAATTAAAACCACAATAAGATATCACTTTACACTTGTTATAATGGCTATTATATTTAAAAAAAAAAAAAGGCCAAGAGGTAGCAAATGCTGGTGAAGATGTGAAGAAGTGCGCCCTGCTGATGGGCAAATAAATGGCTACAACCATTATGGAAAACAGCATGGAAGTTCCTCAAAAAACTAAACGTAGGCCTACCACATGATCCAGTAATTCTACTCCTGTATCTGAAGGCAATGAAATTATTATTGTGAAGAGATATCTGCATTTCCATGTTGAGTGCAGCATTATTGTCAATAGCCAAGACATGGAAACAACCTAAGTGTCTGTCAACAGATGAATGGATAAAGAAAATGTAATACATATACACACTCTGGAATATTACTCAGCTCCCCACAAAAGGAGATCCTACCATTTGTAACAACACAGAGAGATCCTGAAGGCATTATGCTGAAAGAAGTATGTCAGACACAGAAAGACACATGCTATATGATCTCACTTACACATGAAATCTAAACAAGCTGATCTCAGAATCAAGGAGTGGACAGGATGCTGCCAGGAGCTTTGGAGTTGGGGAAATGAGGAGATGCTGGTCAAACGGTACAAACATAAGATGAATAAGTTCCTAGGGCATCTGATATACACGATGGCAGCTACAATTAACTAGACTGTATCCCCTGAAGTAGGAAGTGACAACTCCAGTATTCTTTCCTGGAAAATTTCATGGACAGAGGAGCCTGGTGGGGTATAGTCCATGAGGTCACAAACAGTTGGACACAACTGAGCAACTGAGCACACACATTGTAGACTTTAAAGTTGCTAGGAGAGTACATCTCAAACATTCACACCACTACCACAAACACTGGAAAAAATGATAATTATGTGAGGTGAAGAATGTGTTAACTAACCTTGTTGTGGTAATCATTTTGCAGTATATAGGTGTATCAAATCACCAACTGTACACCTTAAACTTATACAATGGTACACGTTAATCATATGTCAATAAAGCTGGAAAAAATAATCTAAAAAAATAAAAGTATAAAGTAATATATATCAATTATTTCTCAATAAAATTGGAAAAAAATTGAGATCATAGGCAATAATAATAGTGAGATAGTTTCTAGAATTCTATAAGGTTCCATAATCATTTAGAATATTGCATCTGTTCTGGAAACCACATTCTAAAAGGAAATGAACAAATTTTATTCCACTGAGAGGAAAATAAATAGAAAGATGAAGCTGATATGTAGTATCAGTTGGTGAGACCAGCGTGAAGACACTGTAACTGAGCAGGACCCTATAGGGCCTTCCAGGGACAGCCCTGCCCACTTGTCCTTTGCTTTAACTTCTCTCTGAAGTATCTAGATAATAGTATTTGATGCATATTTCCTGAGTTGTAAAAAGTAGAGGTAAAAATCCTTCCCCTCCTCAACAAATGGAAGATGTTAACTACTTTAGGACCTTGAACACATATTTCCAGGCCTCCTGGAGCCTAAGGACTGATAATGTTAACCCTGTGATATCACCCTGCTACCTCACCATCAGTCAAACAGAGAATTTGATCACAGTTCTGATCACAGACCCTGCAAACCCCCCTCTTCCCCAACCAAGCTTTTAAAAATGCTTTGCTGAAACCCTTCTGGAAGCTACAGGCCTTTTAGGGCATCAGCCACTTGGTCTCCTTGCAGAACCCTGCAACAAATCTTTCTCTGCTGCAAACTCCAATGTTTCTGTTTTTTGGCCTCATTGGGCATCGCTAACATGAACTTAGATTCACCACATCATCCCTGTCATAAGAAATACTGGGAGAGGGCAAAAGCAGGGGACTGCGTGACACTCATTTTGAAATATTTTAGAGATATTTTAGAGAAAGGTAGCATAGTATAGTAAGACAGTATGTTGTAGAGAAATACATTTAAGTTTACCTCTCAACTCTGCCACTACACAGATTTCTAGCCTTGAACAAATTACTTAACCTTTATTTAACACCTCATTTTTCTCTTCTGTAAAATGTGGATAATAATAGCACCAATCTTCTAGAACCATTATGTGGATCTACTGAATTATTTTCTGTAAAGCACTCAAAAAAATGCCTGATAGATATCAACTGTGATATAAGTGTTTGTAAAATAAAATATAAAGAGGTTTTTTTTTCAGAATTAAATGACTTGATATATATATATATATAGTGGATAGTAAATATGATAGTAAAGTAAGATAGGTGGTATCATTTATCTCCAAGGACTGTATGTGAAAGTTTTTTTTTTCTTTTTTATTTTTTTTTCTTTTACTTTATTTTACTTTACGATGCTGTATTGGTTTTGCCATACATCAACATTAATCTGCCATGGGTGTACACGTGTTCCCAATCCTGAATCCCCCTCCCCCCTCCCTCCCCATACCATCTCTCTGGGTCATCCCAGTGCACCAGCCCCAAGCATCCTGTATCCTGCATCAAACCTAGACTGGTGATTCGTTTCTTATATGTATGTGAAAGTTTAATTAGAGTTGATCTTCAAAAAATATTCTAGGAAAATAGCAGAAATATACAAGGAGTTGAAACTGCATCTCGACAGACAAAAGAACTCTTAAATATTAAATAGTAAGAGCTTTGCAGAATGTGAGCAGAAGGTAAAGAACCTATATTCTTCATTCAGCTAGATGTTGAGTTCAAGGTATAACTTTCCTTTGCAAGTTGCTTTTTTGATATTTGATTTCATCACTGTAAAATGGGCAAACATATAAGGTAATTCTGTCAATTAAATGAGATATGTTGCTGACTCTTTGCAACCAGGCTCCCCTGTCCATGGGATTCTCTAGGCAAGAATACTGAAGTGGCTTGCTATACCCTACTCCAGGGGTTAAGTGTCAATTTTGTTGAGAGTGCTAGTCTGTCTTATTTCTTGTTATAACCCTAGTTACCTAAAACAGTGTCTTGAACTTGAAAGGTGCTCAGTAAGTATTTATTGAGTGGATTTATTGAATGAAAGTGCTCAAGTAAACCTCAGTTACCTTTCCCATTCCTTAATGAAAATCAAATCTCCATATCTACTCAGAGAAACACTTGAATATACTCAGAAGGAGGCATGGGAAAGAATGTTTCTAACATTGTTTATAGTAGTGAAAAAAAGGGAAATCCTAAAAAGAAAATGGGTATATAAACTTTCATGCTGTGGATTACTATGCAACTAAAATGAATAAAACATGACTATATGACATAGAAAATTTTATAAGTAATATTTAATAAAAATAGCAAAGAAAAAATTCAGTTTTATGATTCCTTAATATGATGATAAGCATACAAAAAAGCTAAGAAAAAAGAAAAATAATGTTATCTCTGTAAAAAGGATTGAAATTGAATGAAGAATACAGTACCGATAAAGGAATTCCTGTCTAATCATTGAAGTTCTAATAACTTTTGAAGACTCTGCCTGCAAGGTGGTTCAGTTCAGTTCATTCACTCAGTCGTGTCCAACTATTTATGACCCCATGAATTGCAGGACACCAGGCCTCCCTGTCCATCACCAACTTCTGGAGT
>SJYX01018298.1:72344-110555 GCA_006410675.1 Oreotragus oreotragus | reverse complement strand
ATGAAAGTGAAAGAGGAGAGTGAAAAAGTTGGCTTAAAACTCACCATTCAGAAAACGAAGATCATGACATCTGGTCCCATCACTTCATGGGAAATAGATGTGGAAACAGTGGAAACAGTGGCAGACTTTATCTTTTTGGACACCAAAATCACTGCAGATGGTTATTTTAGCCATGAAACTAAAAGACCCTTACTCCTTGGAAGGAAAGTTATGACCAACCTAGATAGCATATTTAAAGCAGAGACATTACTCTGACAAAAAATGTCCGTCTAGTCAAGGCTATGGTTTTTCCAGTAGCCATGTATGGATGTGAGAGTTGGACTGTGAAGAAAGCTGAGTGACAAATAATGATGCATTTGAACTGTGGTGTTGGAGAAGACTCTTGAGAGTCCCATGGACTGCAAGGAGATCCAACCAGTCCATTCTAAAGGAGACCAGTCCTGGGTGTTCTTTGGAAGGAATGATGCTAAAGCTGAATGTCCAGTACTTTGGCCACCTCATGCGAAGAGTTGAATCATTGGAAAAGACTCCGAAGCTGGGAGGAATTGGGGGCAGGAGGAGAAGGGGATGACAGAGGATGAGATGGCTGGATGGCATCACCGACTCGATGGACGGTGAGTTTGAGTGAACTCCGGGAGTTGGTGATGGACAGGGAGGCCTGGAGTGCTGCAATTCGTGGGGTCACAAAGAGTTGGACACGACTGAGTGACTGAACTGAACTGAACTGATCGTAAATGAGAGAAAGCTGTCTGTATCTGAAAGTAAATGACTTTTTTATGTTCAAAAGTTAAACTCATAAAGACAAACAAGTGGAGTATTTGGTAATCATAGCAGGTACTCAAAACTCAGAAAGAAAAAATGTTCTTCCTAGCCCTCATGGACAAAATTAGATGAAGAATTTTGCTGTAGTCCAGAAATTAAGCATGAAAACTTTTAATTCTTAAAATATTATAATAAGCATCATTTAAGAAGTTACTGATAAAATGGAGTGTTTCGCTAGCTCTACATTATGAAAATATGCTAAACAAGTGGTAAGTGAGGAGTCATAATTTCTACTTGTGAGTATTCAGTCAAAAGATGAAGAATCATACATTATTTTATTAAATATTTCTCTTTCCCTTGTTTTGTTTCTTTCATGTTGTCATAATAGTGGGAAAAATATATGGGGGCCATCTAGTGGTCAATGCATTTTTGTTTGTTTGTTTGTTTGGCTTTGAAGCAAATTACTAGTTTTCTAGAATTTTCTCTCTCTTGCTGTCAAATAAAGTTAGAAAATAGTTTCTTTTCTGATAGGAATCTTTTGTTGATGTTTTTTCCAGTGAACTGTTTGGATGTTATACTTTGTAATCTGTTAACCTGTGGCAGAGTTTAGAATGACAGGTGGACTTGTGAATAATGCCTTAAATGTCAAGAGAGGACTTTGGTTAATCAGTTCAGTATTTCAGCAATTTCATTAGCAAAGGACATTATGAATGGAACTGACATAGTAAATCAGTTGAGAACCTGAATTAGTATTCGGCAAATACCTGTAAAGCTGATGTTTTTGTTGTTGTTGTTGTTGTTGTTTTTTACTGCTGGTATCTCTGTTGACTGATTAGCATTCATGCTGTATCTGTTGACTATCACGTGTTTGAGAGAGGGATGTCAATTAACTATGTATAGGCATGTACCTAGTTCCTATAATCAGGCAATTTACCTAGTTGGAATCCTGCTTGAACTTAAAAATCATAGTTATTCCTACCTGTTTCTCTTACCCTCTAAAGTAACTAATGTTATCAGTCTCTTACAAATATTCCTTGAAATATTTGTGACTCTCCAAGCATAATTTTAATTATAAAAAGAATATTGCACATACTGTCTTGCTACTTTTCTTAATTTAATATGTATTTTGATGATATTTCCCTACATGTACATATAGAGTAGGCGTCTTCTTTTGGAATTATTGCAAATTTCTTCATTGGGTAGAGGTACCATAATTTATTTCACCACTCCTCTACTGATAGGCATTTAACTTGTTTCCAATCTTAAGTTATTATAAAAAGTTAACAGATAGCATTCTTGTACATATTTTTTGCTCACATGTGATAATAATTTCAGAAAGTGAAAATAATAGTGAATAATTTTTAATTTTGATTTAATTTTTTAAATCAGCTTTTCAAATTGATGGTACAAAAATATTTGAATATAGTTGTGTTACCATGTTGATATCAAGTGAATTCTGACATTCTGGCTGCCATTGTGGATCACAAACATGGTAGTTTAGTTGGAACACATACACATGGAAAATTGTTTGTAAAGCTGAAGACTACTTTCTCTTCCTTAGACTATAAAGGAAGCCTGCATTTCAAGCTTAATTAAGTGAAAATCTGTCAAAGGTCGTGAACCAGGCAAAGCATGGAGCTGGCAATATAGATGCCATTGGAACTAAATTCCATATTGATATTTTGTTTTGGACATTTTAATATTTTTAGAAGACATATTTCCTGGGTATGCATGCTTCTGAAACATAGTAATTTCCATTTAATCTTTAAGTAAAAATTATTTCTTAATAATCAAATGTTATTTACAGTATTGAATTTCAGTCAAATTATGATTTCAAATAATTAAATTCAATTTTCAGTATTTGTAAACTAAATGTTACCTTTGAAGATGCTATTTTTTTTTAAAGCTATTGCATCATGCTCTCGTAAGCTGGGGTAAATTTTCTCAGTTATTACACAATAGTTTATACATTTTTTTAAAAAGCATGTACACAGGCTTACTATACAAATTAATGATTTTACTCCATTAACTGCTTGCATTTTCTATGATCCATTAAAGTGAAATATGATTGATGAAAGACATATGGACCAATGGGAAATTAAGCCTGTCTGTTTTAATCACCATTATATACCAAATATCAATTCAACATTTGGAATATATTTGAGTTAAAAAATACTTGCTCTTTTAATTAATATTTCACACCATGTTGCAGTGAATTTAAAGAGGAATATCCAGATTCTTCTATTTTAATTTCTTTGTTATAAGTATGCTTATCATATGCTCAAATCTCCTAAATATTACACCCACCAGAACACCCCCTAACTCATTTTAAATATTATCAATAGTCCAGTTTGCAGATGACAGTCACTTAACTGATGGATAAGCAGAGAGAGTTATATCAAATTGTTTTGCAACATTCGTTTTCCTGTCCAAATCAAGTACTTCTTTTCTGTGTAATATGTAGAAAATGTACACTGAGATACTACTATGAATAAGTAATCAGAAAATGGTTTAAAACTGTTATATTTAATATCAATTGTTACCATTTTTGAGCATTTTCCATGTGTGAGCCACCTGGTAATTTATTTAAAATTAGGCCAATTATATGGTGTGTTCAACTTTCAAAGTTATTTTATAGAGATCATCTTATCAGAATATTCACTGCAAAAGGCATATTATAACCTGAACTGAGAAAATCAGCATTTATTATAGTCCTTCCAGATTTCTGGTCATTAATAATAAACAATGAAAAAAAGAGGATTTTCATCAATCCTGTTGTAACTGACACTATTTTGAGTAAGAAGTAATTCATACAAGTATGGGTTGGATTTTGTCCCCCTAAAATTCTGTCAAAATCCTAACCCTCAGGACATGTGAGTTTTTGGAAATATTGTTGTTGTAGATGTAACTACTTACCCTGATCCAATGACTCGTGTCCTTATAAAAAGTGTAAATCTGAACTCATAGAAAGACACATAGGGAGAACAACATGTAAAGATACTTCTACAAGTCAAGAAATGCCCCAGGTTGCCAGCAAACCACCAGAAGCTAGGGGAGATGTATAGAACAGATTATTTCTCACAGTCCTTGGAGTGAACCAACTCTACTGCTGCTAAGACTTTTAGTCCCTGAAACTCTGAGTCAATAGATTTCTGCTGCTCAAGCCACCCAGTTTATGGTACTCTATTATAGCAGCCCTAGCAAACAAATATCATATCTCATGGTTATGACCAGTGATTCTACTAGGCAATTATCTTAATAGTCGATGGTTGGAATTCCTTGGCAGTCTAGTAGTAAAGACTGCACTAACACTGCAGGGAGCATTGGTTCCATCCCTGGTCAGTTGTATAACTATTAAGATCTTACATGCCACATGGCCCCACCAATGGTAAAGAGAGTGGTACATGTTTACTACAATCCACATTCTAGCATAGACTGGAAAGTCAGTAGCTGCTGACATTCTTAAAGAAGGAAAATTTTGCAGCCCCAGGGAGACTTAAAGCTTTTGTTTTGTACGTGGGGGAGGACAAGGGGAGGCTATTGGGAGGGGACAGGGGATAGGCTGGCAGGGGTAGCAGGGCTGAAGTTCCTTATTGGGTATGATGAATCCCTCCTAAGAAAGTGGCACTATAAGTTCTGCTTGCTTTTCTCATTGTTTGCTCAGATACCAGATGCAGTAAAATAGGACAGAGCCTCACACAGCTTCATCGGGTTAAATTAGTATTGAAATAATTACATTTTCAGGTAATAGTTTTAAAGTAAACAGTTGACGTCCATTCCTGAATCTACATATCTATTAATACCAAGAATATCTAAAAGGGAATTCTGCTGCTGCTGCTGCTAAGTCGCTTCAGTCATGTCCAACTCTGTGTGACTCCATAGACGGCAACCCACCAGGCTCCCCCGTCCCTGGGATTCTCCAGGCAAGAACACTGGAGTGGGTTGCCATTTCCTTTTCCAATGCATGAAAGTGAAAAGTGAAAGTGAAGTCGCTCAGTGGTGTCCGACTCCTAGCAACCCCATGGACTGCAGCCCCCCAGGCTCTTCTGTCCGTGGGATTTTCCAGGCAAGAGTACTGGAGTGGGGTGCCATTGCCTTCTCTGAAAAGGGAGTTTTATATTATTTTAATTTAGTTTCTACTTGTGTGATGGTATAAATTCAGTTTTTCTATTGCATAATGGTTTAAATTTGGTAAATGTGTTTTCAGCATACTTAATGTTTTATTAAAGCAAAAAACTGGCTGTACAGTTCCTGGATGATATAATTCCTAGTGATATCAAAAGAGATGTTTGCTGATTCATTCATTCTCATGTTTTAAGAATATACAGAAAAAGAAAAATAGGATACCTGAGATTTTGTTTAAGACTTGTTGAAATTTATATGCTTTTGATGAATACTTACAGCATTATAGCATTCCTAGCAGTAAAGAATTTGCCTGCAATTCAACCTGCATATGAATCCCCTGGAGTAGGGAATGGTTTAGTAGTAGAAGTAGTAGGCAAGTATCCTTGCCTGAAAAACTCCATGGACAGAGGACCCTGGTGGGCTACAGACCATAGTGTCACAAAGAGTTGGATACAGCTGAGCAACTAACATTTCACAGTACTCAGCCTCTTAAGTTAATTTTTTTAAGATTCAGTTTTTGAAAGTAGAACACTAAAAATATACACAATTCTCTGTTGGTGATATCTGCTAGATAATATATCCACAAATGGTCTACATGAAGACATTTGCACTTCAGAAATTTAAAAAAGCTATTAATTTTTATGTTTTAACTGATTCACACATCAGTTCAGTTCAGTTCAGTTGCTCAGTTGTGTCCAACTCTTTGCCACCCCATGAATTGCAGCACGCCAGGCCTACTTGTCCATCACCAACTCCCAGAGTTCACTCAGACTCATGTCCATCGAGTCAGTGATGCCATCCAGCCATCTCATCCTCTGTCATCCCCTTCTCCTCCTGCCCCCAATCCATCCCAGAATCAGAGTCTTTTCCAATGAGTCAACTCTTCACATGAGGTGGCCAAAGTACTGGAGTTTAAGCTTTAGCATCATCCCGTCCAAAGAACACCCAGGCCCAGGACTAATCTCCTTTAGAATGGACTGCTTGGATCTCCTTGCAGTCCATGGGACCCTCAAGAGTCTTATCCAACACTACAGTTCAAAAGCATCAATTCTTTGGCACTCAGCTTTCTTCACAGTCCAACTCTCACATCCATAAAGTTGTATCTTAAAAACTGAGTGGTAGTTAAAATTATCTTTTTTTCTGGAACTTTTTATTTGAAAATAATGTCAGAATTATAGAAACACTATAAAAATCATAAATAATTTTTATATATTCTTCAAGGAGCCCTGAATCTTAAAATTTTACCCTAGCACACTTGATGTTTCTATTTCTCTTTCTCTCCTCTCTCATATATATATCTATGATTTTTTCAACACTATTTGAGAAAAGGTTGGAGATATAATTGCCTCAATTTCTAAATATCTCAATAGGTATTTTCTTAAAACATAGGTCTTACATTACATAAGCATAGTAAACTTATCAAAATGAGTAATTTTGATAATTACTAAAAATGATAATTTTTAGCCCTGATATTCCATTTCACCATTTTTCAAACTAGTGTCCTTCATATGAAAGTAAAAGGAAATATTTGATTCAGGACCTTTTCACAAATGTTTTTCAGTATCACATCATTTTAGTCTCTTTTAATCTGAAACTTTCCAAAAAAAATTATTTCTGGACATTTTTGGACAGTACATATTTGTCAAATATCCCTCAGTCTAGGTTTATTTGATAGTTCCTTTAGATTTAATTTACACATTTTTGACAGGTTTATCACAGAATTAATAGTGGTTCTTTTCATCATATATCATGAGGTCCATGATGGCAATTCATCCCATTACTGGTAATGTTAAACTTGATCATTTGCTCAAAGGGTTGTCTGGTTTCTTCACTAGTTTTCCGTTTGTAAAAATCAATAAGAATCTTTGAGACTAATTAAATATCTTATTTCTTTCTCATCTTTCACTAGCTTTGGTGCCCAATGATGATCCTTGTCTAAAGCAATTATTGTCATGGTAGTTGCCAAGTGGTGATTTTCTAGTTAGTTCATTCCTTTTCACTAGTTGGGATTCTGTTGTAAGGATGAGTTTTCTCTCCTTTATTTATTTATTTTTATTTACATATATTAAGATGAAGTCATGATTTCCTAGGATTCCCTGATAGCTTAACTGGGAAAGAATCTGCCTGCAATGAAGGAGACCCCGGTTTGATTCCTGGGTTGGAAAGATCCGTTGAAGAAGGGATAGGCTCCCCACTCCATGATTTCTTATCTATTCCTGCATCATTTATTGTGATTCTTGAATTATTCCTGATTTGGCCACTGTTAGCCCCATCAAACTGACTTCTGTGTCCTTTTAACATGTCATAAACATTATTTGAGCATTTCCTCATTTTCTAACAGAAGTTCTTTCAAGCTTATTCTATACATTGCCTGTTCCAAACCTTCCCAAGGAATCTGGTTCCTATTAGTAAAAAATTTTATGTAGAAACCAAGATCTGGGTGCTAAATGTACTATCGATTGCTAGCAGTGTATCATTGCTTCTGGGTCCCATATATATATACTATTTTAAAATATATATTAATAACATACTAAAGTATAATAATATGTAACATTAAAATAAAATTATATAATACAAATAATATACCACATTAAAATATGCACTTTGTATGTATTACATATATAAATGTATGTGTATTATACATATGGGCTTCTTTGGTGGCTCAATGGTAAAGAATTGGCCTGCCATCATAGGAGACTTGTTTGATCCCTGGGTCTGGAAGAAACCCTGGTGAAGGAAATAATAAGTCACCCCAGTATTTTTACTTGGGAAATCCCATGGACAGAGGAGCCTGATGGGCTCCAGTCCATGGTGTCACAAAAGAGTCGGATACAATTTAGTGATTAAACAATAACAACAACAATTTATATAGGCCCTATTTTAGGTTCAGTTCAGTTCAGTTCAGTCACTCAGTCATGTCCGACTCTTTGCGACCCCATGAATTGCAGCATGCCAGGCCTCCCTGTCCATCACCATCTCCCAGAGTTCACTCAAACTCATGTACATTGAGTCGGTGATGCCATCCAGCTATCTCATCCTCTGTTATCCCCTTTTCCTCCTGCCCCCAATCCCTCCCAGCATGTGTGTGTGTGTGTGTGTGTGTGTGTATTCTGGATTTTATATATATATATATATATGTATGTATTTAACACTGATACTTTAAAATCTACTAAATAAAAGAGGGTTTNCATGAATTGCAGCATGCCAGGCCTCCCTGTCCATCACCATCTCCCAGAGTTCACTCAAACTCATGTACATTGAGTCGGTGATGCCATCCAGCTATCTCATCCTCTGTTATCCCCTTTTCCTCCTGCCCCCAATCCCTCCCAGCATGTGTGTGTGTGTGTGTGTGTGTGTGTATTCTGGATTTTATATATATATATATATATGTATGTATTTAACACTGATACTTTAAAATCTACTAAATAAAAGAGGGTTTATTCTTACTTTCCTCTTTCCATATTTTAAGCTCTCTTCTCTAACAGTAAAAATCCTGTCTCTAATTGTCCACAATGTATTTACTTATTTGGTCAGTTCTATTAATATAATATGCATATTTGTGTACTCAGCTATGTCTGACTCTTTGCAACCCCATGGATTGTAGCCCACCAAGCTCTTTGTCCATGGAATTTTCCAGCAGGAATACTGGAGCAGGTTGCCATTTCCTTCTCCAGGGGATCTTTCTGATCCAGGAAGCAAACCCACCAGTCTTGCATTTTTCTGTATTGGCAGGTGGGTTCTTTATCAGCTGAGTTACCTATACATAGTTTCAAAACTGCTAACTCAATCCACTGGGAAAACAAATCAAGCAACTAGGCTATGCATTATTTGTTTATAGTTTTAATTATCTATTCTGAGGGCATGTGATCAACATAGGCTTCCCTGGTGGCTCAGACGGTAGAGAATCTGCCTGCAATGTGGAATCCACAGCTTAATAGCTGTCAAGTCTCTTAGAATGAGAATTTGGGTTCAATACTGTTTAAATGTGATCATGCCACGAGGCTGTGGAATTCCTAGGGAAACCAGTTGACGTTAGTTGAGACAGACTACCCTCATGTTCAGGACTTCCCAGGTGGCGCTAGTGGTAAAGAATTTGCCTGTAAATGCTGTAGACACAGGAGATGCTGGTTCGATCCCGAGGTCAGGAAGATCCCCTGGAGGAGGACAAGGAGATCCACTCCAGTATTCTTCCCTGGAGAATTCCATGGACAGAGGAGCCTGACAGGCTACAGTCCATGGGGTCACAAAGAGTCGGACACGACTGAAGCAACCTAGCATGCAAGCATGCACCCTACTGTTGAGCGAACTGGTCAAGGTGAGTAATAGATGTGACCTCCCATTGTGACAGGTTTATAACCATGAAAGCTACAGGCACGTGGCTGAAAGGGACTGGGACCTGTGCTGTTCACTTTATGGTCTCGATCTGTTTTTGCCAAAGGACCAAATTATCTTGTGCCCAGGGGTGTAGTGATTAGGGTTCCTTCTCTCAAAATTGACAGAGGAAATGACTGTTTTCCAGAAGGAACTCTATTAAAAGGGAGAACACTTGAGTTATTGCTAAGGACATGTGACTTATGGAATGTCTCACTACAGCAGTACATGCAGCTTGGCGGCAGCATGGGTCATCTGTAGCAGGGGGAAATGCTCCTGAAGTCAACTCCTGTGGGGCGACCAGGAGAATTCCCATAATTTCCTAAATACCTATGTTTTAAAAAAACATTTAATTTCCCCAAGTGATCCTTTAATTCGTTTTTCTTTACTTGGCTTTTAGAACCAAAGAGAGATGCATAATTTCTTTTTTTTTCATTTAAAAAATGTGGGCTTCCCTGGTGGCTCAGTGGTAAAGAATCTGCCTGCCGGAGCAGGAGATCTGGGTTTGAGCCCTGATCCGGGAAGATCCCGTATGCCACAGAGCAACGAAGCCCATGTTCTAGAGCCGGGAGCCACAACTGTGGAGCCCACATCCTGCCACTACTGCAGCCTCCGCGTCCCAGAGTCTGAGCTCGGCAACAGGAGAAGCCGCAACCAGAAGCCTCTGGACCCCCAACTAAAGAGTTGCTCCCGCTGTCTGCAACTAGGAAAAGCCCACCTAGCAACGAAGACCCAGTGCAACCAAGATTAAACATAAATTAAGTACAATAATAAATTAAAAAATAGTTTTAGGTAAAAAAAGTTTATATAAAATAACGAACATCTTTTTTAAATGTTCCCGGTTTTACCTAGAGAATAATGAGCTGCCCAGTGGTCAGGAGAGAGAATGTTATCAGCAAATGTTGGCGGAGTAATTTTTTTATTCTCGATGCAGAAGCAATTGTACTACAGTGTTATGAGATGATGAGCCAACAGAAATTCCACATGGAGCCAAATGGGCCGCTGTGTTCCAAGTTACTCACATGGGAAGGGGCATATCTTGGAAAGATAAAAAAGCAAATTAGTGAAGAAGGTATTTTTCAAAGAGGAGAATGCCACGTACACTACTGAGTTTTATGAGCTGGGGGGGTTTTTGTATAAATGCTGCTTTGACACTTCAATAAAATGCTGGTAACGCTCCGTGCTGGGACTTCCCTGGTGGCGCAGATGGTGAAAGCTTTTCGAGCTGATGGGGGAGAAAAGCAGGGAGGGGGTGGATCGCCCCAGGTCATTTTTGCTTGGCTTTGGTGTGTCTTCTGTGGCTCACCATAACAGCTACCGTCGCTTTGCTTAATATTAAAAATCATATTTCCTGGGCACTCACAAATCATGGCAAAAAAAAAACCAGAAATAGCTTGGGGAAAGCAGAGCTTAAATTTTAAAACTGTCATATTAGACCTGAATGGTTGGTTCCTAGAAACATTGTTTGCACAGTGGACTATTGACAGCTGCCAATATTTGCCACATGAGGAGGGTGCCAGCTGGGTCACAGGGGTA
The DNA here is from genome assembly GCA_006410675.1 of Oreotragus oreotragus. Classification (NCBI taxonomy): domain Eukaryota; kingdom Metazoa; phylum Chordata; class Mammalia; order Artiodactyla; family Bovidae; genus Oreotragus; species Oreotragus oreotragus. Next base: position 99,761 of record SJYX01018298.1, on the reverse strand, counting down.
AGTCTTCTGGATCCCCCTGGAGAGTTCCTTCTGCTGAGCGCTGCAGAATTTCCTGGGTCTAAATTTCCCCCTGGCACCTCCGTGTCCCACAACTCAACTCCGTCCTGATTCCCCTGCCTCGCTGGTGCCTTTCTGCATCTAGAACTGAAGCCAGCACTGGCTGGAGGGGACAGAGTCGGTAATGGGAACCGCAGAAAGAGAACGATAAGAAAACAGATGGGTCTGTTGAGTTGGTACCATGGAGCCACGTCTCGTTGCATCTTTCTGAAGGAACGGGTTAATGGAAAATTGATGGTCTGGCTCATGCATGACATGGATAAACCGAACCACGTCCCCTCAAGTGAGGTTGTTAGTGAACTGTGAGCAGCTGGAACAAAAGACTGCTCCACAAAGGGGAGAGAGATGGAAATGCTCTTGAATACTCATGTACCTACACATGAACCCTGTCTCCTGTTTCACTGTTTTGGGTAATTGCCTCCTCCGAGTGTGTGTACATGGGGGCTGGGGAAGGTCCTGTAACTGGCTTCCTACCCTAGAATAGGGAAAAGGCGACAGATGTGTGCCCGTGTGGATGTGATGATGCAATGACATGGTATAACTGATCATCTGACTTCCTGACTCCCGGGGGAGCGTGTGTCCGGGAGCCCACAGGCGGGGAGCTGGAGGCAGTCTCTGGACACTGACAGTGGCCTCTGACCAGCAATCGTCAAGAAACGCAGGTCCTCATTCCTACAACCCAAGGAACTGAACTGTGCAAACCCAAGTCAATCCCTCTCCAGGTGGACCTCGATACCACCTCCCTAGTCAGCACTTCACTTATGATTTTTAAGAGCCCAAGAGTGGACCTAAATTTATCATACCTGGCTTCCTTACCCACGGAAAATATGAGAGAAGAGATGTGGACTTTCTTAAGCAGTCATGTTTGTGGGAAATTCTTATACAGCAATAGAAAATGAATACAGGGAGCCATTCCAAGAATTTAATCGAGGTACATCAAAAGAGACTAAATAAGACACAAGACCCAGTGTCTGTGTCAAGGAGCCTTCCTTCAGTGAGATTGTCTGGGGAAAATTTATATATATAGTAGTTTAGTATATAAAAGTTTTTGAGAACTCATGTAGTTCAAAAAAAATTTGCTTAGCAGTTAAAGTTGGAAGGTCCAAAATATATCTATTCAAAACAATTCTGCAGGTATTAATGTGCCAAGAGACATTTCTATCCATGGATGCTCAGGATGACCTGCTGGTTAAAGGCAAGGTACTTGGACGCAAAGCATGTGGTACCGCTGACTGTCACAGTATTTGTTCACCTCTGGTGACCACAAGGACAGTGGGCTGGAATTTCTAGGACTGACTACACTGGAGATCTTAAAGAAAAAGATGGGGCATGGCTTTAAACTCCCCACTCTATACTCAGAGAAATATAAGTCTGAAAATTAGTGGCTTTAAAAACGTCTTCTTCCGGACTCCCCTGGTGGTCCAGGGGTTAAGAATCCACCTGCCAGGGCAGGGGACGCAGGTTGGATCCCTGGTCTGGGAAGGGTCCACTTGCCTCAGGGCAACTAAACCCATGAGACACAACTGCCTGAGCTTGTGCCCCGCAGACCACAACTGCTGAGCCAGGTCCTAGAGCCTCTATTCCACAATGAGAGGAGTCGCCGCAGGCAGAAGCCTGCACAGGGCAGCTAGGGAGTAGCCCCCCGCTCGACGCAACCGGAGAGGCCAGAGTTCAGTGATGAAGACCCCATGGCCAAAAATAAAATAAACAGTTTAAAAAAACAATGCCTCAGTATTACTTTTACTTGTCTTCTTTCTTACAGCCACAGCGGAGCATCATTAAAAACTCCAACAAGGCACGGCGTTATTTAGGTTGCCACTTACAAACCAAGCTGGATGCACAGTTGCTAAATTTCTTATGTGAGGTAAGGAGAAGGCTGACTAAAGAGTAGGACTGAGAGATTTTGGATGGGGATGAACCTGAGTCTTGAATGCCAGCTTCCGTAGGGTCCCCTCTGGCCGTCAGACAGGCCCCTGTCCCCCAGTCCGAGGAGGCTGCCAAGGAGCTTCGCGTCCCCGTGAGATCTCAGTGGGGGCAGAGTGTTGATGGGGTTACCACCATATCCTTCTCCAGGCTGGTACATACAAGCATCTTCCAGCGTACTCTGTGTGGCGTAGCACAAAGTTTAATCTTGGAGGAGATAACTTGTACACACCAATCATTGCTAAATCAGCCAGTTTATACTGGCAGAAAAGTAGCAAATATGTGTGGGAATGGATTCCCAGATTGCTAGACCCACAAGACCAATAAAACGCGGGCTCAGCCCACACTTATAGTTTGTGGTACACTTCCCTGGGAATTTGAATTTAAGTGATAGTTCAAGCAGCTGGAAGTAGATGAAACAGTCTACTTGGATGACGGGATGGGACGTTGTCCTGAATTTAATGGGGCTGCCGGAACGCAGGGGAGGAAATCTAAGCGCTTGGGGAAATAATGGTGTTGGCGTACATTGTCATACACAAATGTTCCACCTGCTCCTTTACTGTGTCAACTATCAGGGCCCCAGAGACACTCAGTTTACTAAAGTGGTAGAAAGGCAATAGGTGGGGAAAACAGCATCCTTGAAAGCTCTTAGGTAACTGACCTGCAACTGATCTCTAGCTGAGGCTGATGGGATGGGCATCCACTGAAATGGGCACCTTGATTGTCGAAGTGATGAGCTCAGGGATGAAGCCATGTGGGAGCACGCTCAGACGCTACAGAGAAGGAGGGGAGATTATGGAAATGGGAAGCAGGAACGCGGCGTCCACCACTGGGTGCTGTTCCAAAGGCATCGGAAGTAAGGTGAAGTGAAAGGCACTGAGTCGTGCCTGACTCTTCCCAACCCCGTGGCAGTTGAGGAGCTTGGCACACAGTAAAAGCTCGGAAAGTGTGACCCAGGATTTATTATGGTGATTTCCTTGCCATCAGTCTGCCTCTCTTGATGTTTCTCCAAAGGTCTTTGCTGGGCAGACTCTAACACAGGGAAAAACATGCATCTCTGGCTTGTCCCCACGTGGGAAACAGTTGCTGGCTCCGTCCAGCCCACAGGATTACATAAGCCCCGGGCCCCGGGGGCCTGAGGTCTGTCCAACGGAACAACAGCATTTCTACTCAGACAATGTTTGCTCTTTGGAAAGCTATCGATTGATTAGATAGCTTTCCTCAGTCCTCAAACCTCCAGTAACCTCCTCCTCTCAAATCCTCCTTTTCAGCCAGTGACTTGGCCTCCTGTTCAACTGAGGGGTTGAGAAACGTCAGATGGAAACACTAAACCCTAAACCCTGCGGTCTTCTCATCTCAGATCTGAAACCTTCCCCAGGTCAGCTCCTCTTCCTGTGCTTCCAAAGGACGGGTCCCTTCCCTCATCAGAGAAAGACACACACCCAGTCCAGGCCCACGTCCCCAGGAGCTTCTCAGGGATGTTGCTCCTTGACCACCCCCCTCCGCCTCCATCAGCTCTGTGCTCCGCCGGGTCCTTGCCACCAGCGTCCCTCCCGCTCCTCTCGCTAGCCTCCGGTCTCTGCGTCCCCGCTCCTCCTCTCGCTCACCTCCAGTCCCTGCGTCCCGCTCCTCCTTCCGCTCACCTCCGGTCTCTGTGTCTCCTGGACCTCCTCTCACTCACCTCCTGTCTCTGCGTCCCCTGGACCTCCTCTCACTCACCTCCAGTCCCTGCGTCCCCGCTCCTCCTCCCGCTCACCTCCGGTCCTGCGTCCCCTCACCTGCGGTCCCGCTGCTCTGTCGTCCAGAAACGCGCGCCTCACAAAGTCTACCCAGGTCTCTGTGCCTCTTCTCGTTCCACTCACCCCCATCTGAGCTCTGAACCTGTGAACGTTTTCGAATCACTTCCATCTATGTTGTTCACATTTCCCTGTTTACTTTCAGCCAGAGGTGACATGATTTTTAAGATCAAGGGTGGGAGGAGAAGGGGATGACAGAGGATGAGATTGTTGGATGGCATCACCCATCACCACCTCAATGGACATGCGTCTGAGCAAACTTTGAGAGATGGTGATGGACAGGCAAGCCTGGCATGTTACAGTCCATGGGGTCACAAAGAGTCGGACACAACTGAGCAACTGAACTAAACTGATATCTAACTATGTGCAGAATAATCTCTTCTGGTAAGTGTAAATCCAGACTCTAGTTGAAAGAAAGCATTGGGTGACGGTTTAACCAGCCACATTGTCAGACCCTGTCAAGGTGTCTGACAATTGGGGAGCTGAGATGTGATGAAGTATGGTACCACACACGCATGGAGACCTTGACTCCAAGGCTGATGATCTGGTGACTTCCAGTTCTCTCAGCAGTCATTCTCGTCTTTGCTTCTCCAGGGGCTTATCGTGTGTGTGTGTGTGTGTGTGTGTGTGTGTCTGTGCGCACACGTGCACACACATGTGCTTACTCAGTCGTGTCTGACTCTTTGCAATCCCGTGGACTGTAGCCCACCAGGCTCCTCTGTCCATGGGATTCTCCAGGCAAGAACACTGCAGTGGGTAGCCCCTCCCTTCTCCACGGGATCTTCCCTACCCAGGGATCGAACCTGCATCTCTTGCATCTCCTGCTTTGGCAGGCAGGTTCTATACCCACCAGGTGCTTGCTGCTGCTAAGTCACTTCAGTCGTGTCCGACTCTGTGTGACCCCATAGACGGCAGCCCACCAGGCTCCCCCATCCCTGGGATTCTCCAGGCAAGAACACTGGAGTGGGTTGCCATTTCCTTCTCCAATGCATGAAAGAGAAAAGTGAAAGTGAAGTCGCTCAGTCTGTCCGACTGTTAGCGACCTCATGGACTGCAGCCCACCAGGCTACTCCGTCCATTGGATTTTCCAGGCAAGAGTACTGGGGTGGGGTGCCAAACCCGCTGTAAATGTGTGTGTCTCTTTGTCTGCTGTGTAACTCTTGCCAGGACGGGGCTCTTGGAAGGGACAGGCACGTCTAGTTGACTCAGCCCAGGACGCCCTCTGCCACAAGAGAGCCTGGGTCACCAAAAGCTTTCGCTGCGTGTGTCTGGGTCCACAGAGTCAGAGGATGAAGCCTCCTTCCAGAAACTCACTCTGTTAGGAGCAGAATGTGAGCTGCTCTCAGCTAGAAGGAGTTCACTCTGATTTTTGCCTCTGTTATTAAGCTCTAAAACAAAACGCTATAAAACACTTTAACATGAGAAAACTCTTGGACTTTATAAAATACCACCCACCCACTACCCCACCCCTGCAGTACAATGAGGCTTAACTGTTGGTTTGCTATACGTCCTGGGTGAATCTTCTTAATGAAATGACCTGAATATGTAGTTGCCCTAAAAGGGTTTCCCAGGTGGCTCGATGGTTAAAGACTTTGCCTGCAAAGCAGGAGACCCAGGAGAGGCAGGTTCGATCCCTGGGCCAGGGAGATCCCCTGGAGAAGGAAATGGCAACCCACTCCGGTATTCTCGCCTGGAGAATCCCATGGAGAGAGGAGCCTGGTGGGCTACAGTCCATGGGGTCACAAAGAGTTGGACACAAATGAAGTGACTGATCAGGTACACACATGCCCTTAAAATGTGAAATTTTCAGAAGACAAAACAAATGAGCAAATATAAACAAAACTCTGGAAATTTCTTGCACAAATGCAAAGCAAATATCCCCTCTCTGGACTTCACTTTGTGCAGTCAGGGATATAAACCAGAGCACAGTAATCATTCTGGGACCCCTTGGGTCCTTAAGCAAAGGACAGAGGCAATTTTCTCTTTTAGATACAAAACTAAGGAAGTAAACTCTGATTTGGAACAGGTGCCAATGCTTACGTGGATCATAAGCCATAATTCACTCTAAATGATGCTTTATCTCATCTTCCGATCCAAAATTTTCATTTTAAAGATGAGATGAAACCGTGGAACCCCTAAACTGTGTACTTATCCCTGAGGTTCTGAATGGGGTCGGGGTTATTCCAGGAGAGTGCAACCCTTGTTTACTGATGTTTAGCCGCCATGGCTTGCTGGTATTGTGGGAGGAGACACATAACTGATCACAAGTCATTAAATGTCTACAACCTGCATTTGGAAAAATCAATTACCAGCAGCACCCACAGACGTAAGAAGTTGAACAAATGAAATATAATGATTTGCTTCCTCCTGGGGATAATGGGAGACTAAATGAGAAAACATGTATTAAATGCTCTCTGAAAATGTCGTATAAATGCATGATATTAACAGCCAGCATTATGTTTTCAGCATTTTCTGGCTCATTAATTTATATCTGGGTTTCAAAAGATTTATCTGCCATTTTAACTGAAAGAAGCCTCATGACTTAATGTTTTTTTAATAGATTAAGTGTACATTCACAAAAGAAAACACTCATTGCTAACATGTAAAATGATTTTTAAAACTTGGCTTCTTATTAAAGAAACTTGGAGACCCGGGTTCTATTCCTGGGTCAGGAAGACCCCCTGGAGGAAGGCATGGCAGCCCACTCCAGGATTCGTGCCTGGAGAATCCCATGGACAGAACAGCCCAGTGGGCTACAGTCCACAGGGTCACAGAGTTGGACATGACTAAGCAGGTGGAAAGACTGATGCTGAAGCTGAAACTCCAGTACTCTGGCCACCTCATGCGAAGAGCTGACTCATTGGAAAAGACGCTGATGCTGGGAGGGATTGGGGGCAGGAGGAGAAGGGGACGACAGAGGATCAGATGGCTGGATGGCATCACCGACTCGATGCACATGACTTTGGGTAAACTCCGGGAGTTGGTGATGGACAGGGAGGCCTGGCGTGCTGCGAATCATGGGGTCGCAAAGAGTCAGACACGACTGAGAGACTGAACTGAACTGATGAAGCAAGTGACACGCATCAAAATCTTTTCTGAATATGTTATACCAAGATACACCAGCAGAGGGCAGGAACGCCTCATAATTTAACTAACAGTAACGTTTCTTGGATAGGAAGGGAGTTACAGTCATTTCAATTTTTCATTGCAAATCAAAGCATAACTATAAATTAATGTCTTATCCTGCCACCAGCCTCAGAGGTCATCGTAGTATGTTCTATAAATGAAAAAAAAAAAAAGGTTAGTTCTAATTACACGTGAAATCACTATTGTTTTATCTGGAGTTACTCTTTTCTTCTTGGTTTTACTCATCTTTAAATTGGATGAGACATCATAGGAGAGACAAAGACTGGCTACCAGTATCCTTCTTGGATTAATTTCTATGTATTGTGGCTTAAGGTATATATTTTGATTTATTATCCCTATAATTTAAATCACTTCAAATTCAATTACTGCATTTTCCTAACTCCTGCATTTCAAACCAAGAACACAGACGAGATCAACCTAAACAAAGCAACGCATGGGTTTTATTTTGTAAACCAGATCCTTTCCTCACACGTGTACAAGGAAATCCAAAATAGTGGGCGTGGCAGAGGTTTTCACCTGCCTGAGTGGGCGAGCGTGGTTTGCGTACATTTGAATTCTGCTATTTCTCGGTCCTGAAAATGGAACCCAATGAATCGGAACAGAAAACGTGTGGGCGGAAGGAGGTACCGAGGTAGAAGCAACATTCTTACTAAGCCCGAGGGTCAGTAGAGCTGAGGCAGAATCCTCAAGTAAGCAGGGCAGGGGATGGGGCACCCACACCCACTATTTCCAGTCAAATTTACCAGAATCGNTGAATCGGAACAGAAAACGTGTGGGCGGAAGGAGGTACCGAGGTAGAAGCAACATTCTTACTAAGCCCGAGGGTCAGTAGAGCTGAGGCAGAATCCTCAAGTAAGCAGGGCAGGGGATGGGGCACCCACACCCACTATTTCCAGTCAAATTTACCAGAATCGAGAACGCAGGGGAAAACTGCCATGAGCCAGGTTGCAGGCCACCTCCAGTGAGAGCCCCATGACCGTGCGTGTGCGTCGTCGCTCCGTCGTGTCTGACTCTTTGTGACCCCATGGACCATAGCCCCCCAGGCTCCTCGGTCCGCGGGATTCCCCAGGCAAGAACACTGGAGTGGGTTGCCACTTCCTTCTCTAGGGGACATTCCGGACCCAGGGATCAAACCCGGCTCTCCCGCATTTCAAACAGATTCTTTACCGTCTGAGCTATCAGAGAACCGTAAGAACCACCAAACAGGATAAGGGCTTCTATGAGAAACGAGTCTCCCACGAGCTTCAAACAGAGCGCAGACACTTAGTGATCAAAGGCTGAAGGAGCAGGTGGTCTTTACGTCACTTTGCAAATCCAGATGCTCTCAGGTTGACGTTGGCTGGTGGAGCATCTCCTGGGCACCAGCGGCTGCATCTGGGGGACCCTAGAGCCTTCGTCCTTCCCCATCCTGCCCTGGCGCGGCCCTGGCGCCCATGAATGAAGAGGCTGTCTATGTCTCTTCCCTTTTCTTCCAGACTTCAGTGGCCTGTCATTCTGAGCACCCTACTTCACATATAGGGACAAGCTATAACAAAAGAAAGTGTCAAACAGATCAAACTTTTTAAAAAATAATTAAACTTATTATTTTAATTGGAGAATAGTTCGGTTCAGTTCAGTCGCTCAGTCGTGTTCGACTCTTTGCGACCCCATGAATCGCAGCACGCCAGGCCTCCCTGTCCATCACCAACTCCCAGATTTCACTCAGACTCGCGTCCATCGAGTCACTGATGCCATCCAGCCATCTCATCCTCGGTCGTCCCCTTCTCCTCCTGCCCCCAATCCCTCCCAGCATCACAGTCTTTTCCAATGAGTCAACTCTTCGCATGAGGTGGCCAAAGTACTGGAGTTTCAGCTTTAGCATCATTCCTTCCAAAGAAATCCCAGGGTTGATCTCCTTCAGAATGGACTGGTTGGATCTCCTTGCAGTCCAAGGGACTCTCAAGAGTCTTCTCCAACACCACAGTTCAAAAGCATCGATTCTTCGGCGCTCAGCTTTCTTCACAGTCCAACTTTCACATCCATACATGACCACAGGAAAAACCATAGCCTTGACTAGGCGGACCTTAGTCGGCAAAGTAATGTCTCTGCTTTTGAATATACTATCCAGGTTGGTCATAACTTTTCTTCCAAGGAGTAAGCGTCTTTTAATTTCATGGCTGCAGTCACCATCTGCAGTGATTTTGGAGCCCAAAAAAATAAAGTCTGACACTGTTTCCACTGTTTCCCCATCTATTTCCCATGAAGTGATGGGACCGGATGCCATGATCTTCGTTTTCTGAATGTTGAGCTTTAAGCCAACTTTTTCGCTCTCCTCCTTCACTTTCATCAAGAGGCTTTTTAGCTCCTCCTCACTTTCTGCCATAAGGGTGGTGTCATCAGCATATCTGAGGTTATTGATATTTCTCCCGGCAATCTTGATTCCAGCTTGTGTTTCTTCCAGTCCAGCGTTTCTCATGATGTACTCTGCATATAAGTTAAATAAGCAGGGAGACAATATACAGCCTTGACGTACTCCTTTTCCTATTTGGAACCAGTCTGTTGTTCCATGTCCAGTTCTAACTGTTGCTTCCTGACCTGCATACAGATTTCTCAAGAGGCAGGTTAGGTGGTCTGGTATTCCCATCTCTTTCAGAATTTTCCACAGTTTATTGTGATCCACACAGTCAAAGGCTTTGGCATAGTCAATAAAGCAGAAATAGATGTTTTTCTGGAACTCTCTTGCTTTTTCCATGATCCAGCGGATGTTGGCAATTTGATCTCTGGTTCCTCTGCCTGTTCTAAAACCAGCTTGAACATCAGGGAGTTCACGGTTCACATATTGCTGAAGCCTGGCTTGGAGAATTTTGAGCATTACTTTACTAGCGTGTGAGATGAGTGCAATTGTGCGGTAGTTTGAGCATTCTTTGGCATTGCCTTTCTTTGGAATTGGAATGAAAACTGACCTTTTCCAGTCCTGTGGCCACTGCTGAGTTTTCCAAATTTGCTGGCATATTGAGTGCAGCACTTTCACAGCATCATCTTCCAGGATTTGAAACAGCTCAACGGGAATTCCATCACCTCCACTAGCTTTGTTCTTAGTGATGCTTTCTAAGGCCCACTTGACTTCACATTCCAAGATGTCTGGCTCTAGATTAGTGATCACATCCTCATGATTATCTGGGTCGTGAAGATCTTTTCTGTACAGTTCTTCTGTGTATTCTTGCCACCTCTTCTTAATATCTTCTGCTTCTGTTAGGTCCATACCATTTCTATCCTTTATCGAGCCCATCTTTGCATGAAATGTTCCCTTGGTATCTCCAATTCTCTTGAAGAGATCTCTAGTCTTTCCCATTCTGTTGTTTTCCTCTATCTCTTTGCATTGATTGCTGAAGAAGGCTTTCTTATCTCTTCTTGCTATTCTTTGGAACTCTGCATTCAGATGCTTATATCTTTTCTTTTCTCCTTTGCTTTTCGCCTCTCTTCTTTTCAGTGCTATTTGTAAGGCTTCTCCAGACAGCCATTTTGCTTTTTTGCATTTCTTTTCCATGGGGATGGTCTTGATCCCTGTCTCCTGTACAATGTCACGAACCTCATTCCATAGTTCATCAGGAACTCTGTCTATCAGATCTAGGCCCTTAAATCTATTTCTCACTTCCACTGTATAATCATAAGGGATTTGATTTAGGTCATACCTGAATGGTCTAGCGGTTTTCCCTACTTTCTTCAATTTAAGTCTGAATTTGGAAATAAGGAGTTCATGATCTGAGCCACAGTCAGCTCCTGGTCTTGTTTTTGTTGACTGTATAGAGCTTCTCCATCTTTGGCTGCAAAGAATATAATCAATCTGATTTCGGTGTTGACCATCTGGTGATGTCCATGTGTAGAGTCTTCTCTTGTGTTGCTGGAAGAGGGTGTTTGCTATGACCAGTGCATTTTCTTGGCAAAACTCTATTAGTCTTTGCCCTGCTTCATTCCGCATTCCAAGGCCAAATTTGCCTGTTACTCCAGGTGTTTCTTGACTTCCTACTTTAGCATTCCAGTCCCCTATAATGAAAAGGACATCTTTTTTGGGTGTTAGTTCTAAAAGGTCTTGTAGGTCTTCATAAAACCGTTCAACTTCAGCTTCTTCAGCATTACTGGTTGGGGCATAGACTTGGATAACTGTGATATTGAATGGTTTGCCTTGGAAACGAACAGAGATCATTCTGTCGTTTTTGAGATTGCATCCAAGTACTGCATTTCGGACTCTTTTGTTGACCATGATGGCTACTCCATTTCTTCTGAGGGATTCCTGCCCGCAGTAGTAGATATAATGGTCATCTGAGTTAAATTCACCCATTCCAGTCCATTTTAGTTCGCTGATTCCTAGAATGTCGACGTTCACCCTTGCCATCTCTTGTTTGACCACTTCCAATTTGCCTTGATTCATGGACCTGACATTCCAGGTTCCTATGCAATATTGCTCTTTACAGCATCGGATCTTGCTTCTATCACCAGTCACATGCACAACTGGGTATTGTTTTTGCTTTGGCTCCATCCCTTCATTCTTTCTGGAGTTATTTCTCCACTGATCTCCAGTAACATATTGGGCACCTAATGACCTGGGGAGTTCCTCTTTTGGTATCTTATCATTTTGCCTTTTCATACTGTTCATGGGGTTCTCAAGGCAAGAATACTGAAGTGGCTTGCCATTCCCTTCTCCAGTGGACCACGTTCTGTCAGCCCTCTCCACCATGACCCGCCCTTCTTGGGTTGCCCCGCGGGCATGGCTTAGTTTCTTTGAGTTCGACAAGGCTGTGGTCCTAGTGTGATTAGATTGACTAGTTTTCTGCGAGTATGGTTTCAGTGTGTCTGCCCTCTGATGCCCTCTTGCAACACCTACCATCTTATTTGGGTTTCTCTTACCTTGGGCGTTTGCGTTGGTTTCTGCCAAATATCAACATATTTCTGTCAAATACCTGCCAATAAATAGAAATCTCCCATCAGTATACATGTGTCCCCTCCCTCTTGAACTTCCCTCCCAGCTCCTTCCCTTTCCCAACCCTCTAGGTTGTGACAGAGCCCTGGTTTGAGTTCCCTGAACCATTGGCTATGTATGTTACGTATAGTAATGTACATGTTTCCATGTTACTCTCTCCACAGAAATCCCACTCTGTCCTTCCTCCTGCCCCTGCCCCCAGTGTCTCAAATAGATCAATCTTCTTTTAAAAAAAATTATTGAAGTATAGTTGATGCTTATACTATTAATAAGTTATAGGTATACAATATAGTGATTCATAATTTTTGAAGATTATACTCTATTTACATAATTGTAAAATATTGGCTATATTCCCCATGATGTACAGTATATGCTTTTAACTTATTTCCTCCATAATGGTTTCTACGTCTTACTCCTCGACCCCCGTTTGCCCCTCCCCCATCTATCTCTCTCATGAGTCAACCACTAAAGAGATAAAGTCCTCTTTATCTGTGAGTCTGCTTCATATTGACTCAGCATGAGCAACAACAGCTTGCTGTGTGTTTTAGATTCCACATAAAAGCAATATCACACAGTATTTGTCTTTCTCTGTCTGACTTCTTTCACGTACCAGACTTCCCTCCAAGTCCAACCAGGTGGCTGCAAATGGCGAGCATGTTGCTCTTTCTCATGGCTGAGTAGTACTCCACTGTATGGGTCTAGCACATCTTCTTTCTCCGTAGAACAGGTCCATCTTTGTTCCACACTCTCAGGGGACTGCAGGTGAGCCTGCACCAGCAGGAGCTGAGTCAAGATGCCAAACAGCCACTGAAGCCTCCCGAGCTGCACCCCATCCATGGTGCAGCCCCCTTCCGGCACCCTGCGGGCTCCTGCCCTGCCCGCTTCCCTGACACGTGCACAGGCGCTGCCTCCTCCTGGCACTTGAGCTCCTCACCGTGAGCAGGAAAAACCCCACTGTCCACTGTGGCTGTCCCCTGTCCGGGCTACAGGCTCATCTCTCTCCACCTCTGCTCTCTGCCCCACTGGGTCCCCAGCACGGGGCTTGTTTTCAGGGACGTCTCTCTATCCTTTGATGCCTCCTGGGTCTCCTGTTGTGAGCTCCCACTGCCTCTGGGGGTCCTCCTAGCTCCGTGTCAGTCCCTGAGCCCATGACTTGAGGGTACAGACTAGACACCCTAAGGTGACCTTCACACATCCTTTCAGACACTCTGTCAGCGGATACTCAGGAGTCACCGTGTATCCAGCATCCAGGGTAGCCAAGCATTAAATGAATGATTTCATGTAACATTGAAAACCCTCTGAAGTTACATGGGATAAATATCAGGAACTCTAACCAATAAAACTGACCACATCTCCCACCAAGTTAGCTGAACTACAAACAGAAACTGCACGTTAATATGTTTATCAGCCAAAATGCTTGGTAGCCAGTCAGTTAGCCTAGGCTTAATTGGCTTGATTTACTAAAGCTGTTGAAAGAGACATAAAAAATTACTAGAACCTACATTGATCCAAACCAACATTTCAGTTGAGTCCAGCCCCCGTATTAATTTTAAAAAGCAGAGGTAGAATGTTTGCACTTTACCACTCATTACTGTTTTACTATATAGTTATAGAAAAATGCTTGCAATTGAGAAGTAACACTTTGCCTTATTTTTCAAGTGGAATTAAAGATCCTAAGAATGGTTTCTAAATTATGTAAGATTATCTTATCATTAGCACATAGTGAGTGTTCAATAAGTGTTAGCTATTTTTATGATTTGCAGCCTTGCCGGGATGGAGCTTCTAAGGCCTTTCTGTGGATCCCAGTCATTCCTGAGTTTTGGGGACCTAAAATGGTGCCGGGGACATCATTCATGTTCAGGAAATACTGTGTTCAGCAGGCTGTCATATACAGTTGAATGTTACCTGGCATAATGATAAAATATCTGAGCTGTGACCCCCAAGTGTTGAAATAGCAATATACCTACCTGGCTCTGGGACCTGACATGAGTCTACCAAGTCTCTTTCACCTTCATTTCTTCAGTTATATATAAAGCCACAGATAATACTGAGCTCCTAGAGTTATCATGAGGAGCCGTGGGGAAACGCTCAGAAAATACTTCAAAAAACCCTTTTTGAAGAGCAAGTGTCCAACGATTACTAACTGCAGCTGTTATATCATCTCTATGTGTAGAAACACCTTCGTGTGGCTCAGTGGTAAAGAACTCTCCTGCTAATGCAGGAGATGCAAGACATGCAGTTTCCATTCCTGGGTCAGGAAGATCCCCTGGAGCAAGAAATGGCAACCCGCTCCAGTACTCCTGCCTGGAGAATCCCAAGGACAGAGGAGCCTAGTGGGCTGCAGTCGTTGGGTTGCAAAGAATTGGACACAACTTAATGATAGACTTAAATAGTGCAGAAAACAATTGTGTGTAGGATACAACATGTCTTCTAACACATTTAGGTCTACCTTCCCCCTGCCTGGATGAGCTGTCCCGAATGAAAAACTCAGGTCTCAAAGAGCTTCCCAAGTTCAATGTGTAAAGCTCTGTAGGTCACAACACCAGAGGTCCATACAAGGCGTGTCTGATTCCTACTGAGCAGACAGCTTTGGCCACATTATGCTTGATTTTGTATAGACTGACTTAAAGTGAAAGTGAAGTCGCGCAGTCGTGTCTGACTCTTTGCGACCCTGTGGACTGTAGCCCACCAGGCTCCTCCATCCATGGGATTCTCCAGGCAAGAATACTGGAGTGGGTTGCCATTTCCTTCTCCAGGGGATCTTCCCTTCCCAGGGTTTGAACCCAGGGATCGAAACCAGGTCTTCTGCATTGGAGGCAGAGGCTTTAACCTCTGAGCCACCAAGGAAGTCTGGCTTAAGATACATCCAATTCACTCCCACAATTGCTTTATGATTTAAGTGGACGTTGGTAGGAATTAATCTGAAAATATGTCATGTGAATATACTTGTAAATATGTAATGTGAGCTTCCCAAGTGGCTCAGTGATAAAGAATCCTACTGCCAACACAGGAGATGCAAGAAACGCAAGTTCAAACCCTGAGTCTGGAAGACGATGCCCTGGAGAAGGAAATGGCAACCCACCCCAGTATTCTTGCCTAGGAAATCCCATGGACAGAGGAGCCTGGTGGGCTCAGTCCAGGGGGGTCACAAAGAGTTGGACATGACTGAGCACACACGCACCTTATTTTATCAAGAAGGCAGCCCTCTGCACCTCATCGACTTTCAGAACAAGCAGCCAACCTGCTGGTCTGAGGCTCTGGTAGGGCCGAATGCTTCAAGGCCCAGGTCTAGTAGGAACTGCACTGGGGGGCCACAGAGCAAGCAGACAAAAGCAGGCCAGAACCTCACCGGTGAGCGGCTAGTGTGAGGAGTGACCACTTCCGGGAGAAGGGCGGCCTGGAAAACTCAGAATGAGAGAGGAGAGAAACAGAGAAACTGCGAGCTTCGAGAGAAAGAGCTAAGGCTCTCCTGGTGGTGGAGTCGCTCCGCCGTGTCCGACTCCTGTGAGCCCATGGGCTGCAGCCGCCAGGCTCCTCTGTCCGTGGGATTTCCCAGGCAAGACTGCTGGAGAGGGTTGCCATTTCCTTCTCCAGGGATCTTCCTGACCCTGGGGTCGAACTCGCGTCTCCTGCACTGCAGGCAGATTCTTGACCCTCGCGTCAAGAGGGAATAGCAGCGTGGAAACCTGGGCACTTCCTGCGGGTGGTTCCGCCCAGGCTCAGAGGAGGCAGTAATCCTGCCCCTGAAGCCTGTGACTGCTCCTCTAGTCCTGTTTCAGATCAGGTCTTCTCTTTATTACAGCATTTACCTGACTGTATTCTCCCGAGAAGAGTGGAAACCTCCAGCTTTCCCTGTCCCTTCCACCCCCGTGCAGTTTGGGAGTCAGCAGACTGAAGCCCTATCTTTTGATCTGAATAGCAATTTAAGAGTTGACCGATTTTCATGTTCTTAGGAATGCTTGCCTCCATCGCGGTATTTATCCTTGGGGACATCTTATCTCTTTCAGAGCAGGAACACAGGAGTATTGTAGGAGTATTCATTCTCCTAGGGAAAAGATGGTCACCCTAACATTTTGAAAGACCATCTCTCTTAACTACTAACATGAGCTGGTTTTTTTTTTTTTTTTCCTTCAGTATGTCAGGTCATACTTGGGGTAGAGCTGGAGGAGGTGGAGAAGCAAGCAGGTCAGTGTCACTGAGTCTGAATTCCAAACACGTCATTGAATCACACAGTTCACTTAACTCTTCTCATACGTCTGGGGTTGTGCACACACAGACATAAAAAAATTTGCTGTGTTGGGATGAAAAACCCATATCATGACTCACAACAAGATATTGTTACCAGAAATGCCTGGTTAATGCTTAATTTGCACAGAGCAGAAGAAAAGGTTTTCTTATTAACCAGGCTTAAGCAAATTCAAATATTCTTTGAAGTATTAATAATTACTGATATTAAAGGGCATGAGTTTGTTAACAGCTATGCTACATACTTTTTCTGATCTTTCAAATGCAGTGTGAAGCAGCATTCAGACTTTAGCTTTGAATTTTGAATCAAAACTTTGGTTTCCTAGAGAATTCATCGGATGTTTTTGTTGCCACTATTCGCAACCCCACCTTAACATATTAGAGCTCAGGTATGTTAATTCCCAAATGGGACTTACATTTTGCACTATTAAAAAATGGGTGTGAAAACTTTTTATTTAAAACAATTAAATTGGGAGCATATATGGTCTTCCTGGGAGTGTTTATAGTCTTGTCAATAACATTTTAAATGTCATTTGTTTGTATTCCTTTACACAGTTCTAAACCTTCTAGGTAGTTGTTTCATGAGCTATTTAAATTCACAAAGTTATTTCTACAAAGTCATTTCCTGGAGGCTTTTTCTGAACTGAATGGCTGTGTTGAATCCTGCTAGTTTCCCAGGCTTTTCTGTCTCACATATCCCCTCATCAAACTTTGACCCACGTGTCCCGACACTAAGACTCATGGTGAGTAGCGGTCATTGTCTGTTATCTGCCAGACGCTCTGCTAAGCATTCGTAGTTGTTACTTCTCATGCGTGTGTGAGCTCTCAGTCTTGTCCGACTCTCTGCAACCCCATAGACTGTAGCCCTGGAGAAGGCGATGGTGCCCCACTCCAGTGCTCTTGCCTGGAAAATCCCATGGACGGAGGAGCCTGGTGGGCTGCAATCCATGGGGTCGCTAGGAGTCGGACACGACTGAGGGACTTCACTTTCACTTTTCACTTTCATGCTTTGGAGAAGGAAATGGCAACCCACTCCAGCTCTTGCCTGGAGAGAATCCCAGGGACAGGGGAGCCTGGTGGGCTGCCGTCTCTGGGGTCTCACAGAGTCAGACACAACTGAAGTGACTTAGCAGCAGCAGACTGTAGCCCGCCAGACTCCCCTGTCCGTGGCATTTTTTCGGGTAAGAATACTGGAGGGCGTCACCATTTCCTCCAACAGGGGATCTTCCTGACCTGGGGATAGAACCCTCGTCTCTTGCATCTCCTGCATTGACAGGCAGATTCTTTACCACTAGCGCCACCTGAGAAGCCCAGTTACTTCTCAGACAGCCCCATAAAGTAAGGAGGCTTTTCATCTTCATTATAAATGTTTGAAGATTGAGGCAGAAGTATGTTAAACAGCCAGTGAGAGTTGGACTGTGAAGAAGGCTGAGCACCGAAGAATTGATGCTTTTGAACTGTGGTGTTGGAGAAGACTCTTGAGAGTCCCTTGGACTGCAAGGAGGTCCAACCAGTCCATTCTGAAGGAGATCAGCCCTGGGATTTCTTTGGAAGGAATGATGCTAAAGCTGAAACTCCAGTACTTTGGCCACCTGATGAGTTGACTCATTGGAAAAGACTCTGATGCTGGGAGGGATTGGGGGCAGGAGGAGAAGGGGACGACAGCGGATGAGATGGCTGGATGGCATCACGGACTCGATGGACGTGAGTCTGAGTGAACTCTGAGAGATGGTGATGAACAGGGAAGCCTGGCGTGCTGCGATTCATGGGGTCGCAAAGAGTCGGACACGACTGAGTGACTGAACTTAACTGAACTTCACTGAAGTGACAAGATTTTGGACTTTTAGCCCAGAGACCTCATCTCTGTGCTTTTATTAAGCTCTTTGCTTGGGCACTAGAAATGCAAAAAGCAAAGAAATTTTCTGCCATGTAGAAAAAGTAGAGGTGGACACAGCAACAAAAACAAAAAAGAATTACAACATGATTCATTTCAAACACTTTGATTTAGTCAGTGTTAGGAGAGGCACCAAAGACCTCCTTTACACTGTCTGCCTATCGTATGCAACCCACCATCCCGGACACTTAGGCCAGATACCGGTCCAATGGGCTTCCCAGGTCCTCAAGTAGTAAAGAATCTGCCTGCCAATGCAGGAGATGCAGGTGACATGGGTTCGACCCTTGGTTGTGAAGATCCCCTGGAGGAGGAAATGATGACCCACTCCAGCATTCTTGCCTGGAGAAGTCCATGGACAGAGGAGCCTGGCGGCTACAGTCTGTGGGGTTCACAAAGAGTCAGACACAACTGAGCATGCACACCTACTGGTCTAATGGTCAAACTGAATTCCTAAGGAAGCTCCGATCATCCATTAGCGTGGCAGAGGACTGGTGAGCTTGAGGAGTGGTGTGGTGGGGCTGGCCAGGGACACATCGGGAAGGACTCTCCCTTGGTGGAAGGATGCTGCGTGCCCTCGGTGTGACATCGTTGGCTCTGGGTTCACCAGGCCCAGGACTTTCTCCGGGTGGATGACCAGCCAGCCTGTGTTCCCCAGGCTTCCTCAAGTGAAGTGAGCTCCTCGGACTGATTTCCAGCCGAGGGAATGTGCGCTGCTGTGATGTTCTGTCCTCCGTCATCTGCCCGCTGAAAGTCACGGCATCCCACCCGGACTCCCAGGGGTAGGACACAGCAGAGCCGCCATATGCAGAAAGCCTGGCTTTCTGAACAGCAGGAAGGACAGATCCAGTGCTGCCCTGAGCCCCTGGAGAGGGTGATGTTTACAGCAGCCAGCTCATCCTGAACACGCTGGAGGGCTGTTGGGTTTTAGACAGAGAGACTGTTTCCAAGATGACTCTAGGGTATCTGCCATTGGCATGGACTGATACTTGTGACAAAATTATGGGAAAAAAGCAAGAAAGTCCTGGTGTTCTTCCAATTTAAGTACAAAATGCTACTTTATGCCATCTGGGGACTCCTTGCCAAGTCTTGTTGGAACAATTTCTTACTGGACCAATAAAAATCTGTATGCATAGACCAAACAGGGTCTCTAGCATTTTTTTAGAATTGCAGCGCTCAAGTTGCATGTGTAGAATAATCACCTGGGGAAAATTCAAATTGTAATTCTCAAGGTTTGAGGCCGGGCTTCCCAGGTGGCTCAGTGGTAAAGAATCTGCCTGCCAGTACAGGAGATACAAGAGATGCTGGGCCGGGAAGATCCCCTGGAGAAGAAGTGGTAACCCACTCTAGTATTCTTGCCTGGGAAATCTCGTGGGCAGAGGAGTTGGCAGGCTACAGTCCACGGGGTTGCAAAGAGTCAGACACAACTTGATAAGTAAGAGTGCATGCTTTTTTTTTTTTTTNGCCCCACTCCAGTGCTCTTGCCTGGAAAATCCCATGGACGGAGGAGCCTGGTGGGCTGCAATCCATGGGGTCGCTAGGAGTCGGACACGACTGAGGGACTTCACTTTCACTTTTCACTTTCATGCTTTGGAGAAGGAAATGGCAACCCACTCCAGCTCTTGCCTGGAGAGAATCCCAGGGACAGGGGAGCCTAGTGGGCTGCCGTCTCTGGGGTCTCACAGAGTCAGACACAACTGAAGTGACTTAGCAGCAGCAGACTGTAGCCCGCCAGACTCCCCTGTCCGTGGCATTTTTTCGGGTAAGAATACTGGAGGGCGTCACCATTTCCTCCAACAGGGGATCTTCCTGACCTGGGGATAGAACCCTCGTCTCTTGCATCTCCTGCATTGACAGGCAGATTCTTTACCACTAGCGCCACCTGAGAAGCCCAGTTACTTCTCAGACAGCCCCATAAAGTAAGGAGGCTTTTCATCTTCATTATAAATGTTTGAAGATTGAGGCAGAAGTATGTTAAACAGCCAGTGAGAGTTGGACTGTGAAGAAGGCTGAGCGCTGAAGAATTGATGCTTTTGAACTGTGGTGTTGGAGAAGACTCTTGAGAGTCCCTTGGACTGCAAGGAGGTCCAACCAGTCCATTCTGAAGGAGATCAGCCCTGGGATTTCTTTGGAAGGAATGATGCTAAAGCTGAAACTCCAGTACTTTGGCCACCTGATGAGTTGACTCATTGGAAAAGACTCTGATGCTGGGAGGGATTGGGGGCAGGAGGAGAAGGGGACGACAGCGGATGAGATGGCTGGATGGCATCACGGACTCGATGGACGTGAGTCTGAGTGAACTCTGAGAGATGGTGATGAACAGGGAAGCCTGGCGTGCTGCGATTCATGGGGTCGCAAAGAGTCGGACACGACTGAGTGACTGAACTTAACTGAACTTCACTGAAGTGACAAGATTTTGGACTTTTAGCCCAGAGACCTCATCTCTGTGCTTTTATTAAGCTCTTTGCTTGGGCACTAGAAATGCAAAAAGCAAAGAAATTTTCTGCCATGTAGAAAAAGTAGAGGTGGACACAGCAACAAAAACAAAAAAGAATTACAACATGATTCATTTCAAACACTTTGATTTAGTCAGTGTTAGGAGAGGCACCAAAGACCTCCTTTACACTGTCTGCCTATCGTATGCAACCCACCATCCCGGACACTTAGGCCAGATACCGGTCCAATGGGCTTCCCAGGTCCTCAAGTAGTAAAGAATCTGCCTGCCAATGCAGGAGATGCAGGTGACATGGGTTCGACCCTTGGTTGTGAAGATCCCCTGGAGGAGGAAATGATGACCCACTCCAGCATTCTTGCCTGGAGAAGTCCATGGACAGAGGAGCCTGGCGGCTACAGTCTGTGGGGTTCACAAAGAGTCAGACACAACTGAGCATGCACACCTACTGGTCTAATGGTCAAACTGAATTCCTAAGGAAGCTCCGATCATCCATTAGCGTGGCAGAGGACTGGTGAGCTTGAGGAGTGGTGTGGTGGGGCTGGCCAGGGACACATCGGGAAGGACTCTCCCTTGGTGGAAGGATGCTGCGTGCCCTCGGTGTGACATCGTTGGCTCTGGGTTCACCAGGCCCAGGACTTTCTCCGGGTGGATGACCAGCCAGCCTGTGTTCCCCAGGCTTCCTCAAGTGAAGTGAGCTCCTCGGACTGATTTCCAGCCGAGGGAATGTGCGCTGCTGTGATGTTCTGTCCTCCGTCATCTGCCCGCTGAAAGTCACGGCATCCCACCCGGACTCCCAGGGGTAGGACACAGCAGAGCCGCCATATGCAGAAAGCCTGGCTTTCTGAACAGCAGGAAGGACAGATCCAGTGCTGCCCTGAGCCCCTGGAGAGGGTGATGTTTACAGCAGCCAGCTCATCCTGAACACGCTGGAGGGCTGTTGGGTTTTAGACAGAGAGACTGTTTCCAAGATGACTCTAGGGTATCTGCCATTGGCATGGACTGATACTTGTGACAAAATTATGGGAAAAAAGCAAGAAAGTCCTGGTGTTCTTCCAATTTAAGTACAAAATGCTACTTTATGCCATCTGGGGACTCCTTGCCAAGTCTTGTTGGAACAATTTCTTACTGGACCAATAAAAATCTGTATGCATAGACCAAACAGGGTCTCTAGCATTTTTTTAGAATTGCAGCGCTCAAGTTGCATGTGTAGAATAATCACCTGGGGAAAATTCAAATTGTAATTCTCAAGGTTTGAGGCCGGGCTTCCCAGGTGGCTCAGTGGTAAAGAATCTGCCTGCCAGTACAGGAGATACAAGAGATGCTGGGCCGGGAAGATCCCCTGGAGAAGAAGTGGTAACCCACTCTAGTATTCTTGCCTGGGAAATCTCGTGGGCAGAGGAGT
Organism: Oreotragus oreotragus; assembly: GCA_006410675.1. Classification (NCBI taxonomy): domain Eukaryota; kingdom Metazoa; phylum Chordata; class Mammalia; order Artiodactyla; family Bovidae; genus Oreotragus; species Oreotragus oreotragus. Next base: position 77,888 of record SJYX01018298.1, on the reverse strand, counting down.
TGGCAGGCTACAGTCCACGGGGTTGCAAAGAGTCAGACACAACTTGATAAGTAAGAGTGCATGCTTTTTTTTTTTTTTACTGCTAACCATCATCCAAGTGATTCTGACATAGGAAAGGTTAAGGGTGAATGAATACCCTTTTGAGAAAATCTACCCAAGTTCTAATCTACTGATGTAGCCCAGATGTTATAAGACTAAATATAGGACTACAGAATAATGCCATTTGACATGCACTGGAAAGGGCTCTGTAGGCAGGATCTATAGAAATGGCACAGGAAGTATAGCATTGAGAAAATCTGATCTCAGCAGGAATGCTGCAAATTAATATCTAACCCCCTTCCTTAATTCAGCAGGAGTTTCTTCTTACTCCTCAGGGTGTTATAACAGCCCAAACAACCAAATCAAAAATAACCTAAAACTCCTCTGCTTCTCCAGGCCCTTTTTGTCATTCAGTTGCTAAGTCTTGTCTGACTGTGACCCCCACGGACTACAGTATGCCAGGCTTCCCCGTCCTCCACTGTCTCTGAGAGTTTGCTCAAGTTCATGTCCACTGAGTCAGTGATGCTACCTAACCAGCTCATCCTCCTAATATCCTTATTATATATTGGATGCATCAATATAACATAAATAATTTAAATGATACTGTGTAGAAAACACACCTTAGAATTTATTTCTGAAAACTACAGAGGGAAGTTATTTTTCATTCATGGGAGTTACCAGTGGATGGTTAACACTGCAAACTGATCACCAGAAAATGTAAAATGTAAACTAATGTATTCACTCTTGGTTGTTCATGGACTTACTCAAATAAAGTCGATGGGATCTCTTCCTGCAAGCTCACGGTCCTGGATTTCTGTGTGCCTGCCCCTCTAAGATGGCAGGATGGTGCAGGCTCCATTACACGCCATCTTGGCTTAATCCCTTGCTGTTACCAGAAGTGGAAAATGCAATTAAATGCACTTCGGAAACCTCCCCCCAGAGTGCCGTTTACAATATTGCCTGCATTAAACAGGCCAAGCACGGCGACGTGGCCACTCTCCCTGCATCTGGAGGCTTTACTCAGCCTTGGGAAGCCCGCTTGCAAATTAAAGCGCTCCATCAGCAGCTCTGATAATCAGTCCACTTTGTTATAAAAGAACACTGGTGACGTTAACACTCACGCGGGTTTATTTGGAGTAGGGTTTCAGAGTGGGAGGGCTAGTGGGACTGTCCTTGGGAACCATTTTGCTCCCCAAAAGTCAGAGAAATTTCAGTATCAACAGACCCTAAAATTACCTTCACCTAGGATTCTAAGCCAAGCAGGACTCTGTCCCCCTCCCCTTAAATGTTAATCCATTATTCAGATGAGCAGGGGCAGCCTGTATCTTTCTGAGGGTTGCTATTCATACTTTCTCCTTGGATCATATTTCCATCCGATTCTCACTGGGAAGGTGCAAAGTGACAGGTGACCCAGAGCCAGAACAAGACGCAGCTTGCTCTCGGATCCGCCTTGGGCTCGGTGGGCGGCTGTGGTCAGGACATGCAGCCTTCTGGTGATGCCTCTGCCTGCTGAACTAGATGCCGCAAGACTCAAGAGGTCCCCACACCCTGCAGAGAGAACCTTCGCTCGGTCTCTCGCTTGAGGTGAACTTAACATGGCAAAGCATCCAGCATCTCTATCACACGTTCCCTCAAATGGTGGTCAATCTCCAAACCACCTCTTCCTCTTGAATCTCCCTCTTCCTCTCGAGAAGATGCTCTTTTCTCTTTCCCCCATCAGTCACTGTCTTCCCAGGCATCTGCTGTGGACGGGAGACGACTGTCTGACAGTCCCTGGCCTTGCAGATCTTTCAGGGTCTTCCCACCGGCCCTCTGCTCTCTTTCTTCATTTCGTTTTCATGATGCATAGGGTCTGCCCCTTAACACGGAATAGCCACGAGCTGCATCTCTGCTGCTCGCCAGCCCCGCCTCATGTGAGCCACTGAGAGCGCCAACCTTTCACCCCTCATCTGCCTTGGTCGCCCCATCTCTCCCCCTGCCCCTGTCTGCCTCCCATGCCCCTCCGTGTCTTTCCTCTTCTCTGCTGCTCTAAATACACACAAGGTAACTTACAAGTCTCTTCGGTCGCAGCAACCCATGTTGAGAAGTTGGTCCGATAAGCTAAGCCCGGTGGTGAGTCATCAGGATCAAAAGAGGCATCAGTCCCTGTCCTCCCCAGACCGCTCATCAACAAACATCCCGGCTTCAACAGAAAGGTTCAGCCCCACCAACAACTCACCCCAAACTGACCGAGGCAACCTGGGCGCCCGTCTCCCACACCCAGCAGCCCATGCGTCTTGTTGTTTCATGAGGTTCAGAAACCCACGTGCTCACAAAATCGCAGAACTCTACCCACCCCGGCACACTAACTGGACTTCTGTCTTCATCTTCAGTTCCACTTTCTTTTTCTTTGTTGGGATTAGCATCTTTTTATGATTCCAAGACCCAGACCTAGCACCCCACTGTCACACCTGTGTCTTATGCACCCCCTCTTCTGTCTGTGACCCACCCCTGTATCCAGAAGTGAAAGGCTGGATGACCTGCTGGGCCCCACCTGCCCATGGCCTTCTGTGAGCATAGAGTCTGCCGGGGCCCTCTCAGTAAGCTGGGAATTCTGTGCCCAGAGACTGACCAGAAGGAAATGGAGTGGACAGATATAGAAAGAGGATTCTACCCCATAATTAAGTCAGTGCAAGCGTAAGACAATGGTGAGCTCTTTCTCCTAATTGTTAAGCACTTACCAGTCCATCCTAAAGGAGATCAGTCCTGAGTGTTCATTGGAAGGACTGATATTGAAGCTGACATTCCAATACTTTAGCCACCTGATATGAAGAGCTAACTCACTGGAAGAAACCCTGATGCTGGGAAAGAATGAAGGCGACAGAGAATGAGATGGTTGGATGGCATCACCAATTCAATGGACATAAATTTGGGTAACTCTGGGAGTTGGTGATAGACAGGGAGGCCTGGCATGCTGCAGTCTGTGGGGTCGCAAAGAGTCAGACACGACCGAGCAATTGAACTAAACTGAACTAAATGACATTTTTGAGACTCAGAAAACTAAAGCTTAAAACTATTTCAGTTGCACTAACATCATTTCCTTCTGGGCTTCCCAAGTGATGCTAGTGGGAAAGAACCCACCTGCCAATGCAGGAGACACAGGTTCGATCCCTGGGTTGGGAGAATCCCCTGGAGAAGGACATGGCAACCCACTCCAGTATTCTTGCCTGGGAAATTCCATGGACAGAGGAGCCTGTTGGGCTGCAGCCCAAGGGATCACAGAATTGGACATGACCTATATACATTTGATCATGTATTAAAATTAATGAATTTAGTAGACTCTTTCATACGAAGGCCTTGGTAAACTTTTGATATTATTAGCTTAATTTGAATAGCACTTTACAGTGCTTCTTAAAATATTTTATTAAATATCAATTTCAAACTTGAAAGATAAAGTTTATAATACCTATATTATAGGATTGATTCTACAAAGGTTAATTATCACACAAGGGCTCAGCTTTTTGCTATCCATCTCATCTCTGATGCTCCTCTTTGCATAGGAGCAATATCTGCTTCTCTAAAAAGCCCTATAAAGCCTGAAAACCATGGTGGAAACTCTGGTTTGCTTCCCCGTCCTCATTCAAGGCAGATCCAAGAGTTGGAGGCTGGGGTGGTTGAGATTTATGAATAAACTAAGGAGGTCAGTGTTCATGGCTGGGACCCAACGTGGGTGACTAGCGATCCAAAGAACAATTTCCTAAGTTATGGCGCAAAAGAGATGTCAGTCTGGGTTTCCGCCATTTGAGAAGGCCGATTCAGCAGATGGGCCCCAGAAGGTGAATCTTAAGCACAAGGCGTCTAGTAGACTTGGGACTTTTGCAACGTGGAAGTGGAGAGAGCTGGTGAGATTGACACCTCAGAGGAAGGTGAGTGTAAAAAGAAGGAGCATTCAATAGAGGTGGGGTCTTCATTGGGGAGAGGGAGAGACACTTCTTGCATGGTTTCATCCATTGACACGGCATTTGTCATCCCCTCTGCAACAGATGAAGGGCTTGGCGTGGGGAAGGCGATCGTGAACACAGTCCCTTCTCTTCAGGATTTTTGCTCCAGACGAAGCCATGTGGTCCAAAGCAGTGAGGGGCTGGGGAGATGGGCCACAGTCCAGTCCCCGAGAAGGTCTCAGCCAGCTCAACCCAAGTCAGCCGGAAGCCAGGGCAGAGGAGAATGCAAGCCCGGAAACTGCAACAGACACTCGGCCCCAGACTAAACAAACGCGGCGAGGCGGAGCGGCGAGTTTACAGCTGATGAACAAGGAGGGCACGCGGCTCAGCTCGCGCTCCAGACCGGTTGGTCGGGGGCGGAGACCAACCCCGGGCCCGCCCATCGGGACCGGACTTCCGGGCTGAGCAGCCTCTGCTTCCGGGCAGGACTCAGCCAAGGAGCACCGAGATGTCGCCTTCCAGTGTCGCCTCCAGAACAGTCAGTTTTGGTGTGTATTTTCAAAACCTCAGCTCTGCTTATGAAACGTTCAGATTTTCCCACAGAGAAGTCAAACCGAGAACGATGATTTTGTTGTCGTTAAGTGTATTCACGTCACTCAGTAAACAGCCAGGGTATTACTTCCTCAGATATAGAAGAAAGATTAAAATCTGTCTGAAGTTGGTGAAGCTAAATTTTAGAATTTAGTCACGTCCACATGATACTCAAATATGTAGTTGAGTGGATCCAGTATCCTGGAGATTTAAAGTGAAATTGTTCAGGCTATTTCCTGATAGGTGGCAAAAGATTCACAAATTAACATTTTTAGGTTGAGCATCAGAATCATGCCATTTTCCAAGTGCTTCTCAGGTTTTTCTAATTTTATGGGTTTTGTACCATCAGTGGCAAAGAATGTCATATTTTAGACAGAATCCGTAAAGGGCATTTCCTGCAGGGGTGTCTGGCAAGAATTAGGGCATTTTACTTGTGGAGAATGGTGTCGTTCTGTTGCTGTGCCCAACTCTTTGTGCTCCATAAACTGCAGCACGCTGGGCTTCTTCTGTCTGCCACTATCACCCAGAGTTTGCTCAAATTCCTGTCCATTGAGTCATGACATTCCAGTCAGGATGTTAGCCGTCGTTAAATATTAATTTATTTTTTTTAACGTAAATATGGGGTGAATCAACGTTTTTACCTTTTGGGTATATCCTGGACCTTGTGTCCTGTGAAGAAAAGACCACCAGGATGGCCACAGCATACCTGAAAGTCTGATCTGGACGCTCTGATGAAGAAAGTGCCTATTCTGCCATCATTACTGAAAACTTTGCAATACTTAGATGGATGTTGTTGTTCAGTTGCTAAGTCGTGTCAACTCTTTAGCCATCCCATGCTGTAGCCCCACCAGTCTCTTCTGTCCATGGGATTTTCCAGGCAAGAATCCTGGAGTGGGTTGCCGTTGCCTTCTACAGGGAATCTTCCTGACCCGGGGATCAAACCTGCATCTCCTGCACTGGCATGCTGGTTCTTTGCTGCTGGGCCCCCCAGGGA
>SJYX01018298.1:30629-72251 GCA_006410675.1 Oreotragus oreotragus | reverse complement strand
TTGCCTTCTACAGGGAATCTTCCTGACCCGGGGATCAAACCTGCATCTCCTGCACTGGCATGCTGGTTCTTTGCTGCTGGGCCCCCCAGGGAAGCCTGTACTTGGATAAAGGGAGTTTTTGAAGTACGTGTAGAATCAATGGTGCAGCAGGACTGGGCGTTGATTCATTCCGCATGTTTTTATTGGGCGCCTGCCACATGCCATGGCCAGTGTAGGCTGGAGATACAGGAAACCTAACTCACAGGTTCCCCCTCGAGGAACTCCCTTCTTGTGAAGAAGACAGAAAACAAGCGAGAAAGAGCACTGTCCAGGACTCACAGGCCCAGCTGTACTAGGTGGCCAGGAGTGGCCACACAGCCGGCACACTTAAGGGTTTTAAGCCCAGGAACAGTCTCAGAAATGAATATGGATACTCCGAGCTTCTCCCCGTCAAACAGATTGCCAGTCATTGCGTTACATTCATTCATTCATTCACCAAACTACCCCTTAAGTGCCCTGTGCTTGACTATCAGGTGCAAAGATTAACTTCGCAGATGTCTGCCTTTGAGGAATGAGGCATGCAAGCATACAGTACTGAGTGTAGTAAGATAATATATTTATATCTAATATAAATGTATATAGTGTATATACTTATGTATAAGTATATAAATATATACATTTATATAATATATATTATGCACCTGCTTATTTAACTTTATTTATATGCAGAGTATATTATGAGAAACGCTGGACTGGAAGAAACACAAGCTGGAATCAAGATGACTGGGAGAAATATCAATAACCTCAGATATGCAGATGACACCACTCTTATGGCAGAAAGTGAAGAGGAAACTGCAATTCATGGGGTCACAAAAGAGTCGGACACGACTGAGCGACTGAACTGAACTGAACCACACTCAGTAATATTTGTTTACTTGTTATATATAAATGGGCTTCCCAGATGACTCAGCAGTAAAGAATCTGCCTGTCTATGCAGCAGACATAAGAGAGACAGGTTCGATCCCCAGGTCAGGAAGATCCCCCTAGAGGAGGAAATGGCAGCCCACTCCAGTATTCTCACCTGGGAAATCCCATGGACAGCAGAGCCTGACAGGCTACAGTCTCTGGGGTCGCAGTAAGTCAGACACAACTGAGTATACATGCATTTCATATATAAATGCAGTATCTCAGGATAATTATATGTCATAATATATATTTATATAAAATAAGTTTATCACAGGAGATCACAAGATGAAGTGCTCTGTTTTGCTTACAGGACCTGGGGAAGGCTTCCAAGAAGAACAAATGCTTCACCTGAGTTGACCAGAAGTTCATTAAGCTCAAGGAAGCTCTACTAGACACAGGGGCAGGTGGAACACAGGCAAAAAGATGCTGGAAATAGCAAGTGATGTGGCTGATCAAAGGGGTGTGGGAAACAGCACGGAGATGGTCCCATGAAAAAGGGAAAGAGATGGCTCGTGTGACACTCAAAGATCATCAGTAAAAGGGTTTGAGCCTTCTGGTATTTGAATAGCGTGTTTCGGTCAGTGGACTCACCCAATCATCTGGACAGCAGTACTGGAAATCCCATCTCTGTGCACACTCACATTTATCATCCTCTAATTTCTAGTGGGGAGGCAATCACCATGTACATAACCTTAGGAGATAATTATTTATTACTGTACTATAATCCACATACAGTGGTTATTAGCAATCACTCTTCTCAGCCATAAAAGATCATTAATAAGGCGAAAGATCTAGATCTATAGTGAGGGGGATTTGCTTGGGGTTTTATTTCGATGCTGAAGAAGACAATATAAATCATGTTTTAGTGGTGATGAAATGCACAGCAACAAATCTAAGCATCATTTATCACAAGGAGGATTTTGTCAAACATCATATTTCATTCAGCTGACACAAAACTATCAGACATCTCAGACCCAGTGTTAGCCTGGCTGCATAAATTTGGTGTCAAATTTATTGCCATTTTGTTAATGAAATATAAAAATTAAATGTATTACAATGAAACAATGAAATAAGTAGGATTCCACATGCCTTTGGCCTCAACAAAAACAAGGTGGAATGAATGATAATCAGCCGCTGAGCCGAATGGAAAAAAAAAAAAAGAAAAAAAAGCCTATAAAGTAATTTAAGGGATGTTCACTACCCTTCTTCACCTCAAATTTAGTTTTCCTAGGAATCTGTGTTGAGATACATCATAGATCATTCTCTGTGAGCCAGGATTGACTGATTGATTTTTAAAATGTTACTGGGTAGAGTCAACCAAAGCTAATGCCTTGATTGATTTCACAACAACTCACAGAAGAAGAGAAAAATGGATCAACAGAGTCCTGCCCAATGAAGAGCATGAAGTTACAAGCCGAATCACACTCCGAAATGGCAAGGTCGCCAACCAATTCCTCTCAGCAGGCATTTATTTGTCTCCACCTCTGCACCAGACACCGTGCTGATATACTGCCTCATCATGACCTCATTTACGTCTGTGCTCAGGATCTCAATGTCATTTCTACTTTTCCCTGATGAGTTCCATGCAGAATGACCAACATCAGGGAGGTGGGCCAGGGAGTAACAGGTAAGACCTGGAGGAAGCCATGCCCGGCCGAGCATCCTCACTCATGGGGGGTTAGATGTGTGTACAGCAGAGAGCCAGGGTGCAGGGCAGGCGGTCCCCACACGGCTGAACCACCACAGTGAGGTGACTCCAAACCTGCTCCCATGGCACCATGCAGATCTGCGGGAAGAGATATCACATCAAGGTCCAGGGCTGCAGCCAAAAACCCATGACACTCAGCTGGGTCGTTGACAGAATCTTATTGGTAAAGAATCGCCTGCAATGCGGGATACCCGAGTTAGATTCCTGGGTTGGAAAGATCCACTGGAGAAGGGATAGGTTACCCACTCTAGTATTCTTGGGCTTCCCTGGTGGCTCAGCTGGTAAAGAATCCACCCCAATGCGAGAGACCTGGGTTCGATCCCTGGGTCTGGAAGATCCCCTGGAAAAGGGAAAGGCTCCCCACTACAGTATTCTGTCCTGGAGAATATCATGGACTGTATAGTCCATGGGGTCGAAAAGGGTCAGACACGACTGAGCAGCTTTCACTTTTCAGGATTTTAAACAAACGTACAGTCGGATCTTCCTAATGACTAGTACCATAGATAAGATTAAACATGCCATTTTATGTAAATTGGATTTGGATGTAAAGAAAGCAGAAATATATGTAAACCGGGGGTCAGTGCATTTAATACAGGCCAAGGCTTGACTTCTCAAGCTGTGTCTCTTCTCACAGTGGGTGAATCAGTTCCAAGCTTATCTAACTGTTGCAGAAGCAATGAGATCAGCCCACTGGAGTCTGGCCTAGGATTCTTCTTTATAAAGGCGGAGAAAATTATGCCTACTAAGAATTCCATCTCAGTTCAATTTGCTCTCAGCGCTATAGCACATCTCAAGTGGGGATAATATAACGGGATCAGGGGAGCTTTAAGAATAAAAGAGAACTGGATGTGTTCAGGTGGGTGCCCTGAAGTTTATAGCACTAAGTTGAATGCTTTTGCAATGTCAACTTTTTTTAAAAAACATCAAACAAACAGATAACACTTGCTTATTTTCTTGTATTTCAATCTGTGTAGCACCTATTTTTGTCACAGTTTTTCCCAACAGAAAAAAATTAAGATATTTTATTTTTCAAAAGTGTAAATGTAGAAGCCAGACTCAGAAATAACTTTATTTTTTCTTCAAAGGCAGCATTCTACATCCGGACAGCAAGTACTACTGGGAGAAAGCTTAGTACCTAGCAACAAGCTGACTATCATACTCCCCAGACATGCAATAATTAGAAGGATCTGTTAATAATGAAGCTCACAGTCTTCCTCTAATCATTATATAAATAAGAAATATTTTAAATGTTGTAATTATTGATGATAACTATCAAGGATAGAACAACTTCCCCATGAGTAAGAAAATCATTTATATAATCAAATCACTTTTCCAGCATGGATTTTGTTTGCTGAAGATTTTGTTTTTTTGTTTGTTTTTCTAAGTTTGAAACTGGACAATGCTGAGTTGGGATAATGCTGGACAATGCTGAGTTGCCAGCCTTCCTATTCAAAACATTTCCAATATTTTGCTATTTATTATGTAGGTTTCCACATTTTATAACCAATCTGCCTGAGACACTAGACTTTCCATTAATATTTGTAACTCATTTTCTTTCTGTCATGCTGAGGGAAGATCAAAAGGTTTTACGATTTATGTTAACTTGGCAAAGAACTAGTCAAATGCCTACCTGCGAGGGTAAACGATAAAGATTTCCTCTTATCTTTTTTACTGCATGCTTGGAGCTGTAAAATTCTAAAAGCTCACAGTACTTATCAAAATGTATTTTCTGAGCAGGATTTATTATTAATGAATATTTTTCTGTCTCTGATCACCTTGCAATTTATTTTATTAATAACAAGGATATAGCCAAGAATAAAATATATGCTGATTATTCAAAGGTGCTCACAGGCAAGAATAAAACCCACACAGCTTTTTTTTTTTAAAGACCCACATCACATGATTACCTTTATCTGTATTTATATCTATAATCAATGTTGTCAAATTCCCTTCAGGAGCATGATATTCCTGTTGATTAATTACCTGATGTCTTTATTCTCAAAACCAGTCTTCCAGTTTTAAGGAGTGATTTTTTTTTTTTCTTTCTAAGCTTGAAATAACCCGGGAGTAAATTATTTCCTCGATTTCATTGTGCGTTGAACACATGCTAAACTCTGCTTTCACCAACAGCTTGGCTTCCTTCTTGAATGGGCAGGAGCTTTTGTTCCTGTTTATCGTGTATGCTCCAGGCACCAAGCGGTCCTTTGGATGAAGTGGGTTCTTCTGGGCTGACGTTTTCATTGTGATAACCTAGCCGTTCAAGGCTTTGCCCTTTAGATCGGCCCTTCAGACTGTTTAATGAAGCGCGGTGCTTTGTTCTCTCAATGTCTTTTCCACTGTCTGAAACCACATTGTTATACAATATATATTCTAGGAGATTCATCTGAAGTAAGTGCATCTGAAGAAACTCTCATGACGCTTGGGAGAGCAAGATGATTGTCGAAGATGCGAGGGGAAATGTTTCGACTATCACGTTTCAAAAGCAGAGCGTGTGATTGGAAGTTACAAAGTTATGTTCCTAATATCCAAAAGTACCAGATTTGAATAGTCCCATTAAAAAAAAAAAGCCAGGATAGTTTTAACAGGAATGCTTCACTTTCACATTAAAAGAGTGAAGATGCAAAATGTGGTCGGATGATGAGTAAAGGATTCCCTTTCAGACACATGTGCTCAAGTTGGAGTTGAGCTAGGTGGTTCTCTGGGTCCTTGAGAAACCTACTGGAAAGTGCCATGAAACCCAGAGAGGAAAAACTCAGTAAGTACAGAGTGTTATTATCTTGACACTTGGAGATGTTCTTAACTGCAATCATTTAAAAGAGGGCTTTCCTTTAAAATATTACAAAATTAACCTTTCAGAGCATTGCAAGGCAGTTCTAAAGTATTTGGAATGGGGACAACTTAAAGAGATTTCAGGAGCTCTGTTGCTGTTCAGCTGCTAAGTCACCCAATGGACTGCAGCACACCAGGCCTCCCTGTCCTTCACTTTCTCCTAGAGCTTGCTCACACTTATGTCCATTGAGTCAGCGATGCCATCCAACCATATCATCCTCTGTTGCTCCCTTCTCCTCCTGCCCTCAATATTTCCCAGCATCATGGTCTTTTCATGGTCTTGCGGCTCTTCATGTCAGGTGGCCAAAGTATCGGAGTTTTAGCCTCAGCATCAGTCCTTCCTGTAAATATTCAGGGTTGATTTCAGAAGCTCTGCATTCAAACAAGGAGATTAATGAAGATTATGTGCCCAGTAAAGGAACAGAGTGTTGAATCTCACTGTCTGTGAAGCACTTGCCAGGGAGCAGGCCTCCCAGAGGATGGAGCCTGTGACTTGTCTTCTCCGAGGATAATGAGGTTCTGCTCTCACTGACGTGTACACATCTGAGTGCACAAACCAGGGGCCTTCACGGAGGGCAGGAAGGGTAAGCCTTTTCAGAGCAGATCCCACCCTGTTGAGAAACTGCAGAATGTTTTGTTTTGAAGAGTTAACGTGCTGTGCTTCATCGCTCAGTCGTGTCTGACTCTTTGCAACCCCATGGACTGTAGCCCATAAGGCTTCTCTGTCCATAGGATGCTCCAGGCAAGAACACTGGAGTGGGTTGCCATGCCCTCCTCCAGGGGATCTTCCTGACCCAGGGATCGAACCCAGGTTTCTCGCACTGCAGATGGATTCTTTACTGTCTGAGCCACCAGATAAGTCCTTAGTGTTAATAGCTGGTAGTAATAAACANATAGGATGCTCCAGGCAAGAACACTGGAGTGGGTTGCCATGCCCTCCTCCAGGGGATCTTCCTGACCCAGGGATCGAACCCAGGTTTCTCGCACTGCAGATGGATTCTTTACTGTCTGAGCCACCAGATAAGTCCTTAGTGTTAATAGCTGGTAGTAATAAACATATTTTAACAAATTACACCCAGTTAACTTTATCACCTGATATAAGCAAGTTGACAGAGATGAGAACTTTTGGGCTTAAGAAGACCTGGATTAGGTCTTCCCATACTAGCCGTGTGCTCTGAGTCAAATTAGAGAACCTCACTTAGACCGTCTGTCAGATATCCTATGGGAGATATTGGACGAGATGATCTGAGATCACTAAGTCACTTCCGAGGATTCCATGTTTAAAAGTCAACATATCTAAGACTTAGCTCATCATATCTATGATTTTGGCATCCTTTTCAATCTATCAAATCCTGCAGATAAGATGCCCATAATGGCAAAGGGGAACTGATGGGAAGAGGAGGGATTAATATATTTTCAGAAAACAGTGACTATGATGGGGCTTCCCAGGTGGTTCATTGGTGAAGAATTCGCCTGCAGTGCAGGAGACCCAGGTTCGATCTCTGGGATGGGAAGATCCTCTGGAGGAGGAAATGGCAAGCCACTCCAGTGTTCATGCCTGGAGAATCCCATGCACAGAGGAACCTGGGGAGCAATAGTCCGTGGGGTAGCAAAGAGTCAGACTTGCTCATATGACTATGCTAGTATTTTCAGAGTTGCACTCTAAATATAAAAGCACTGGGTACAGAGACTAGAAAACAAAAATGTAAAGAAAAAATGTGGTCCATGTGCCTCTAGTGTTGCTCAGGAAAGAGGACACCTCCCTGCAGGTGCCTGCAGGCATGGCCTGGGGACCGGCATAAAATAAGAAACCCCACCCGATCTGCATGCTCAGTCCAGTTGGAAAGCCAGGCAAACAAACTCACTGTAAAAGAAAAGCTTCTTCCTGATATTCCTGCATGTATTTTCATGCCCATAAAACACAGCTTTCTGTTTGCTGAGCTGAAAGTCCATACTTGGACTAAAACAGTGTCACAATAAACAGCTTTCTGTTCAAAAAATGTTTTCTATGCCTGTCGGTTCTTACTTCTAGGCCTGGGTCTGGAACTGTCGCTCCTTGGCTCCAAGGTCCCCCTCCCCAGTTCACCTAGCACATCCTTCAGGGTGGTTTACAGTCATGTTCCCATAGCAACCAGCCATGGCTACTTCACCATCATCCTCAAAACTGGCTCCCTGAGGATCAAGGTCACCTGGGACTCTAGAATGCACTTTCTCTGCCCGACCCCAGACCTACTGAGTCAGCAGCTCTGGGAGCAGGACCCAGCAATGAGGGTTTCACAAACTCTCCGGGTAAAGGGGATCCTGCTAACTCAAAGAACCAGAGTTTCACTGCCATTAAAGGTCACCTGGGACTCTAGAATGCACTTTCTCTGCCCGACCCCAGACCTACTGAGTCAGCAGCTCTGGGAGCAGGACCCAGCAATGAGGGTTTCACAAACTCTCCGGGTAAAGGGGATCCTGCTAACTCAAAGAACCAGAGTTTCACTGCCATTGCCCATTCAAGTGGCTGTAAGCACCAGATGTGCAGAAACCACACTTCCAATCACACTCGTGTTCCCAGTATCTGGCCAGTACCAGTTCAGTTCAATTCAGTTCAGTTGCTCAGTCGTGTTCGACTCTTTGCGACCCTGTAGACTGCAGCATACTAGGCCTCCCTGTCCTTCACCAACTTCCGGAGTTTTTCAAACTCATGTCCATCGAGTCAGTGATGCCATTCAACCATCTCATCCTCTGTCGTCCCCTTCAATCTTTCCCAGCATCAGGGTCTTTTCCAATGAGTCAGTTCTTTGCATCAAGTGGCCAAAGTATTGGAGTTTCAGCTTCAGCATCAGTCCTTCCAATGAATATTCAGGAATAATATCCTTTAGGATGGACTGGTTGGATCTCCTTGCAGTCCAAGGGATACCGGGTGGTCAATAAATATTTTTTGAGTGAACAAAACACTGATTGAAATAGCTTCCTAAAAGACATTGCTTCTTCCACTAAATTTCTTTCAAACCACCCACTTGAAACACCCTCAAAATATCATACAAAGTTTAAATAAAGAATCCATCCTGTGACAGATGATAGATGAACCTTCTTTAAAGCTCTCATCACGTACTTCCTTTCCTAATGGTTCCCAGAGGCTTCTAGCGACTGATGTAGTTGTACCAATGGCTCCCTGCTGAGATGACTTTGCCCCCCAGGGGACATGTGGCATGTCTAGAACCAGTTTTGGTTTTGACAGTTTTGACGGAGGTGCTTCTTGCTTCTAGAGAGTAGGAGACAAGGATACAGCGAAACATCCTGTGCTGCCCAGGATAGCTCTCCAAAGAATTGCCTGGACCCAAGGGTTGAGAGTGCCAAGGCTGAGAAACCCTAGTCTATGAGTGATTCTAAAATACAGTAACTAGTGGTAAGCATGGGGTATATATTTCTGAGAGGTGGAGGGTCAGCCATGGACCACTGTAGAGCATCTCTTCACACCGCACTCTTCAATCCAATAGTTCTCAAACATTTTCCTCCTGAGAACATTCTTTTTTGTTTTCTGCTTCACTCTCATATGCTTTGAAAGGCGATCTTCCAAAGATAGAAAAGTACAAAGCTAATGCAGAAAAGCACTGAGCAATTACTCAGTGCCCTTGCATTCAGCCTCCTGCTAAAAGTCTTCACGACTCAGAAGGGAAAACAGCAAATTCATCCTGGTTCACATCTGCTGCCATTGAGCAATTATTTGGGGTTGTTTCAATACACTGTTTCACCTTCATTAGAACTCTCCCATGTGCCCCTAAGGGCTTCGAAGCTCCCGGTTAGCTCAGTGGTAAAGAGCCGGTGCTCTGGGACAACCCTGAGGGATGGGATGGGGAGGGACGCGGGAGGGGGGTCCAGGATGGGAGACACATGTACAGCCGTGGCTGATCATGTCAATGTATGGCAGAACCCACAATATTGTAAAGTAATTAGCTTCCAATTAAAGTAATTAATTAATTTTAAAAATTCATATGCAGTGAAGGAGCCACAGGAGATGCAAGTTTGATCCCTGGGTTGAAGAGTCCCTGGAGGAAGGCATAGCAACCCACTCCACTATTCTTACCTGGAGAACCCCAGGGACAGATGAGCCTGGCGGGCTACAGTCCATAGGGTCACAAAGAGTCAGCCACCAGTGAAGTGACTTAGCACACACACACACACACACACACACACACACACGCCCCTAAATGCACTGCTTTTCAGATGAACAAGTGCCGTGTAGGCATCCCAGATGTAGGAGGCTAGGTCTGTATGTGGCCGCTGCGTCAAAACGATGCTCAGAGGTCCAACACACTCCGATTACCGTCTCCATATAAAAAGCCATTTGAGGCAAAACCAGGATTCTAGCTGCTTGCAAAGTCTGTTATGCCCCCGAGGAGAAATGAGGGACTGCTGAAGACTCAGCACAAGCTCTATCTGCTGGGAAACACAAACCAAAAGCCTGCGGAAGGTGAGTGGGTCCGGCTATTGTCACCAGCTGGTGAGCTTTGCTTTGGACCTGGCGGTATAATGGATTAGTGTAGTTTAAAGTGTAATAGTTTGGTTGGAAAACAGGTAAGAGTAGCTAGAATGACCTTTTCGGGCTTTGTGACTTTCTGAAAGTCAATGCTGGTGGTGATAAGTTAAGATATATGAAACCTTCATTGGTCCTAAGAACTTGACGTTATTCTTTCCAAAGAATTATTCACACAGTGTAACCAAAATGTGTGATTTAGCATCTTCTCTTGCCAGAATCTTATCCCTTCGTTGATGGCATATATTAAATTTTATACTTAAATCCTTTTGTAATTCAAAAGTGTGTAATGAATGTCTTAAAACCTAACCATGATAAATAAAAATGTATTTGGACTATTCTGATATAAATTGTATCTATGAGAAAAGAAAATGGTTAAGTATCTAGAAATATTGTTTCTAAATGAAATGAAAAGTGACATTTTGGAGACTAGACACTTAAAAATTACTTCTTTCAATACTCAATCATGCACTTGGTTATTAGTATATCTCAATTTCATGTTGTTTTTCCTTAGCAGAAAATAAATATTTAATAATAAATTTGATTTACATTGGTGCCGACTGGGATATCATGCCAATAAATTTTGAAGAACCAGCTAACAGCAGAGTACAGAGAAATACGATGTCACTTCATCACAGCAGAAATAAAAATACAGTCTTTCAATTTTTCATGGTGTTTAACCATCCTTTTCTAAACTCAATGAATCTAAAATATATGGTTTGAGGAGAATAATTAAAGTGTGGACATTTTGAGTTATTTTGATATTTGGAATGAGAGCTTGTCTACCTTACCATTCCTCATCCATCAAATTTTTTTTTTCCCCTTTAACTTGAAGTGACCTTAAAGTTATTAAGACACAGTCACCTTGAAGACCAGTTCTAAAACTTCGATAAACAGCCATTTGTTTGAGATTTCCTTGATGTATAGATTAAGGTCACAGGCTTATTCAATTTCAGTGGAAACTGAAGACATTGAGAATGATCTGAGCTGGACATAAAATGGCCTGTCCTCAAAGGCACTATTTTGATGGATCAGATAGACATAACCAAGAAGTCTCCTCATGGCTGGTTCCAGAAACATTGTAGGGAGCAAGAAGCAAAAGCTATGCTGTTGGAAAAAATGCACACAATCTTACTCATGATAACCTTGATTCGAAATGATGCATCAGGTACCACATACAGTATCTCAAAAAGATGTCCGTATTATGTTTATAATATCCTCTCTTCTTTCCAGAGGCCAGTCTGAAAAGCTGTTTCAATAGCAGTGACGCTACTCAAGTTATTTTGATTACCAAATTACTGACAGAAGGCCCACTGTGTGCAAAACGCAGTGCTAGATGGTCTATAAGTGAATGGCCTGCTTGTAACTGCATAGATACAAATCTGTCAGTAAGAAATGACTGGCATACTAAAGAACTGAATTTACCTTCCTCTACAGAAGTGTGTCCAAACTGGTCCCCAGGCCAGCAGCGTAGCCTCATCTGGGAACTTGTTAGGCATGCAAATTCTTGAGCTCACCACACACTTACTGAGTCAGGAAGTCTTGAGGTGGTACGCAGCAGTCTGCCTTCTAAGAAACCTTCCAGGTGACTTTGGTGTGCATTAAAATTTGAGAACTTCTTTCTACAGTAGTAGTTCTCAAAATATGACTGCATGATCCTGGGGAACCCTGAGATCTTAGGGCTGGAAGGCTAACTACACAATACTGAGATGTTATATGCCTTTTGTGCTATGGAAACATGTGCCCTCTTGGTATTAAAGTAAAGATCGATGACACCGATTCTTTAGCACTAACAGCAGGGATACCAAACTGTATTTGTAGTCAATGTATTTTTCAGCAGCACAAGCATGCAATCCAAAAATCCTCTATTTTATTTAAATATGTTGATTGCATAGTAAAAATAATAATCGTGTGTGAAAACTTGACCCTTGAGTAGGTGTTGTTTATCATTCTGTGTGTTGAAATGGGAAGAATGCTTGAAGCACTTTTACTTGAAACACTAGACAGATGACTGTCTAAAGGAAAAGTACTAATAATAATCAAGTTGTGAGCTGAACTAGTAGTTTTTTTGTTTTTTTGTTTAATGGAATGATATTTCTACTTGAAAAAAGGACTGACAGGCAAACTGTGGTTACTCAGACATGGGTATCTGACAGTTATTTTGTCCAAAATGGATAAAATGAGATCAACACAAGGAAAACAATTGAGAGTATTTGTTGCCAAATGTTGAGCTGAGGACAAAAATTACAGCTTTAAACATCTGGTGTTCACCCTTGTGCACTTAATAGTTTTCCAATATTCAAAGAGTTTTCTGATTGGATCAGTGATTACTAACGAAAGTGATTTTTTAAATATCAGTATGACTGTGTTAATTGTATAAGTTACCAAATTGTATGAGATGTCGTATATCAAAGCTACGCACCAGTAACCCACCTGCCAATGTACGATACATAAGAAAAGAGTGTTTGATTCCTGGGTCTGGAACATCCCCTGGGGAAGGAAATGGAAACCCACTCCAGTATTCTTGCCTCAGAAATCCCATGGACAGAGGAGCCTGGTGGGCTACAACCCATGGAGTCACAAAGAGTTGGATACGACTGAAGCTACTTTGCACACAGTACACACAGAAATCCAAAGTGCAAACTAATCCAAAGGCTTTCAAAGCAGCAGCACGTGGAGAGTATAAAGGTATGATTTCAGGTTCCATGTTTCACCTGACCATTCCAAAGTGATCATTTGTTGAGTTTTGTTGAAGTGGCAAAGAAGAACATCCAGAATATGCTCAAAAGGCTATCAGAGTACTCCTCTCTTCTTAAACCTCATACCTGTGTGAGGCCAGATTTTCTTCCCCTGTGCTTAGACCATAATAATGGGTCACAGTCGATGGAATGCAAAGCAGGTATGAGAATCCAGCTGGCTTCTGTTAAACCCGATGATAAAGAGATTTGCATCTTGTACAACAATGTCACGCTTCTCACTGTCTTATGGGTTGGAAAATAAGGCTACTTTCCATACATAAATGTTGTTTGATTGTTACTGGCTTGTCACTAAGTCATTTCCAACTCTTTTGCAATTGCATAGACTATAGTCCACCAGCTCCCTTGTCCATGGGATTTCCCAGGCAAGAATACTGGAGTGGGTTGCCATTTCCTCCTCCAGGGAACAGAGCTCCCCAACACAGGGACTGAACTTGCATCTCCTATGTTTCCTGCATTGGCAGGCAGGTTCTTTACCACCAAACCACCAGGGAAGCCCATATGTTGTTTATCTCTAAAAAGATAAACATAAAAAGAGAACTAGAGTTCATTGTCCATACCCATTATAATTCCAGCTCAATAATGGTAGGAATTTTTTCTCTTTAATTTACTGCTATATCTCCAGCACCTAGAACAATGTGGTAGGTTCTCAATAAATGCTTGTTGAATGAATGAATGAATACATAACTGCAGAAATGAATTGAAAGGCAGAGAAAGAATGAAAGGAAGGAAGGAGAAAAAGAGTCAAGGCAACCTCGCAGGAACTTGTCACTTTCCCCCAAATATTTTATAAACGCTTATGAACAGAAAATTATTTTATAGAAGATAGGAAGCCTGGGTCTACCTTCAACTTACTGCCAACTTCTGAATTTCACAGCATGTCTTAGTGACACTGTCTTTCAGANCTACTTTCCATACATAAATGTTGTTTGATTGTTACTGGCTTGTCACTAAGTCATTTGCAACTCTTTTGCAATTGCATAGACTATAGTCCACCAGCTCCCCTGTCCATGGGATTTCCCAGGCAAGAATACTGGAGTGGGTTGCCATTTCCTCCTCCAGGGAACAGAGCTCCCCAACACAGGGACTGAACTTGCATCTCCTATGTTTCCTGCATTGGCAGGCAGGTTCTTTACCACCAAACCACCAGGGAAGCCCATATGTTGTTTATCTCTAAAAAGATAAACATAAAAAGAGAACTAGAGTTCATTGTCCATACCCATTATAATTCCAGCTCAATAATGGTAGGAATTTTTTCTCTTTAATTTACTGCTATATCTCCAGCACCTAGAACAATGTGGTAGGTTCTCAATAAATGCTTGTTGAATGAATGAATGAATACATAACTGCAGAAATGAATTGAAAGGCAGAGAAAGAATGAAAGGAAGGAAGGAGAAAAAGAGTCAAGGCAACCTCGCAGGAACTTGTCACTTTCCCCCAAATATTTTATAAACGCTTATGAACAGAAAATTATTTTATAGAAGATAGGAAGCCTGGGTCTACCTTCAACTTACTGCCAACTTCTGAATTTCACAGCATGTCTTAGTGACACTGTCTTTCAGAATACAACATCCTGCTCAATTTCAGAGGTTTCACAGCTAAATGAGATTATGTGATTCTACAATATTCTTCAGAATGAATATCATTGAAATTCAAGATGTCACCATGATAATTGCTTTATTTTGCTCACACTACTTTGAATCATGTGATGCCAACAACGGACACCTTGCAAAGGCTCCTCCACAAAGCAGTAATCCATCTTTGCAAATCTAGAAGCTGTATTTTCTGAGAAATGTACGTTCCTGAAAAAATCATCATAGATTTCTCCAGAAGATGCTGTTTCAAATTCTGAAAGCTGACAAAGACCTTTACACGGGTTTGATTTGCTATTTTCTATAGAAAAGGCCTCTTGAGGATTTGATAGCTGCTCTCAGAATGAAGAGTAATTGCTTAATACTTCATGTTTACAACAGAGAATCGCTGTTTTGTCATTTAGACATGCAGCACTGCTGTTCTACACAATGCAATGCATCAGAAAAGATTCAATAATCATTTCTTAACCAGTATTAATTTGACTGACAATAGACCATAGGGTGTAACTGTTGAAAAAAAAATTCCCAACAATGATGTTTTCAATTCCATATTCTTTCGAGCAAATAAAATATGTAAATACTTAGAATGAATCTGATGCAAAAAAAATTCCAAATGCCTCGCAAGCATTCTTTGGTTAATCTTCACAACCAGGTGGGAGGCAGACAGTATTATCTCACCGTTCAAGATGGGGAACAAAAACCAAGAGCCCTTCAGCTATGGAGCTAATAATAGACTAGTAATAATGGTCACCTGGTGCGTGCATGTCAGACCCTATTTTCAGATATCTCTACATAATTTCCTTAGAATGGTTCTGCCTCTTTAAATCATTATCAATATTTATTTTCAGAAACTTCTAGAGTAGTCATTGTCCCATGCCTCTCAAAGATTTCTCCTCCTAAAGTTCAAAAAGACATTGAACTCACGCTAGGAAAGAGAAGTTAACTTGCTTTTAGCTGCGTATAATCCTGTGAAACCGCCAAAATAAAATTCTGCACCGATGTTTTATTCTATGCTGAAGGGAATGGGATGTCCATTCATCATTTTCTCCATCACCATTAACTCTGGGTAAAAGGTGGGGTCAGTACCGTGTGTCTCCTGGGGCCTCAAGGCTTAACTGCGTGCTTGTATCCCTCCCCAGGAATGAATGGTGAAACCAGAGGTGATGACGTTTCCGTGAGAACCTGAGTTTTTTAAACAGTTTCCAGGACTGACTGCATCACCCAGTAACAGTATCAATAACATTTTTGAAGATGATGCTAAAGAGGCCACTTTCCATAGGGATTAAAAACTGGGGAAGAGATTGGAACAAAGAAAGAACTCAGTCAAATGGCTGCCCAATTCCCTGGTAAAGAATCTGCCTGCTAATGCAGGAGACTCAGGTTCAATCCCTGAGTAGGGAAGATCCCCTGGAGAAGGAAATTGCTATTCACTCTAGCATTCTTACCCAGGAAATCCCATGAACAGAGGAGCCTGGTGGGCTACAGTCCACGGGGTCACAGTCAGACGGGACCTAGGGACGAAATCACCATCACCACCAAGTCCCTATGTCAAAGTCAAGAGTCAGCAGGAGGATTTTGTTACAGAACCAGAAAAAGCCCCTGTGAGAAGGTAAACACCGCAAGAAAGGCTTCCACGAATGATTTGTTTAACGTAGGAGCTGACATAGACCTGGGCAGTGGATTGTCATTTACTTATTAATTTACTTTTAAAAATAAGTTGTTGAAGCCTTATGGCCAGAAGATGATGTAAAAACCCCTAAGACCTTTTTTTATGTAAAGCACCTGATTTTGATAAAGGTCAGAACTGCTAACCCCCACGTGACTCTGTATTCATCCCTATATGTAACAAAAGGTATATAAGAAAATCTGAAAAATAAAGAAATGGGTTCAGTTCCTGGAAAAAAAAAATAATAAGTTGTTGAAATATAAGTAACTTACAATGTTGTGCTCATTTCAGGCGTACAGCAAGGTGATTCAGATATAGATGCTTCTCAAAATTCTTTTCCGTTATTGTTGATGTTTGATTGCCAAGGTGTGCCCTACTCTTTGTGACCTCATGGACGCAGCCTTCTCTGTCCTTCATTATCTTACGGAGCTTGCTCAAACTCATGTCCACTGAGTCAGTGATGCCACCCAGCCATCTCATCCTCTGTCGCCCCCCTCTCTCCTGCCTTCAATCTTTTCCAGCATCAGGGTCTTTTCCAGGGAGTTGGCTCTTTGCATCAGGTGGCCAAAGTATTGGAGCTTCAGCTTTAGCACCAGTCATTCCAATGAATATTCAGGGATGATCTCCTTGAGAATGGACTGGTTGGATCTCCTTGCAGTCCAAGGGACTCTTAAGAGTCTTCTCCAACACCGCAGTTTGAAAGCATCAGTTCTTCAGCACTCAGACTTCTTTATGGTCTAACTCTCATATCCATACATGACAACTGGAAAAACCATAGCTTTTTCCATTATAGGTTATTACAAAATATTAAGTAGAGTTCCCTGTGTTGTACAGTAGGTCCTTGCTGGTTATCTGTTTTATATATGAGTATATATGTTTTACATTTTAAGACAAAAAAAAAAATNCGGGGCTGGACCCCGGCACCTTCTTCAGCGATCAATGCAAATAATAGAGGAAAAGAACAGAATTGGAAAGACTAGAGATCTCTTCAAGAAAATTAGAGATAACAATGGAACATTTCATACAAACATGGGCTCGATAAAGGACAGAAACGGTATGGACCTAACACAAGGAGAAGATATTAAGAAGGGGTGGCAACAATACACAGAAGAACTGTACAAAAAGAGCTTCATGACCCAGATAATCATGATGGTGTGATGACTCACCTAGAGCCAGATATCCTGGAGTGTGAAGTCAAGTGGGCCTTAGAAAGTATCACTGAGAGCAAAGCTAGTAGAGGTGATGGAATTCCAGTTGAGCACTTCAAATCCTGAAAGATGATGCTGTGACAGTGTTGAAGTCAATATGCCAGCAAATTTGGGAACTCAGCAGTGGCCACAGGACTGGAACAGTTTAGCTTTCATTCCAATCCAAGAGAATGGTAATGCCAAAGAATGCTCAAACTACCGCACAATTGCACTCATCTCTCACGCTAGTAATGTAATGCTCAAAATTCTCCAAGACAGGCTTCAGCAATATGTGAACCATGAAATTCCAGATGTTCAAATTGGTTTTAGAAAAGGCAGAGGAACCAGAGATCCAATTGCCAACATCTGCTGGATCATGGAAAAACAAGAGAGTTCCAGAAAAACATCTATTTCTGCTTTATTGACTATGCCTAAGCCTTTGACTCTGTGGATCACAAGAAACTGTGGAAAACTCTGANTAGAGGAAGCAGACATCAAATTGCCAACATCCACTGGATCATGGAAAAAGCAAAAGAGTTCCAGAAAAACATCTATTTCTGCTTTATTGACTATGCCTAAGCCTTTGACTGTGGATCACAAGAAACTGTGGAAAACTCTGAAAGAGATGGGAATACCATACCACCTGACCTGCCTCTTGAGAAACCTGTATGCAGGTCAGGAAGCAACAGAAACAACTGCACATGGAACAACAGACTGGTTCCAAATAGGAAAAGGAGTCCGTCAAGGCTGTATATTGACACCCTGCTTATTTAACTTATTTGCAGAGTACATCATGAGAAACTCTGGGCTGGAAGAAGCACAAGCTGGAATCAAGATTGCCGGGAGAAATATCAATATCCTCATATATGCAGATGACACCACCCTTATGGCAGAAAATGAAGAGAAACTAAAAATCCTCTTGATGAAAGTGAAAGAGGAGAGTGGAAAAGTTGGCTTAAAGCTCAATATTCAAAAAACGAAGATCATGGCATATGGTCCCATCACTTCATGGGAAATAGATGAGCAATCATTGGAAACAGTGTCAGACTTTATTTTGGAGGGCTCCAATATCACTGCAGAAAGTGACTACAGCCATGAAATTAAAAGATGCTTACATCTTGGAAGGAAATTTATGACCAAACTAGACAGCATATTCAAAAGCAGAGACATTACTTTGCCAACAAAGGTCCGTCTAGTCAAGGCTATGTTTTTTCCAGTGGTCATGTATGGATATGAGAGTTGGACTGTGAAGAAAGCTGAGCACCAAAGAATTGATGCTTTTGAACTGTGGTGTTGGAGAAGACTGTTGAGAGTCCCTTGGATTGCAAGGAGATCCAACCAGTCCATCCTAAAGGAGATCAGTTCTGTGTATTTATTGGAAGGACTGATGCTGAAGCTGAAACTCCAATACTTTGGCCACCTCATGTGAAGAGCTGATTCATTGGAAAAGACTCTGATGCTGGAGGGATTGGGGGCAGGAGGAGAACCGGATGACAGAGGATGAGATGGCTGGATGGCATCACTGACTCTATGGACATGATCTGAGTGAACTCTGGGAGTTGGTGATGGACAGGGAGGCTTTTAATTTTGTGGCTGCAGTTAAGTTTCATAGTGATTTTGGAGCCTAAGAAAAAATATGCCACTGTTTCCACTTTTTCCTCACCTTGAAGTGGTGGGACTGGATGCCATGAATGTTGCATTATCTTTTTGTGAATAGTTTTTTGAATGTTGGGTTGAAGCTAGGTTTTTAATATCCTCTCCTCATCAAGAGGCTCTTTAGTTCTTCTTTGCTTTCTGCTATTATGGAGGTGTCATCTTCATATTAGTGCATGTTGATAATTCCCCCAGCAATCTTGATTCCAGCTTGGGATTTATCCAGACCAGTATATTGGAAGATGTATCCTACACATAAGTTAAATACCAGAGTGATAATGTAAACCTTGTCATGCCCCTTTCCCAGTTTTAAATCTTTCAGTAGTTCCGTGTTTGATTCTAACTGCTGCTTTTTGACCAACATACAGACTTGTTAGGAGAAAGGTAAGGTGATCTGGTATTCCCATTTCCTTAAGAATTTTCCATAGTTTGTTGTGGTCCACACAGTGAAAGGCTTTAGCATAGTCAGTTAAGCCGAGAGGAATGTTTTCTGGGATTCCCTTTCTTTCTCTATGATCCAATGGGTGTTGGCAGTTTGATCTCTGGTTCCTCAAATCAGTTTGTATAGCTGAAAGTTATCAGTTCATGTACTGTTGAAACTTAGTTTGGAACATATTGAGCATTACCTTGCTAGCAAGTGAGATGAGCACAATGGCATGATAGGTTGAACATTCTTTGGAATTGCCTTTTTTTTTGGGGGGGGGGGGTGGAATGAAAACTGATCTTTTCCAGCACTGTGGCCATTAATGAGTTTTCCAAATTTGCTGACATATTGAATGCAGCATGTTTACAGCCTCATTCTTTAGAACTTTTAAACATTTAAGCTGGAATTTCATCACCTTCCCTAGCTTTTCTTGTAGTGATGCTTCCTAAAGCCCACTTGATTTTATACTCCAGTATATCTGGCTTATGTAAGTGACCCCAGCATCATCCCTATCCTGGTCATTATGACCATTTTTGTATAGTTCTTCTGTGCATTCTTGCCACCTCTTGATAATCTCATCTGCTTCTCTTGGGTCTTTGAATTTTCTGTCCTTTTGTGCCCATATTTCCATGAAGTGTTTCTCTGGTATCTAAGTCTTTACAATTATATTGTTTTCCTCTAATTCTTTCACTATTCACTTATGAAGACATTCTTATCTCTCCTTGCTATTCTCTGGAAGTCTGCATTCCATTGGGTATATCTTTCCCTTTCTCCTTTGCCTTTCACTTCTCTTATTTTCTCAGCTACCTTTAAGCCCTCTTCAGGCAACCACTTTGCCTTCTCACATTTGTTTTTCTTGAGGATGGTTTCGATGACCACCTCCCATTCAATGTTACAAGGCTCCATCTGTAGTTCTTCAGGCTAACAGACCTAATCCTTTGAATCTAGTTTTCATCTCCACTATATGATCATATGGGGTTTGAATTAGGTCATAGCTGAATATTCTAGTTCTAATTTTCCTTACTTTCTTCTATTTAAATGTGAATATTGTTTGCTTCTGCCTAAGCATTGCTTCCAGATCACCACCCACCACTCCTGGGGGAGGGGGGAGCAAAACCACACAATTTGAGGACTGTTACCCTGGGTTTTTGCTTGGCTTTTCACATGCTTAGCTGTGTGAGCTTGATCAAGTCTCTTAACCTCAGTTTTCTCATCTGGAAAATGGGCACCATGGTGATAATTCCACCTTCTAGATTGCATGTATGCCTGCAAAGTGCAAATGGCCCTGAGAGGGCTTTCTGACTTTCTGAGTCTGGAACAAATATGAATTATTCTGCCACCTGGGGAGAAGGAAATCTTCTGTTTAGAGGTTGTGGCTGCCATCCCCAAGGCTAAATATTGATTCAAGCCAGATGACGTCTATTTCTGAACCCTGACCCAGAACTCTGACTGAGCCGATGCTTCTGTTTTCCAGGCTTACACAATAGCTAATGATTACTTGCTCAGATTACTCCTTTCCTCACCCTTGCCAGTCAACCTTCCCTTGTCAAATACTCCCCTGAAATAACACTACAAGGAAAATCGTAAAGGCTCTTGCTCTCTTGTTAGTTTTCCACATCTCCAGCATAGCAACAAGTAGCTGTTATGGCTACTTGTCATAGCAACAACTATGGCTACCTGTACAGTCCAGTCTCAGCCTGTTAAATGAATCTTTCCCCATTTGGCCCTTCATGTTTAAATTACCTACAGTTGCCTTAGTAACCTTCCTATGCTTGCTGTTTAATGTCAAAATATGTGTGGACCTCATCTAATATTCTTTCCCAAGCATAATTCCAACCATGCAAATAAGTAACCAAGCATTTATTCATCTAAGTACCTACAGGAATTGACAAAATCAAACCACTCTTCATGCATTTCTTGCTTGCCCCAAAACACCATTGAAGTGATCTGCTGAAACAATGTAATACATTGACATGTCTAGAAAGGACATGTTTTTCTCTGGATTTGTTTTCCATCTAGTGCAGAATGTCTACCATAAGCCTGACTCTCCAGCAGCTGGTCACCTAATTTTTGCAGACTCAGCCCACTCCAGACCCCTTCACATCCCTCAGTAAAATCGAGAGAATAGACTCAGTCAAAGTTCTCACTCCTGCACAAAACAGTTTTTTTTTTTTTTTTTTTTTTTTTAGAAAACAATATTTGGTAACACATTCAAAATCTGGTGCTCCTTGCCTTGGATTCAAGGACCTGCACCAGAGAATGGGAAGCCTCCCCTTCCACCTAAATCTTTCACCACTCCCACCAGGGCCACAGTCTTGACTGGACCCCAAAGACTTCTGCCTGCTCCCTGATGTCCTCTGTAAATCAGTTCAGTTCAGTTTCTCAGTCATATATCATGGGGTGCAGCATGCTGGTTTTCCCTGTCCATCGCCAACTTCTGGAGATTGCTCAAACTCATGTTCATCAGGTCGATGATGCCACCCAACAATTTCATCTTCTATCTTCCCCTTTGCCTTCTGCCTTTAATCTTTCCCTGCATCAGGGTCTTTCCTAATAAGTCAGTTCTTCCCATCAGGTGGCCAAAGTATTGGAGGTTCAGCTTCAGCATCGGTCCTTCCAATGAATATTCAGGACTTATTTCCTTAACATGGACTGGTTGGATCTCCTTGCAGTCCAAGGGACTCTCAAGAATCTTGTCGAACACCACAGTTTAAAACCATCAATTCTTTGATACTCAGAATTCTTTATGGTGCAACTCTCACATCCACTCACGATTTCTGGTAAAACCATAGCTTTGAGTACACAGACTTTTGCTGGTAAAGTAATGTCTCTGCTCTTTAGTGTGCTGTCGTGTTTTTCATAGATTTTCTTCCAAGGAGCTAACGTCTTTTTCTTCACAACTGTGGTCGCTATCTAGAGTGATTTTGGAGCCGAGGGAAATAAAGTGTGTCACTGTTTTCATTGTTTTTCCAGGTATCTGCCATGAAGTGATCGAACTGGATGCCATGATCTTCATTTTTTGATCTGTATATACCACATCAAGACCATCTAAAGAAAAAAAAAATTACAAAAAGGTAAAATGGTTGNCGCATGTTGATAATTCCCCCAGCAATCTTGATTCCAGCTTGGGATTTATCCAGACCAGTATATTGGAAGATGTATCCTACACATAAGTTAAATACCAGAGTGATAATGTAAACCTTGTCATGCCCCTTTCCCAGTTTTAAATCTTTCAGTAGTTCCGTGTTTGATTCTAACTGCTGCTTTTTGACCAACATACAGACTTGTTAGGAGAAAGGTAAGGTGATCTGGTATTCCCATTTCCTTAAGAATTTTCCATAGTTTGTTGTGGTCCACACAGTGAAAGGCTTTAGCATAGTCAGTTAAGCCGAGAGGAATGTTTTCTGGGATTCCCTTTCTTTCTCTATGATCCAATGGGTGTTGGCAGTTTGATCTCTGGTTCCTCAAATCAGTTTGTATAGCTGAAAGTTATCAGTTCATGTACTGTTGAAACTTAGTTTGGAACATATTGAGCATTACCTTGCTAGCAAGTGAGATGAGCACAATGGCATGATAGGTTGAACATTCTTTGGAATTGCCTTTTTTTTTGGGGGGGGGGGGTGGAATGAAAACTGATCTTTTCCAGCACTGTGGCCATTAATGAGTTTTCCAAATTTGCTGACATATTGAATGCAGCATGTTTACAGCCTCATTCTTTAGAACTTTTAAACATTTAAGCTGGAATTTCATCACCTTCCCTAGCTTTTCTTGTAGTGATGCTTCCTAAAGCCCACTTGATTTTATACTCCAGTATATCTGGCTTATGTAAGTGACCCCAGCATCATCCCTATCCTGGTCATTATGACCATTTTTGTATAGTTCTTCTGTGCATTCTTGCCACCTCTTGATAATCTCATCTGCTTCTCTTGGGTCTTTGAATTTTCTGTCCTTTTGTGCCCATATTTCCATGAAGTGTTTCTCTGGTATCTAAGTCTTTACAATTATATTGTTTTCCTCTAATTCTTTCACTATTCACTTATGAAGACATTCTTATCTCTCCTTGCTATTCTCTGGAAGTCTGCATTCCATTGGGTATATCTTTCCCTTTCTCCTTTGCCTTTCACTTCTCTTATTTTCTCAGCTACCTTTAAGCCCTCTTCAGGCAACCACTTTGCCTTCTCACATTTGTTTTTCTTGAGGATGGTTTCGATGACCACCTCCCATTCAATGTTACAAGGCTCCATCTGTAGTTCTTCAGGCTAACAGACCTAATCCTTTGAATCTAGTTTTCATCTCCACTATATGATCATATGGGGTTTGAATTAGGTCATAGCTGAATATTCTAGTTCTAATTTTCCTTACTTTCTTCTATTTAAATGTGAATATTGTTTGCTTCTGCCTAAGCATTGCTTCCAGATCACCACCCACCACTCCTGGGGGAGGGGGGAGCAAAACCACACAATTTGAGGACTGTTACCCTGGGTTTTTGCTTGGCTTTTCACATGCTTAGCTGTGTGAGCTTGATCAAGTCTCTTAACCTCAGTTTTCTCATCTGGAAAATGGGCACCATGGTGATAATTCCACCTTCTAGATTGCATGTATGCCTGCAAAGTGCAAATGGCCCTGAGAGGGCTTTCTGACTTTCTGAGTCTGGAACAAATATGAATTATTCTGCCACCTGGGGAGAAGGAAATCTTCTGTTTAGCGGTTGTGGCTGCCATCCCCAAGGCTAAATATTGATTCAAGCCAGATGACGTCTATTTCTGAACCCTGACCCAGAACTCTGACTGAGCCGATGCTTCTGTTTTCCAGGCTTACACAATAGCTAATGATTACTTGCTCAGATTACTCCTTTCCTCACCCTTGCCAGTCAACCTTCCCTTGTCAACTACTCCCCTGAAATCACACTACAAGGAAAATCGTAAAGGCTCTTGCTCTCTTGTTAGTTTTCCACATCTCCAGCATAGCAACAAGTAGCTGTTATGGCTACTTGTCATAGCAACAACTATGGCTACCTGTACAGTCCAGTCTCAGCCTGTTAAATGAATCTTTCCCCATTTGGCCCTTCATGTTTAAATTACCTACAGTTGCCTTAGTAACCTTCCTATGCTTGCTGTTTAATGTCAAAATATGTGTGGACCTCATCTAATATTCTTTCCCAAGCATAATTCCAACCATGCAAATAAGTAACCAAGCATTTATTCATCTAAGTACCTACAGGAATTGACAAAATCAAACCACTCTTCATGCATTTCTTGCTTGCCCCAAAACACCATTGAAGTGATCTGCTGAAACAATGTAATACATTGACATGTCTAGAAAGGACATGTTTTTCTCTGGATTTGTTTTCCATCTAGTGCAGAATGTCTACCATAAGCCTGACTCTCCAGCAGCTGGTCACCTAATTTTTGCAGACTCAGCCCACTCCAGACCCCTTCACATCCCTCAGTAAAATCGAGAGAATAGACTCAGTCAAAGTTCTCACTCCTGCACAAAACAGTTTTTTTTTTTTTTTTTTTTTTTTAAGAAAACAATATTTGGTAACACATTCAAAATCTGGTGCTCCTTGCCTTGGATTCAAGGACCTGCACCAGAGAATGGGAAGCCTCCCCTTCCACCTAAATCTTTCACCACTCCCACCAGGGCCACAGTCTTGACTGGACCCCAAAGACTTCTGCCTGCTCCCTGATGTCCTCTGTAAATCAGTTCAGTTCAGTTTCTCAGTCATATATCATGGGGTGCAGCATGCTGGTTTTCCCTGTCCATCGCCAACTTCTGGAGATTGCTCAAACTCATGTTCATCAGGTCGATGATGCCACCCAACAATTTCATCTTCTATCTTCCCCTTTGCCTTCTGCCTTTAATCTTTCCCTGCATCAGGGTCTTTCCTAATAAGTCAGTTCTTCCCATCAGGTGGCCAAAGTATTGGAGGTTCAGCTTCAGCATCGGTCCTTCCAATGAATATTCAGGACTTATTTCCTTAACATGGACTGGTTGGATCTCCTTGCAGTCCAAGGGACTCTCAAGAATCTTGTCGAACACCACAGTTTAAAACCATCAATTCTTTGATACTCAGAATTCTTTATGGTGCAACTCTCACATCCACTCACGATTTCTGGTAAAACCATAGCTTTGAGTACACAGACTTTTGCTGGTAAAGTAATGTCTCTGCTCTTTAGTGTGCTGTCGTGTTTTTCATAGATTTTCTTCCAAGGAGCTAACGTCTTTTTCTTCACAACTGTGGTCGCTATCTAGAGTGATTTTGGAGCCGAGGGAAATAAAGTGTGTCACTGTTTTCATTGTTTTTCCAGGTATCTGCCATGAAGTGATCGAACTGGATGCCATGATCTTCATTTTTTGATCTGTATATACCACATCAAGACCATCTAAAGAAAAAAAAAATTACAAAAAGGCAAAATGGTTGCCTGAAGAGGCCTGACAAAGAAGTTAGAAAAGAAGAGAAACAAAAGGCAAAGGAGAAAAGAAAGACATATCCATATGAATGCAGAGTTCCAAAGAATAGCAAGAAGAGATAAAAATAATAATAATAAAAAATGCCTTCCTAAGTGATCAGTGCAAAGAAATAGAGGAAAACATTAGAATGGGAAAGACCAGAGATCTCTTCAAGAAAATTCGAGATAAGGTGGGAATATTTCAGGCGAAGATGGACACAATAAAAGAAAGACATGTGATGGACCTAACAGAAGCAGAATATATTAAGAAGAGGGTGAAAGAATACATAGAAGAACTGCACAAAAAAGATACTAATAACCCAGATAACACCGATGATGTGATCACTCACCTAGAGCTAGACAGTCCTGAAATGCGAAGTCAAATGGGTCTTCAGAAGCATCACTATGAGCAAAGCTATTAGAGGTGATGGCACTGCAGTAGAACTATATCAGATCCTAAAAGATGATGCTGTTAAGGTGCTGAACTCAATATGCCAGCAAATGTGGAAAACTCAGCAGTGGCCACAGGACTGGAAAGGTTGTTTTCCTTGCAATCCCCCAAAAAGGTGATTTCAAAAAATTTTCAGCTACCACACAGTTGCACTCATCTCACATGCTACCAAAGTAATTTGTCCAAGCAAGTCTTCAACAGTTCATGAACTGTGAAATTCCATATGTTCAAGCTGGATTTAGAAAAGGCAGAGGAACCAGAGATCAAATTGTCAACATTTGTTGGATCATAGAAAAAGCAAGAGATTTCTAGAAAAACACCTACTTCTGCTTTATTGACCAGGCAAAAGCCTTTAACTGTGTGGATCACAACAAACTGTGGAAAGCTTACAGAGACGGGAATGCCAGACCATCTTGCCTGCCTTCTGAGAAATTTGTATGCCAGTCAAGAAGCAACAGTTAGAACTAAACATGGAACAGCAGACTGGTTCCAAATAGGGAAAGGAGTACATAAAGGCTGTATATTGTCACCTTGCTTATTTAACTTATATGCAGAGTACATCATGTGAAATGCCCACTGGATGAAGCACAAGCTGGAATCAGGATTGCTGGGAGAAATGTCAATAGCCTCAGATATGCAGAAGACACCACCCTCACAGCAGAAGTTGAAGAGGAACTAAAGAACCTCTTGATAGAAGTGAAATAGGAGAGTGAAACATCTGGTTTAAACTTCACATTCAGAAAATGAAGATCATGGCATTTGGTCCCAACACTTCATGGCAAATAGATGAGGAAACAATGGAAACAGTGAGATATTTTATTTTCGGGGGCTCCAAAATCACTGCAGATGATGACTGCANTTTGATAAAGGTCAGAACTGCTAACCCCCACGTGACTCTGTATTCATCCCTATATGTAACAAAAGGTATATAAGAAAATCTGAAAAATAAAGAAATGGGTTCAGTTCCTGGAAAAAAAAAATAATAAGTTGTTGAAATATAAGTAACTTACAATGTTGTGCTCATTTCAGGCGTACAGCAAGGTGATTCAGATATAGATGCTTCTCAAAATTCTTTTCCGTTATTGTTGATGTTTGATTGCCAAGGTGTGCCCTACTCTTTGTGACCTCATGGACGCAGCCTTCTCTGTCCTTCATTATCTTACGGAGCTTGCTCAAACTCATGTCCACTGAGTCAGTGATGCCACCCAGCCATCTCATCCTCTGTCGCCCCCCTCTCTCCTGCCTTCAATCTTTTCCAGCATCAGGGTCTTTTCCAGGGAGTTGGCTCTTTGCATCAGGTGGCCAAAGTATTGGAGCTTCAGCTTTAGCACCAGTCCTTCCAATGAATATTCAGGGACGATCTCCTTGAGAATGGACTGGTTGGATCTCCTTGCAGTCCAAGGGACTCTTAAGAGTCTTCTCCAACACCGCAGTTTGAAAGCATCAGTTCTTCAGCACTCAGACTTCTTTATGGTCTAACTCTCATATCCATACATGACAACTGGAAAAACCATAGCTTTTTCCATTATAGGTTATTACAAAATATTAAGTAGAGTTCCCTGTGTTGTACAGTAGGTCCTTGCTGGTTATCTGTTTTATATATGAGTATATATGTTTTACATTTTAAGACAAAAAAAAAAAAATGGATGGGGGAGCGGTGCTAGCTCTTCAGGATTGAAAGCTGGAATGAAGCAGAAATCTCTGTGAAGGCCTTTGACTCCTGATGTCAGGAAACACCGGTGGCTTCTGATTTTCATACTGAATGTCGAAAGCAGCCTGGTGTCTGCTGAGTGTCCATGTGGTGTGATCAGGTTGCAGCCTCCTTGAGCACAGATGAGAGGGCTGAGTCCCACACACACTGAGTCCAGGACTTGCTTGCTCTCCCGCAAATCTGGTGTGAACGGGAGGATGACGATGCCTCGGAGTGGCCACTCAGAACTCCAAACATGTGAAGAAAGCTTTCTGA
The DNA here is from genome assembly GCA_006410675.1 of Oreotragus oreotragus. Taxonomy (NCBI): domain Eukaryota; kingdom Metazoa; phylum Chordata; class Mammalia; order Artiodactyla; family Bovidae; genus Oreotragus; species Oreotragus oreotragus. Next base: position 44,100 of record SJYX01018298.1, on the reverse strand, counting down.
ACATTCCACTGTCATACCCCCACTCCAAGAGAGAGGGCCTGCTGCTGTGCCCCAATGTATCATGCTAGCTGGCATCTCATTTCCAGTACTGCAAGTGTCAATGCTTAATGCACATGAATGAGAATGGGGCATTTGCTATTAGAAGCAGGCTTCCTTTAATTAGAATTTTTTATACTCGACTCTCCCAGTTTATGAACCCTTGTGATGGATATAGTCTCACTTAGATAATTGCCTGGGATGAGTGAATACCCCAATATTTATTTTGCAGGGATGTCAAGGAGTTATGAATGGACTCAAATAGTTCCAGTGGGCAGGTGCTCAAATTAATAAAACCAGTCTCTCACGGTTTCCGGTGTGTGAGAGCAGAGCCAGGGCTCTGTGGCCTTGTAACTGACGTACTAACAGATGTTAGGGGCAGTCCCGAGAGAAGAACAGATGTATCTCCTTTTTATCTCAGAGTATCTCCTCTCCTCCTTCATAAAGACCAGGATCAAATCCATTCATTTGCATAAAATGGCCTTTCCCTCTGGGGCTGATAGTTTAATTTCAAGCATTTACTGACCTTGGTTTAATAGATCCCCTCTCCTGGGAATTTTCTTGGGAGATGAGTATTCTTCAGCCTTGGATATTCATTGGAAGGGCTTATGCTGAAGCTGAAGCTCCAGTACTTTGGCCACCTGGTGCAAAGGGTCAACTCATTGGAAAAGACCCTGATACTGGGAAATACTGAGAGCAGGAGGAGAAGGGGGTGATAGAGGTTGGATGGCATCACCGACTCAATGGACATGAGTTTGAGCAAACTCCAGGAGATACTGAAGGACAGGGGAGCCTGACGTGCTGCAGTTCATGGGGTTCCACAGAGTCAGACATGATTTAGCAACTGAACAACAACAAATACTCTTAAACCACGAAAAGGACCAATCTAGAGCTACTCTGTACATGCTGACTATCAGTTGATAAAATATCCAAACATCTCCACACCTTTTGGTAGACAGAAACTGCTCACAAGCCCTTAGAAAGTGGCGGCTTATCACACGTCAGTAAATAAAGAGTTAATGTCCACCAAAAGTCTTTTGAGGTCCTGATATCAACCTGGTCTCTGTTTTTATCAGAAATTTCTTGTGCCTTATTGACTGTTAAACATTTGGAATATGACTTCCAGGTGTCCCATTCCACTCCCCAAACTTAAATCCTTGAATTCTACTCGCAGTAATACAGGGCAGAATGCCATCTGCAGGCCACAGGAACATATGGGCATCTTTTACCTTCCATATTGGCATCCAGCCAGCCAGGCAATCCTGGGAGGGAAAATGAAAGGTAGGTGCTGTGGTAACCTTGAAATATATGAAGTCTTGGCGCAGCAGGCAGGAGAGTGGACCCTCTAGGTTTGATGGTGTTCTGTTTTATTAAACAGTCACGTGAGTGTGACCATGTTCCCAGGTATTTTGACAAGTGCATGCTTCATGTCACTTAATCCTCACATGAGTTAAGGTGTTATAATGCCCATTTTACAGATGAGTACAATAGTTTTGCCTCCCTCCTAAGGAACATGAGACGTCATCCCTATTATAAGAAAGCCCCAAGATTCCTGCCCTCATGGACACACACTGTACAATCTGGTTCCCTTGAGCTTGGCCAAGATCTGTGAAGATGATAAAATCTCAGTCCCATTAATAGGTGACATCATATGGTAAAAGGGAAGATATTTGTAAATGTCATCAGGTCCCTAATCTGTTGACTTTAAATTAAGCAAAAGGGAGGTTATTCTGAATAGTTTCCATCAAGATTTACTGACAATAGTCCTGGCTTTCAAACATGCATTGTTCAATCCCCTTGTCCTATGACTGTCAAAATTAACTTTCAAAAAAATAATCAACCAAGTAATTCCCAAGCTCACAACATTCCGTTGGCACTCTCGGCGACAAGGACCTGAGCTCTGACCGACCCTTCTTCTGGGACCCGTTTCCCCTCATCATCAGGTCCTACCTTCCCCAGACTTGTTGATTTCTTTTTTAAAGCTGACTAATTAAGTTTTTACTAAAGTATAGTTGGTTTACAGTGTTGTATTCGTTTCAGGTGGACAGCAAAGCAATCCAGTTGTAAATAGATAGATAGGTGGATGCTTCTTCAGATTCTTTGGCCATACATTTCCTATGTACACAAAACACAGATAGAAAGCCAACTTATGGGGAAAGGTGGGGGTAGGGATACATTAGGAACTCGGGGGTGACATGTGAACACGACTATATGTACAATAAGCAGCGAGGACCTGCTGTGCAGCACAGGGAACTGTACTCGCTATCTTATAATAATCCATGAAATAATGTAAAAAGGAGAACTATTTATGTATATAACTGAATCACTTTGCTGTACACCCGAAACTAACATGACATTTGAAAATCAACTATACTTCAATAAAAACAAACAAACAAACCTGAGACGTCCATGAGAAATTCAGTGGAGATAATGAGATCTAAAAGACGCTGAGTACTGACAATGGACCAAGCATATTTGAAGCATTTCACACATATTAATTCATTCAGTCTTTTAAAGCCAGAGACAGGTGTTTCAATTCCAGCTACCAAAGGAGGGATGTCTTCCCAGATGGTTCAGTGGGAAAGAATCTGCCTGTCAACGCAGCAGCCATAGGAGATACGGGTTCAATCCCTGGATCGGTAAGATCCCCTGGAGGAGGACATGGCAACCCACTCCAGTATTCTTGCCTGGAGAATCCCCATGGACAGAGGAGGCTGGTGGGCTACAGTCCATGGGGTCACAGAGTCGGACAGGACCGAGCACCGGTGTTCATGAATGAAGGAGGACGCTGAGACGCCGAGGAGCTTTTGCAGCAGTGACTGTCGCCAGAGGGAATGGGCGTGGGCAGTCATGACCCTGCCCTAGTGCCGCTCCCGCTCAGATGGCCGGGTGCCAGGCGGGTGGGCAAGCCTGGACCTCAGGGCTGAGGTCGGACCAGAAGAGGTAAGCATGGGAGTCATCAGCCTAGAGATGCTGGTCAAGCCAAGGGCTCCAGCTCAACAGCCAGGCAGTGCAGGAAATGAGGCATCGACTCCATCAACCTCACCGTGTCCACACTTTACATGCATTTCATTTCGTTTTCAAACAATCTGAGGAGGTAGTTATGCTATCTACACTCTACAGATGAAAACAGCAAGGTTCATAAAAGTTAATAACCTGGGCTCAGCCAGATGGCTAGAGAATCCAGATCCTGGGCCGTCTTGCTCCTGGTGTGTGCTAAGTCGCTCTCAGTCATGTCCAGCTCTTCTGTGACCCTATGGACTGTAGCCCACCAGGCTCCATGGGGTTCTCCCAGCAAGAATACTAGAGTGGGCTGCCATTTCCTTTCCCAGGGGATCTTCCTGATTCAGGGATCAAAACCGCATCTCCTTCACTGCAGGCGGATTCTTCACCACTGCTCCACCTGGGAAGCCCACGTGCCAAGTTGGTATTTTTGGACTTAGGAAGACCCATGCAAAGGTTAATTGCTAAGAGAGGGCACAACAGATATTGAAGAAAAATCAGCTCCAAGGGTGTAGCCAGTAAAATCTCTCCAACTTTCTTCCTATCGTGGCATCTGGTCCCATCACTTCATGGCAAATAGATGGAGAAACAGTAGAAACAGTGTCAGACTTTATTTTTCTGGGCTCCAAAATCACCGCAGATGGTGACTGCAGCCATGAAATTAAAAGACGCTTACTCCTTGGAAGGAAAGTGATGACCAACCTAGACAGCATATTCAAAAGCAGAGACATTACTTTGTCAACAAAGGTCCGTCTAGTCAAGGCTATGGTTTTTCCAGTGGTCATGTATGGATGTGAGAGTTGGACTATAAAGAAAGCTGAGTGCTGAAGAATAGATGCTTTTGAACTGTTGGTGTTGGAGAAGACTCTTGAGAGTCCCTTGGACTGCAAGGAGATCCAACCAGTCCATCCTAAAGGAAATCGGTCCTGAGTATTCATTGGAAGGACTGATTTTGAAGCTGAAACTCCAATACTTTGGCCACCTGATGTGAAGAGCTGACTCACTGGAAAAGACCCTGATGCTGGGAAAGATTCAGGGCAGGAGGAGAAGGGGATGACAGAGGATGAGATGGTTGGATGGCATCACCGACTCAATGGACATGGGTTTGGGTAGACTCTGGGAGTTGGTGATGGACAGGGAGGCCTGGTGTGCTGCGGTTCATGGGGTCATAAAGAGTCAGACACGACTGAACGACTGAACTGAACTGAACTGAACTTTCTTCCGGGACTGGCAAACAGCACAATGCAAAGTCTAGTTGACCAAAGGGCATGTCTGAATCTCCAGGTATTGAGTAACTGGAAAGATATACTCAAGAGCATAACTAGTCTCTTTGGATGCATTTACAAACATATAAATTTCCGATGAAATTAAAGAAGGATTTTCTGTGTTTACCAAAAGGTAGAATAGGTTTACAAAAAGTGAAGATTAAACAAACACACTTAAAAACTGCCCTGGCATCCAGGGGGGCAGAGACCCTTTGCCACTGGAGAATTCCCAAATCACATTTTAAAAAAAACTTTCACACTTGAAAGGATTGAGGTTACGTCGCTAACCAATGGAATGTATCTGTTTGACATGGTTTGGGTAAATCCAGAGAGAACTCTGGGATAAACGTCATAAACCACGTGCTTTGTAAATCTTACCCCCACCCCCCCAAAATAAAAACCAACCTTTCCTAATTCACTTCTCCTTCCTTGGAAATGATTGTGGGAGACTTTCCACTGAAGAAGGCAATCCTTTTCCCTGGAGGAAACTGTTGTTTCCCCCCAGCGCACCCCCACCGCCCCCAGAACAGCTGACACTGGTCCTCTCATTAAGAGATATCCTCAAAGCGTGCTTCAAGAAATGAGACCCGTAATTACATGTCCTCAAAATAATCGCTTGATAGAAATGACAGATTGGGCCCCTCCGTTCTGTTGTTTTGTCTACGTGACACCAAACAGCCTCCTTGGCTCATACTTTCGCTGAATTAATTGGTCACATCTGTTACGGAAATGTCAGGCAGCCCTGACTCTGCAGCGCGGCACCTCTTGAGGGAGGTGGGGTGCGCAGGCTGGTGCCCCACTAGCGCTGTCACGTTGGAAGGTGGGCCGTGAAGTCCTCTGTCCCCAGGGCTGCTCAGTAACTGGCCAGGGACCAGAATACCCGCTTCAGCCTCCCTTAAGGGGCAGGAAACTATTTTTAACAGAGCTCGAGGTAAAACTAGAAACAACACACCCTTCACCCGACGTTCTGTCTTCCAGGTCCTCTCCACACTGCCAAGCCGACTCAGTTCCCAGCTCCTCCAGATCAGTGCTCTCCAATTACGTCTGCATCCTTCCCTTTCTTCCTTCAGTTTTCTTGCTCTACCTTTTAAACCTTTTATTGGAGGGCAGTCAGTTTCCAGTCCTGCTCATTTCAGGTGTCGAGCACAGTGGCCCCGTCATACAGATACATGCACCCACTTTTGTTGAGATTCTTTTCCCGTTAGGCTCTTAGGAGCGCTGAATAGTTTCCGGTGCTGTACCGTAGGTCCTTGGTAGTCATCTGTTTTATATATAGGAGTGCGTATATGTGCTTGTTGTATTTCAAAAATAGAACAATCATTCGCTCTTTGAGCCAATACTCAGATGCTGCCTCCTGTAATGATTTAACAGCTTTATGTATGTTTGTTCTCAATAATCTTATTGATCATACAAATCATGACATACGTAACTAGGGTCACGGTCCTCCCTGTCTTGTCTAACCTCATACTAAATACAACTAATTATTCAATAAAATGACTTCTAAATGGATGAAATATGTGCTCTCTCCGTTTTTGACAATTCCTAGATGGAATTTCCAGAATTTCTGAAGTCCGTCTGAGTGGTGGGTTCCCTCTTCAAGATCCCGCCTCTAAACTCTATCTGGAATTACTTCAAAGAGTAAACTTAAGAACTGCCAAGGCCCAGTGCACTGGGTTTATTTTCTTTGACTCTGTGTGCATTACAACTTCATCACATAATTCTTCCTTTCTTGCAATACCCACATTCTGTACGGGTAGTCTTAGCTTGACCTTTGGCTCACCTTTGATGGGAGTGCTATTTCAGAAAACTGCATTTCAACCACATCTACATCCCATACTTCCAGTTCTATGGAAATAATAAAATTTACTAAAGCATTTCGTTAACAACTTTTCATCTCTTTCATAATTTTATGTGCATCTACCTAAAATGTCTCATAATCCTTGATTAATGAGTCTCCTTATGCCAACCCACAAGAAATCTCTGTTATTACAAATATCTTGGTCTGGTTTTTCCCCTAGACTCAGTCATCAGTTCTGGCTAAAAATCTTATTCTTAAAAGCAATTGACCTATCACTAGTTCAGTTTGACTCCAAACACAAGTTCAGCTATTAAATCACTGTAAAAAATGGAGTAAGTTTCTTGTAGCTAATCTGTAATAAAGGTTCTTGACCTGAGATGTTTATATTCCCTAGAAGTTGTAAGCAGGATTCTCTCTCTGTGTTTGGATATATTATTTTTCTGGCTAAAGGACCATATCTTTATCAGTTTATCACAAAGCTCTGTGAATCCAAAAGAATAGTGAATCTTCTAGACATAGGTCCTGAAGCAGGAGCAGAAACAAGGCAAGATCCAGGATTTTGGAAATTTCTATTGACATTTTCATCTCCTGGGTTCACAGATGTGTCCTGCATTGGCGATAATATATAAATACCTAATTTTTAAATAAGCAGACATGTATAGTTTTTACAGAAAGTTTAAGGAAGCTATTGACTCTGAATCCTCATGGCTTTATCTGACATAGTTGAAGAGAGTCTAAGAGGATGAGATAGCATCACCAACTCAGTGGAGATGAATTTGAGCAAACTCTAGAAGATAGTGGAGGACAGGGAATCCAGGCATGCTGCAGTCTACGGGGTCACAAGGAATTGGCCATGACTGAGTGATTGAACACACACACAAGATAGGGTGCAGGGGGATAGGAAGGAAAAAGAGTGGAATGAAATATGGAAATATTTATATAAGAAATCCAGACCCCTCCCAGTGAGTTTACATTCTGACCTCAGGAGGGTCTTAGGACTACATCTTCACTCCTTAACACTGTGAATTTCCTGGACATTACGGACTCACATGTAAAGCCAAAAGTAAAGATATAAATGACCTTCCTTTCATCTATCTTTCCCATCCCAATATCAACTAAAATTAAGAGCTGATTCTCAAAGAAGACATCATACAGACAAAAACAAACACAAAATATTGAAAGCCCTCGAGGAAGAAAACAAAGAGGAACACAAAATTATCCTCTTTAAAATCTCTTAACCTCACTGGGACTCAGGCCTCATTTTATCCTAGAAGGGGGAATTAAATTAGATATTCTTTAGGGTCCCTTTCAACTCTCAAATCCTTGGATTTCTGTGATCTTGTGGTTTCATTATTTTTATTTCCAGTTTCAATAAGCGATTTCAGCCTCAGCCTGCTGAGAAATTCTATGTCCATGTTCCCTGCACGACCCTGTGGGACCCGTGTACCAAGACCCCCAAGGATGCCACCCCCTTTGCTGGCTGAGTGAGTGGGTGAATTTCACTAATAGGGTTTGCAAGCAAAAGTGCACATGCCCACACAGATGCCTCCTCGTGACAGCAAAGTGGGTGCAGGCGTGCACCCCGCCTTTCCTCCGTCTCATCGCCAGGCTGTTGAAATCAACCAGGAGAGCAGCGCAGGACTTTTAACACAGTGATTGGCAAATGAAAGGCATGCACAATGCCATCTTGGGAATACTGTGACTCTGGAGCATCCTGACATGACAAGACACGCAAGCGCAGCCTGGAGACGGATGCTTGCCAATTACATTGGCAATTACTAAAGTAGTTTTCTCCCGTCTGGATCTGAAGTGATCACAGGAGACACGTACAGGGCGAAAGTGGGCACCCTTGCACAGAAACACAGAATATCATTTGGGGGACATCAGACAAGCGTTTCAGAAAGTACCCCTTTGCCCTGTCGCGATGCAAACATCAATGAATATAATGCACACACCTCCCCTCCTCAGTTGGTGGAAAACATGACGGACTCATGTCTGTGTTTAGAAGACAGTCCAGCCCCACTGCAGCTGTTAGCATTGCTGGAGAAATAGCAGTTGATAAATGGGTTGCCTTGGAAAGAAAAAAAGAGAGACAGAGAGAGAGACAGCCTGTGTGCCATTTCTCTAAGTCCAGTTACAGTGTTATAGGAGGGAAGACAAATCTTTATGGGAGAAGCATTGCTTTTCTTATGTAATAAGAAGCTAGGAGGTGGATGGGCGAGTATAAGGGAAGTCGACTTCCTGGGAGAAATAAACCAATTCGCAGCAATAAAAAGAAATGCTTGGCTCTCCCTCTGCCTAGACTAGCCTGCACCTCATCAAGCCAGTGCCTTTTTTCTGACTGTTACCTTGGAGGTAAAATGGGAGGAATCATGGTGACTGCTCCTTACTCTTTCTCAAGACTCTTATGAAATAAAAATTATTCAGCTACCAAGGTGTTTAAGATTTGCAAGTGAATATCCCCTTGGGATTATTAATGGGAGTGCGGTCACCATCCCATGGAGACTATGAATTAGCCATCACAGCCCAGTGCAGTGTCTCCTGGAGTATGTACACCTTGATTGGAAGTCTAGGCAAAATCATCTTGTTTTCCACCCAGAAAAAGAATGTTCTCCCGTAATCAGCCCTCTCTCCTACAACCTCAGTTTCCTAGACGTTTGAGTGGAATAGAGTCTTTCTGTACACATAGGCTAAGACAGGGGTGTGACTGGCAGATGTAGAATAGAGAAGCGTTTTGTATGATTACACTTTCTATCTCTGGCTCTATACATCTTCAGAGTTGCTCTTTCTACCTTTACTGTGTTGTCTGCGCTAGTGATAATCATTTTGTTTCAATTCCTTTGTTCAGTTCAGTCAGTCATGTCCAACTCTTTGCAACCCCATGGACTGCAGCACGCCAGGTCTCCCTGTCCATCACCAACTCCTGGAGCTTGCTCAAACTCATGTTCATTGACTCAGTGATGCCATCCAGCCATCTCATCCTCTGTCGTCCCCTTCTCCTCCTGCCCCCAACCCCTCCCAGCATCAGAGTCTTTTCCAATGAGTCAGCTCTTCACATCAGGTGACCAAAGTATTGGAGTTTCAGTTTTAGCATCAGTCCTTCTAAGGAACACCCAGGACTGATCTCCTTCAGAATGGACTGGTTGGATCTCCTTGCAGTCCAAGGGACTCTGAAGAGTCTTCTCCAACACCACAGTTCAAAAGCATCAATTCTTCGGTGCTCTTGTACCAAACAATTAATTGCCAGTGCTTCCTGGAACACTGTGTTGAGGAGGAGTCTAAGTCTGTGAGAGCTCTGAAAGCCTCCTCATCTTTATTCTGCTAGGATAAGGCAAATTCTGAGGGGTATTTTCACCTGGGTCAACTTGGTGACTACAGTATAAGAGGGAAATGTCAATGAGAAAAGTAGTCATAAGAAGAATCGTCTTACTGATTTCACAGATAGGGACAACTTGAAATGCAGAAGCGTAAGATTAGAAAGATGACAAAGTTTTTAAAAACTCAAGTTGTTAATTATATTAAAATGTAAATGTTAGTCATTCATTCATGTGAAATCTTTGCAACCCCATGGACAGTAACCCACCAGGCTACTCTGTCAATGGAATTCTCCAGGCAAAATACTGGAGTGGGTTGCCATTTCCTTCTCCAGAGGATCTTCTCCATCCAGGGATCAAACCTGGGTCTCCCACATTGCAGGCAGATTCTTTACCATCTGAGCCACCAAGTGAAGTGGCTCAGTCCTGTCCAACTCTTGCCAGCCTATGGACTTTGGCCCACCAAGCTCTTCCATCCATGGGATTTCCCAGGCAATAATCCTGGAGGGGATTGCCATTTCCTTCTCTAGGGGATCTTCCCAACCCAGTGATCGAACCTGGGTCTCCTGCATTGAAGACAGTCTCTTGACCATCTGAGCCCCCAGGGAATCCCCTGAGTCGCCAGGGAAGTCTTAATTATATTAAGGCCTCCATTTGTTATCAAAAATGACTCAGCATTCTTTCTGAAAGCCTTGAGTCTATTGGGCCTAAATAATATGAATTTACTATTTGGACTTTATGCATAACACAACTCTCAGAGCGTTATTAGCATTTACAGTCATGAAATGAATGTAATTCTTTTTTTTTTTTTCACAAGAAAGAAAGAATGAATAATTTGAAGGTTTGTTTTGCTACTAAAATAATGATCTACCCATTACTAGTCGGGGAGGTGGGCATGGTAGGGCAGAGGAAGGAAAAGAGCAATGTGGGTTCTATTTCAGACTTCACCATCGTGCCATCCACTGGTGTAAAATGCCCCTGTCGACATGAATTTGTACGCCAGGCTGTGATATGCCAGTCTCCATCTGTATTCATCACACAGCCCAGAAAACCACATACCAAAGAATGGACTCTTTTTACAAACTACTATTTAAAGAAAATAGTTAATATTAGAAATGTGAAGTCTTCAGTTGTGCCCAGAAGAGTGTCAAAAGTACTGTTTGCTCCATATCTATTTGTTTTTCATCATGTGATTTCTAAAAACTAGAACCTATGAACTCTGGGAGATGGTGATGGACAGGGAGGCCTGGCGTGCTGCTATTCATGGGGTCGCAAAGAGTCAGACACGACTGAACGACTGAACTGAACTGAGAACCTATGGACCATTATTATTGTCTGCAGATTATTTTCCTATGTTAAGATTTCATTTCTCTCATGATGGGCATTTTTTTTTTTCCAGAAGTCATTGAAGACACAAAAGTGAGGACTCTCCCTTCAAACAGCCCACCCAGCAGTTATCTTTTAAGTCAGACTCTGTCTAAAAACTTGATTGAACTGCGAAGGACATACCATAAACTGTGTATCCTGTAAAGCATACAGACTGATCAACTTTAACTTAACATGCTCTTGTAAAACTATCACTGAAATCAAGATAATGAGCATGAAACCCCCATGCATGAGTCATGTATGGAACCCCCAGATTTCCTCATGGCCTTTTATAATCCTCCCTACTGGCCCTCCCTGTGATTGTTAATTTTATGTGTCAATTTCTCTGGGCCACAGCACCCACATATTTGATCAAATATTATTCTGGACAATTCTGTGTTTAAATTGGTAGACATCGAGCAGAGCAGATTGTCCGCTTTAGTGGGGGTAGGCCTCATCCAGTCAGTTGAAGACCCTGAGAGAAAAGAATAAGTCCTCCAAGCAAACAGGAACTCTGCCAGCAGATGGCCTTTGGACTTGAGCTGAAATATCAACCGCCCGCCAATTGGGGAGCTGGTTCCTTAAAATAAATCCATCTCTAGTTCTATCTGTTTACGTGATGTTGGTTTGTTTCTCTGAAGGATTCTGACTACTACAATAAAATCCCCTATTCCTCACCAGCCCCATTCAACTCCACACCCTAGTCCCAGGCAAGTGCTGATCTGCATTTTATCCCTATAGGTTAGTTTGGATTCTAAAGAAATCTATGCAAATGAAATACTACGATATGTCCTCTTTCATTACACTTATTCTGAGGCTCATCTCTGTCATAACATCTTTCTATGCCCCAATCCCATGGACTGCAGCACACCACGCTTCCCTCTGCTTCACTATCTCCTGGAGCTTGCTCAAACTTATGTTCATTGAGTTGATGATGCCATCCAACTGTCTCAGCCTCTGTTGCCTCCTCTTCCTGTCTGCAATCTTTCCCAGCATCAGTGTCTTTTCTGAGTCATATATCATCATATGTTTTTGCCACATTTTTAAAATCCATTCACCTGTTGCTGGAAGTTGGAGCAGTTTCTAATTTTTGGCTTTGACAGATAAATCTCCTACAAACATTTGTGAAGAAGTCTTTGTATGGAAATATGGTTTCATTTCTCGTGGGTAAAGGCCTGCCAGTGGACTGGCTGTGGGTCATATGGCAGGTGTTCATTGCTGGTAGCCTTTTAACTCTGTGCTGTTCTCTGTTAGGTAATAGAGAGGCCAGGAGCCCAATTTATCATTCTTCTATAAATCCTAGGTATGAATTATGATTTATTTCATTCTTGGAGTTCAGCTCAACTTTTCAAAAGAATATTTACAGGTGTGTCTTTGAAAGCCTAATGGAAATAAATCTAAGCTCTCAAGTTCTAAAAAAATTACCTTATTTTAGTTGAAAAGAGTATTGCTTTACATTCCTTACATTAAACTACAGTCAATGAAGAACAGAACTCAGTTTCAATAAAGAACAGAATTATAAGCTTTTTCGTAGGTGTCACACATTTTAAACATATGCCTCAGTCTAAAAAACAAGTGTAGTTATTGTTTTCTATTACTGAGTAGTCTGTAGTTCAGTGTAAGATTTGGTTTAACCAACCAAACTAGTATTTATTAAGAAAAATGCCAGGCTTTTACCATTAAAATAGAATTGCATGAACATTCAGCAAATTAGCTGGAAGATGACAACTAGGTAGACTTGTCAAAAAACTGAATTATACCAAACTGTTTTCCTTTCTGCTTCTCTTGCATTCATGCAGATTTGTTTGCCTTCATCAGTATCAAGGGAGTTTGTCACCAAGCAAGGTTTTCATGATCAGTAAATTATCTTTCAGAATTCCCCTTGTTGGCAAAAGTAGTGACTCCGAAGGCAAAGCATATTAAGTTGGACACTAAGGAAACAGGATTTGAAGTGGGATTATCATCTCTCTATAAGTGAATTCCTGGTTTATCCCTGGCATCAGAAAGATAATTTAAAAATAAATAAAAATAAAGCCAATCAGTTATTGAGCCCTAAGGCACCATTGAATAGGATCTGTAATAAATCAGACTGATGGCCTTCAAACAGCCCCTGATTTTTCTTACTAATCAAATGAGATCAGAACTCAGCCATCACTGCAGGAGAAAAAGCCAAATTTAATTAGCTTATCCAATAGTGTCATTTAGTAAATCAAAAGCCTTTGAAAGGTCAATGAATCTTACCCTTATCATCTCATTATCTTCCATCACTAACGAGCTATCATTATCCAGCCCCACAGTAACAGTTAGTTTAGTGTCAGGCAATAGCTTGCCGTCCTTCATAACACTTTCCACTTCAGAAATGGTAGCGTGCACAAGAGTCGGTGCTCTTACTCCCAGTTTTGCTGTCATCCTTTATCTTCTCCATGACTGTGATGTGAATCCCATCTTCCCTCCCTGATTTAATAAAGTTGATAAGTAACAATGCCTTAGAATATCAGTGTTGATATCTACTCCAAGCACAGTCATTTACGTAAAATCCAACTACTGCTTATAATATTTACTGAGCATCGACTAAGTGTCAGGTAGTCGATGAGGCACTCATAACATTAAAATCCCTTCCTAAAGGGTGAACTCACTCTTTCGGTTTTTGCTTTGGCAGCTAGCATGAGCTCCATTAAAATGATGCATCA
>SJYX01018296.1:29832-43646 GCA_006410675.1 Oreotragus oreotragus | reverse complement strand
CAGTGTACTGTTAGTAAAAGAACAGACAAATAGGTCAGAAGAATAGAAGAGAGAGAGCCCAGAAACAAACCGACACAAGTATAGTCAGTGATCGCTGACAAAGGAGTAAAGGCAATAATTAAGAAAGGACAGTCTTCTTGACATGGTGTTGGGGCAACTAGACATCCACATGCAGAAATGAATCTAAACACTGACCTTGCACCTTTCACAAAAATTAACGTAAAATGGGTCATAGACCTAATAATGTAGAATGCAAAGCTATAAAACTCTTAGAAGATAGCATAGGAGAAAATATAGATGACCTTGGGTTCAGCAATGAGTTTTTAGATACAACACTAAAAGGCATGATCCATGGAAGGAAAAGTTGATAATTTGGACTTCCTTTTAGTGAAAAACTTCTGATCTGCAGAAAAGATACTGCAACAGAGAATTACAAGACAAGCCACAGCTGACAGAAAATATTTGCCAAACGTGTTCGATGAAGGACTTATATCCAAAATAGACCAAGAACTCTAAAATTCAGCACTAAGAAAACAGCTCATTAAATAAAGGGCAAAGGGAAGAGAAGATACACAGGCTGCAAATAATCATATGATAAAATTGTCCACACCATACGTCATTGGGGAATTTCAGACTAAAATGAGGTGCCATTACCTATTAAAATGGCTCAGATCCAGACAAAACAGAACAAACTTGGCATCACCAAACGCTGACAAAGATGTGAAGCAGCAGAAACTCTCATTCCTCGCTGGTGGGAATGCAAAATGGTGCACTCACTTTAGAAGACAGTTTGGCAATTTCTTACAAAGCTAATAGTGTTGCTTATGTGATCCAGCAGTCACTCTCCTAGGCAATTACCCAAATGGGTTGATAATTTATATTCATACAAACACTTGCATACAGCTATTAATAGCAACTTTATTGAAAATTTCTCCAAACTGGAAGCAGCTAAGATGTCCTTTAAAAAGTGAATGGGAGACTTCTGTGGTGATCCAGTGGCTAAGTCTCTGTGCTCCCAATGCAGGGGGCCCAGGTTCGATCCCTAATCGGAGAATGAGATCCCACATACTGCAACTGAATAAAAGAGCTCCCATGCTGCAACAAAAATGGAAGATTTCATGTACCGCAATTAAAACCTTGAGCAGTCAAATAAATTTTTTTAAGAAGTGAATCAATAAACTGGCACATCCATAAATGGAATATTATTCAGCATTAAGAAATAATGAACTAGTAAGCTGTGTAAAAACCATGAAGGAGGCAACGTTTTATGCACTGTATGAAAGTGAAAGTGAAGTTGCTCAGTCATGTCCGACTCTTTGCGACCCGTGAACTGTAGCCCACCAAGCTCCTCCGTCCATGGGATTCTCCAGGCAAGAATACTGGAGTGGGTTGCCATTTCCTTCTCCAGGGCATCTTCCTTACCCAGGGATCAAACCCAGGTCTCTCATTTCAGGCAGACGCTTTAACCTCTGCACCACCAGGGAAGCCCCAATGCACTGTATGCTAAGTGCAAATTACTGCGTGAAAGAAGCCAGTCTGAAAAGGCTACCCTCATATGATTCCATGAGGCCATTCAAGTATGACCTAAATCAAATCCCTTATGATTATAGAGTGGAAGTGACAAATAAATTCAAGGGATTAAATCTGATAGAGTGCCTGAAGAACAATGGCCAGAGGTTTGTAACATTGTACAGGAGGCGGTGATCAAAAACATCCCCAAGAAAAAGAAAGGCAAAATGTTTGTCTGATGAGACCTGTACAGCTGAGAGAAGAAGTGATGTGAAAGGCAAAGGAGAAAAGGAAAGATATACCCATCTGAATGCAGAATTCCAGAGGATAGCAAGGAGAGATAAGAAAGCCCTTTTAAGTGAACAATGCAAAGAAATAGAGGAAAACAATAGAATGGGAAAGACTAGAGATCTCTTCAAGGAAATTAAAGATACCTAGTCAATATTTCATATAAAGATAAGCACAATAAAGGACAGAAACTGTATGGACCTAACAGAAGAAGAAGACATAAGAAGAGGTGGCAAGAATACACAGAACTATACAGAAAAGGTCTTACTTAATGACTCTGGTTTGTAACATTGTACAGGAGGCGGTGATCAAAAACATCCCCAAGAAAAAGAAAGGCAAAATGTTTGTCTGATGAGACCTGTACAGCTGAGAGAAGAAGTGATGTGAAAGGCAAAGGAGAAAAGGAAAGATATACCCATCTGAATGCAGAATTCCAGAGGATAGCAAGGAGAGATAAGAAAGCCCTTTTAAGTGAACAATGCAAAGAAATAGAGGAAAACAATAGAATGGGAAAGACTAGAGATCTCTTCAAGGAAATTAAAGATACCTAGTCAATATTTCATATAAAGATAAGCACAATAAAGGACAGAAACTGTATGGACCTAACAGAAGAAGAAGACATAAGAAGAGGTGGCAAGAATACACAGAACTATACAGAAAAGGTCTTACTTAATGACTCGGATAACCATGATGGTGTGATCACTCACCTAGAGCCAGACATCCTGGAGTGTGAAGTCAAGTGGGCCTTAGGAAGTATCACTACGAACAAAGCTAATGAAGGTGATGGAATTCCAGCTATGCTGTTTCAAATCCTAAAAGATGATGCTGTGAAAGTGCTGCACTCAATATGCCAGCAAATTTGGAAAACTCAGCAGAGGCCACAGAATTGGAAAAGGTCAGTTTTCATTCCAATCCCAATGAAGGGCAATGCCAAAGAATGCTCAAACTACTGAAAAATTGTGCTCATCTCACATGCTAGTAAAGTAATGCTTAAAATCCTTCAAGCTAGGCTTCAATGGTATGTGAACCAAGAACTTCCAGATATACAAGCTGGATTTAGAAAAGGCAGAGGAACCAGAAATCAAATTGACAACATCCACTGGATAATAGTAAAAGCCAGATAATTCCAGAAAAGACATCTATTTCTGCTTCATTGAGTACACTAAAGCCTTTGATTGTGTAGATCACAACAAACTGTGGAAAATTCTGAAAGATACGGGAATTCCAGACCATATCTTACCTGCCCTACCTGCCTTCTGGGAAACCTGTATCCAGATCAAGAAGCAACATTTAGAACTGGACATGGAATGATAGACTGGTTCAAAATTGGGAAAGGAGTACTTCAAGGCTGTATATTGTCTCCCCGCTTATTTAACTTATATGTAGAGTACATCATGAAAAATGCTGGGCTGGATGAAGCACAAGCTGGAATCAAGATTGGGGGGAGAAATATCAATAACCTCAGATACACAGATGATACCACCCTTGAAGAGACATCAATAAGCCTCTTGATGAAAGCAAAAGAGGAGAGTGAAAAAGCTAGCTTAAAATTCAGCATTCAGAATATTAAGATCATGGCATCCAGCCCCATCACTTCATGGCAAATAGGGAAACAATGGAAAGAGTGAGAGACTTTATTTTCTTGGGCTCCCAAATCACTGCAGATGGTGACTGCAGCCATTAAATTAAAAGACGCTTCCTCCTTGGAAGAAAAACTGTGACCAACCTAGACAGCATATTAAAAAGCAAAGACATCAGTTTGCCAACAAAGGTCCATCTGGTCAAAGCTATGGTTTTTCCAGATGTCTTTTCACTTCCATCAAGAGGCTCATTGATTTCTGTTCACTTTCCATATGTGAGAGTTGGAGTAGAAAGAAGGGCTGAGCATAGAAAAATTGGTGTTTTTGAACTGGGGTGTTGTAGAAGACTCTTGAGAGTTCCTTGGACAGCAAAGAGATCAAACCAGTCCATCCTAAAGGAAATCAGTCCTGAATATTCATTGGAAGGACTGATGCTGAAGCTGGAGCTCCAATACTTTGGCCACCTGATGCAGAAAACTGATGCGTTGGAAAAGACCCTGATGCTGGGAAAGATTTGAAGGTAGAAGGAGAAGAGGATGACAGAAGATGAGATGGTTGGTTGGCATCATCGACTCAATTGACTTGAGTTTGAGTAAACTCTGGGAGATGGTGAAGGACAGGGAACGCTGGCGTGCTGCAGTCCATGGGGCTGCAAAAAGTCAGACAAGACTGAGCACCTTAACAACAACTGTACTATTCCAGCTCTATGAAGCTCTGGGAAAGGTGCGGTAAAGGAGACAGTGAAAAGGTAAGTGTTTGTCAGGGCTTCAGGGGCAAGAGGAAGAGATAAATAGGTGGAGGCCAGGACGTTTAGGGCAGTGAAGAAACTATTCTGTGCTAAGTGATGGTGGACACATGCAAAACCCGTAAAACTTTATAACACAAAGAAATAGTGAAGCCTGATACAATCTATAGACTTTATCAATACAGGTCCATTGGGTGTAACAAATGGACAGCACTAAAGCAAGATACTAGAAGCAGAGGACCCTGGGGAGGGGAATAGCAGAGATACGGGACCTCTGTGCTCAGTTTTCTGTAAACCTAAAACTGTTCTTAACACAGAGACACAAAGACCAAGCAGATTTGAAAAAAATAAAGCAGAACTTTTAGGAATAAAAGTTGAAATTAGCAGATTAGACCTTGGTAAAGATAACTGGATAATGGATCTGAAGAAATTATTCACCTGTAGGACAGAGGAAAAAGGAGAATAGAAACAACTTGAATGTCTTCCAGTTTAGGGCTGAATAACTAAATTAATCTATAGCTATGCACACACATGCATGCATGCACACACGTACCTGTATGTGTGTTCGTCTCTCAGTCATGCTTGACTCTTTGTGACCCCATGGACCACAGCCCAGCAGTCTCTTCCATCCATGGAATTCTCCAGGCAAGAATACTGAAGTGGGTTGCCATTTCCTTCTCCTACATACCTGTATACATACAAATAAAAATACACACTGGAGTCCAGGAAACCATTTAAAATGTCTATAGCATATATTAACTTTTAAAAAAGCAAATTATGAAGCTCATGCAAAATTGATCTTGTTTTGGAAAATTGTGTGTGTGTGTATGTATGTGTATATATATATATACACACAGAGGTATGTCTAGAAGGATGGTCAGGAACATGTGAACTTTAGTTATTTCTGGGTTATGAAATTTGAGGTGATTTTTTACCTTCTCTTTGCTTTATTGTATAGTTTGAATTATTTAGAAGAATACTTTTCACACATTTACAAACACATCAAAGTTATATTTACATAAAATGTTTTTAAAAGAGATGGAAAGTATGAATGGTTAAAAGACACTGAGAATAGACTAAAAAAGTATAGTTGGAATTCCAGAGCAGAGAATATAAATAATTATATTTAAGGAAATGATGATAATGATTAAGAATATCCTGAAATTACAAGACAAAAATTCACAGATGCTACAAGCACAATGCTTAACTATCAAAAAAATTAACACATAGACATATTATGTTGAAACTTAAAACACGAAGACAAAGACAAGATATGAAAAATCCCAGATAGAAGAGGCAAGTCATCAACAAAGAAATGATAACCAGACTTGCAGCACCATTACAAGATAGAAAATACTGAAATAATAGTCTCAAAGTATTGTGATATCTTTTGAGTATGAGGATGCAATAAATATATGTTAGGAATTGAGACTTTCAGTTCAGTTCAGTCACTCAGTCGTGTCCGACTCTTTGCGACCCCACGAATTGCAGCCTCCCTGTCCATCACCAACTCCCAGAGTTCACTCAAACTCACGTCTGTCAAGTTGGTGATGCCATCCAGCCATCTCATCCTCTGTCGTCCCTTTCTCCTCCTGCCCTCAGTCCCTCCCAGCATCAGAGTCTTTTCCAGTGAGTCAATTCTTCGCATCAGGTGGCCAAAGTACTGGAGTTTCAGCTTTAGCATCATTCCTTCCAAAGAACACCCAGGACTGATCTCCTTTAAAATGGACTGGTTGGATCTCCTTGCAGTCCAAGGGACTCTCAAGAGTCTTCTCCAACACCACAGTTCAAAAGCATCAGTTCTCCAGTGCTCAGCCTTCACAGTCCAACTCTCACATCCATACATGACCACTGGAAAAACCATAGCCTTTAACCCCAATAAATTTATTAAATTGAATTTTAAGAAATCGAATAAATCTAAATGATGAGATGGCTGGATGGCATCACTGACTCGATGGACGCAAGTCTGAGTGAACTCCAGGAGTTGGTGATGGACAAGGAGGCCTGGCATGCTGCAATTCATGAGGTCACAAAGAGTCAGACATGACTGAGCGACTGAACTGAACTGAACTGAAATGTAGGAAATCCTTTTCTGCATAAAATAATGATTTTATAACAAACCCCTGGAGAAGAGTGATTAGAGTTTGTGTTCTAAGGCCCTTGTAATTATTTGGGGGAAATGTTAAAATATGTATTAACTTTAGACTTAATTTTGTTAGCTATGCATGATAAAATATCATGGATAACCAATGAAAGAATAGAAAGGTCATACATAGCTTCAAAACTGATGAAAGAGGGAAATTAAACTGTAAAGCAAACAACAAGCATTAATCAAGAAAGGAGAAAACAGGAAGTAAAATAAAGCAAGACAAATAGGAAACATTAAGTCCAAATATCACAAAACACATAATTTATCACAAAATATGATCACAATAAATACAAATGTATTAATCTTGCCAGTTAAAAGACAGAGATTTTCATATTGAATAGAATATAGTCATTCATACGTCATTTAAAGGGGCACATCAAAATAATAAAGATGTAATTGAGAGTAATGTGATAGGAAAGATATATCAAGAAAATACTAAAGAAAAGTTTAGATGGCTTTATTAGTATTAAAATAGTCTTAAGATATAGAGCTTTATTAGTAATAAAGAGGGTCACTGCATATTGAGAAATGGTTTTATCAGAGAATCTAATAGTTCTGTTTAATTCAGTAATAATAAAATTTATAAGTGTAAAAATGATAGAGCTAAGGGATATTTTGACAGGTCTGACACCAAAGTGGGAGATTTCAACATAGCTTTCTAATTATCAGTAGGACAAGCAGATGAACACTTAATAAATTAAGATCAGTTTGTCCCATTACTGGTGATACTGACTTTGATAACTTGATTGAGGTACTGTCTGCCACGTTTCTCCAATGATAAGTTACTATTTTTTACTTTGTATTTAATAAGTATCGAGAGGAGATACACTGAGATTACATAAACTTCCAACTTTTCATTATACTTTTACCATCCATTTAATGATATTTGCTTGAAGCAATTACTGTTGTGGGGTTTGACACCTGGTGACAATCTAATCCCATCATTCCTTGATAGCTATTAATTTGAGCTTTTCCTTATTCTTCATTTATTCATAAAAATTTATATGGACTTTTGGATGCCTTTTTGTTCTTTGGGTAATAATCCATCACTGTCTCACTTGTTTTGTTGCTTGAATTATCCCAGTATTGGCCACTGGGACCCCCTTCATGTTGTCTCCTGTGTCTCTTTGATATGTCCCACCAGGTTTTGAGCATAACTTTATTTCCTGCACCACAATATTCCAAGATCATCTTGTCCTTTTTCTCTACAGCCTTGAGATACAGTATTTCTTCAGGGAGCCTTGATTAGAGGGGAACGCTTTAGACAGCCTTCCATACTTTTTGAAAATGCTTAGAAAATCTGAAAACCTTCAAGTATTTTGGAGGAATTTGTTTTCCTTTGTTTTTTGTCATAAGACTGAAAAAAAGTGAAAGTGTTAATCACAGTCGTGTCTTAACTCTTTGTGACCCCATGGGCTGGAGCCTGGCAGGCTCCTTTGTCCATTGAATTCTCCAGGCAAGATTACTAGAATGGGTTGCCATTCTCTTCTCCAGGGCATCTTCCCAACCCAGGGTTCGAACCCAGGTCTCCTGCATTGCAGGCAGATTCTTTACTGTCTGAGCCACCAGGGAAGCTCGGTCTATAAAAATGACAGCATAGTAAGAATATCAACTATTTTAACTTTTAGTGTACCAGGAAAAATAGTCATCACATTTACCATCTGGGTCCAGTGGAGGCTTTATAATTTTAAAACTTTAAGTTACTTTATGAAAAATTTAGAAAAGTGAAAGTACAGAGATAGTGAAAGCAATAGAAAAAGAATTTAAACAAAACCAATGTTTCTTCCATATTTTCCTGGTATTGGACATATATGTACATGAAATGAGCAATGGCCTTTGAATGCAACTACCCAGGTGGCATAGTGGTAAAGAATCCGCCTGCCAATGCAGGAGACATGGGTTTGATCTCTGTGTTGAGAAGATCCCTGAAACAGGAAGTGGCAATGCACTTCAATAGTCTTGCCTGAAAAATTCCTTGGACAGAGGAGCCTGGCGGGCTATAGTCCATGAGTTTGCAAAGAGTTGGACATGAATAAGTGACTGAACACATATACATCTGCTCATCAGCCATCATGTTTAAAACTGGAAACATATATGTCATAAATACTGATTGCATATTTAAACACATTTCTAATAGGTTATATCTTATTGTTCTGGTTCTTATCATAATGTAATACTATTGAAAAGTTTGAAGGCTCCTAATTTGGTAGAAAAGAGCATGGCCATTTTTGTTCCATAATTACTAAAAGATTTTCATTTTAGTTTATAAATGTAAATTTGATCATTCCAATGAACTTCTTATTTCTACATAGTATCTGTCCTTCTCAGTCACCTTTGTATATACACATACTTCTAGCATTTGTCCATTTATGAGTCATATCAACTAAATTTTTGCCCACAAATATCTTAAAAGATAAAAGAATTCTTACCTTTTTAAAAATCAAAACAGGATGGTTTTAAATTACTAAGTCCTTCCTATTGAATAGCTAGCTAGGTTAGACTATCATATTTCCTTTTTTATGTTTATAATTATCTTGTTTGCTCTCTGATTATTAATTTGGAGAAAGTGCATTTACTTATCCTAAGGGCTCATAGTCCAAGATTTTTGTTTATACAGTCAATTTCACCCCATCAACAGTGTCTCTAGTGTTTCTGTCCCTTTGCTTTCAGCTGCTGACTCATCTAGCAGTTGTGAAATATCTTTTTCTATTAGATTTCTTCTTTTTCTCATAATGAACAGAAATGAAAAATTCTGAATTCTTAACTATGTTCAATGAAAGGAAAAAAGAATATGACAAAGCTGGTGTCATCATACTTCTTTTACTTATATCCTTTTGAGACATAATAATGCATTATTTTGGATAATGCATTAATAAAACCAAAGGATGATGGAATTGTTCTGTTGCTCAGTCGTATCCGACTCTCTGTGACCCCATGGACTGCAGCACGCCAGGCTTCCCTGTCCTTCACCATCTCCCAGAGCTTGTTCAAACTTATGTCCATTGAGTCGGTGATGCCATCTGTCCATCCCATCCTCTGTTGTCCCCTTCTCCTCCTGCTGCTGCTATGTTTATTTAGTCATTTCTAGATAGTTTCATAAAGTTTTGTTTCCTTATTAAGTTTTTTGGCATAGTTGGAAATAATTGATGAGTGATGATGAAATATTTCCTAGAATGAAGAAATTTGCAAAATATAGAAAAAGCTTGTTAAGATCCCATAGTGTATTTTAAAACAATAAATGCTGGAGAGGGTGTGGAGAAAAGGGAACCCTCATACACTGTTGGTGGGAATGAAAACTACTACAGCCACTATGGAGAACAGTGTGAAGATTCCTTAAAAAACTGGAAATAGAACTGCCATACAACCCAGCAATCCCACTGCNAGTCTGCAAGCAATAAATGCTGGAGAGGGTGTGGAGAAAAGGAGACCCTCTTACACTGTTGGTGGGAATGCAAACTAGTACAGCCACTATGGAGAACAGTGTGGAGATTCCTTAAAAAACTGGAAATAGAACTGCCATACAACCCAGCAATCCCACTGCTGGGCATACACACTGAAGAAACCAGAATTGAAAGAGACACGTGTACCCCAGTGTTTGTTGCAGCACTGTTTACAATAGCTAGGACATGGAAGCAGCCTAGATGTCCAACGGCAGATGAATGGATAAGAAAGCTGTGGTACAGGAGAGAACAGATGGCAGCGGAGGAGGGGGATGTGGAATACATCTCTCTCCATGGATACATCAGGAATGCACCTTCAGACACAGAAGTGCCTGCAGAACGTCAGCTGAGAGTGGACAGGAGTACCTGGCCAGTGGAAAACAACATACAGAGCCACGCAAAACTTGGTAGGATTGCTTTTGAACTGTGGTGTTGGAGAAGACTCGAGAGTCCCATGGACTGCAAGGAGATCCAACCAGTCCATTCTAAAGGAGATCAGCCCTGGGTGTTCTTTGGAAGGACTGAATGCTAAAGCTGAAACTCCAGTACTTTGGTCACCTCATGCAAAGAGTTGACTCATTGGAAAAGACTCTGATGCTGGGAGGGACTTGGGGCAGGAGGAGAAGGGGACAACAGAGAATGAGATGGCTGGATGGCATCACAGACTTGATGGACATGAGTTTGAGTGAACTCCGGGAGTTGGTGATAGACAGGGAGCCTGGTGTGCTGCAATTCATGGGGTCGCGAAGAGTCGGACACGACTGAGCGACTGAAGTGACTGAACTGATACAACATTAGTTCACTGTTCAAAAACCAGTTATCATAATCTGTCACATCAACAGGCTAATGAAGAAAAATCATGTGACAATATCAGTACATACAAAAATAGCGCTTGACAGAATCCAAAACCCATTCATGGTAAAAACTCTCAGCAAACTAGGAATAGAAAGAAACTTCCTCAGCTTGATGAAGAACATCTATACAAACCCTATAGCCAATATCATACTTAGTGGTGAGGAACTAGATGCTTTTCCTCTATGACTGTAAACAAGGCAAAATATTCTCTCTTCAATGTTGAATTCCTATTCAACATTGTACTGAAGTTCTAGCTAATACAGTTAAGAAAAGAAAAAAATAAAAGGTTTACAGATTGGGAAGGAAGGAATAAAACTGTCTTTGCTTATGATATGATTTCTATGTTAAAAATCCCTAGAATTGACAAAAAAAAAAACAAAAAAAAACAGAAGAACAGAAAACCTCTGGAACTAACACTGGGTTAATATACAAAAGTCATTTAATTTCCCTATACACCAGCAATGAACAACTGAAATTTAAAATAAGAAACACAATGCCATTTTCACTGCCACAAAAAGAAAAATTCATAGGTACAGACCTAGCAAAATATGTACAAGATCTCTGTGAGGAAAAAGATAGAACCCTGATGGAATTAATCAAAGGAAATCTAAATAAGTGGGAAGATAACCCAGGGATAGGAAAACTCAATGTTGTCAATATGTCAGTTCTTTCCAACTTGATCTGTAAATTCAATGCAATCCCAA
Organism: Oreotragus oreotragus; assembly: GCA_006410675.1. Taxonomy (NCBI): domain Eukaryota; kingdom Metazoa; phylum Chordata; class Mammalia; order Artiodactyla; family Bovidae; genus Oreotragus; species Oreotragus oreotragus. The sequence goes on along the minus strand of SJYX01018296.1, from coordinate 32,376 downwards.
GCACAATCCTGGTAAGTTATTTTGTAGATATTAATAAATTCTGAGTTTGATATGGAAAGGCAGAAGAGCCAATAATATTGAAGGAAAAGAAAAAATCAGCAGTACCCAACCTTAATGCTTACTGTGAAGCTACAGTAATCAAGACCCAGTGTACTGTTAGTAAAAGAACAGACAAATAGGTCAGAAGAATAGAAGAGAGAGAGCCCAGAAACAAACCGACACAAGTATAGTCAGTGATCGCTGACAAAGGAGTAAAGGCAATAATTAAGAAAGGACAGTCTTCTTGACATGGTGTTGGGGCAACTAGACATCCACATGCAGAAATGAATCTAAACACTGACCTTGCACCTTTCACAAAAATTAACGTAAAATGGGTCATAGACCTAATAATGTAGAATGCAAAGCTATAAAACTCTTAGAAGATAGCATAGGAGAAAATATAGATGACCTTGGGTTCAGCAATGAGTTTTTAGATACAACACTAAAAGGCATGATCCATGGAAGGAAAAGTTGATAATTTGGACTTCCTTTTAGTGAAAAACTTCTGATCTGCAGAAAAGATACTGCAACAGAGAATTACAAGACAAGCCACAGCTGACAGAAAATATTTGCCAAACGTGTTCGATGAAGGACTTATATCCAAAATAGACCAAGAACTCTAAAATTCAGCACTAAGAAAACAGCTCATTAAATAAAGGGCAAAGGGAAGAGAAGATACACAGGCTGCAAATAATCATATGATAAAATTGTCCACACCATACGTCATTGGGGAATTTCAGACTAAAATGAGGTGCCATTACCTATTAAAATGGCTCAGATCCAGACAAAACAGAACAAACTTGGCATCACCAAACGCTGACAAAGATGTGAAGCAGCAGAAACTCTCATTCCTCGCTGGTGGGAATGCAAAATGGTGCACTCACTTTAGAAGACAGTTTGGCAATTTCTTACAAAGCTAATAGTGTTGCTTATGTGATCCAGCAGTCACTCTCCTAGGCAATTACCCAAATGGGTTGATAATTTATATTCATACAAACACTTGCATACAGCTATTAATAGCAACTTTATTGAAAATTTCTCCAAACTGGAAGCAGCTAAGATGTCCTTTAAAAAGTGAATGGGAGACTTCTGTGGTGATCCAGTGGCTAAGTCTCTGTGCTCCCAATGCAGGGGGCCCAGGTTCGATCCCTAATCGGAGAATGAGATCCCACATACTGCAACTGAATAAAAGAGCTCCCATGCTGCAACAAAAATGGAAGATTTCATGTACCGCAATTAAAACCTTGAGCAGTCAAATAAATTTTTTTAAGAAGTGAATCAATAAACTGGCACATCCATAAATGGAATATTATTCAGCATTAAGAAATAATGAACTAGTAAGCTGTGTAAAAACCATGAAGGAGGCAACGTTTTATGCACTGTATGAAAGTGAAAGTGAAGTTGCTCAGTCATGTCCGACTCTTTGCGACCCGTGAACTGTAGCCCACCAAGCTCCTCCGTCCATGGGATTCTCCAGGCAAGAATACTGGAGTGGGTTGCCATTTCCTTCTCCAGGGCATCTTCCTTACCCAGGGATCAAACCCAGGTCTCTCATTTCAGGCAGACGCTTTAACCTCTGCACCACCAGGGAAGCCCCAATGCACTGTATGCTAAGTGCAAATTACTGCGTGAAAGAAGCCAGTCTGAAAAGGCTACCCTCATATGATTCCATGAGGCCATTCAAGTATGACCTAAATCAAATCCCTTATGATTATAGAGTGGAAGTGACAAATAGATTCAAGGGATTAAATCTGATAGAGTGCCTGAAGAACAATGGCCGGAGGTTTGTAACATTGTACAGGAGGCGGTGATCAAAAACATCCCCAAGAAAAAGAAAGGCAAAATGTTTGTCTGATGAGACCTGTACAGCTGAGAGAAGAAGTGATGTGAAAGGCAAAGGAGAAAAGGAAAGATATACCCATCTGAATGCAGAATTCCAGAGGATAGCAAGGAGAGATAAGAAAGCCCTTTTAAGTGAACAATGCAAAGAAATAGAGGAAAACAATAGAATGGGAAAGACTAGAGATCTCTTCAAGGAAATTAAAGATACCTAGTCAATATTTCATATAAAGATAAGCACAATAAAGGACAGAAACTGTATGGACCTAACAGAAGAAGAAGACATAAGAAGAGGTGGCAAGAATACACAGAACTATACAGAAAAGGTCTTACTTAATGACTCGGATAACCATGATGGTGTGATCACTCACCTAGAGCCAGACATCCTGGAGTGTGAAGTCAAGTGGGCCTTAGGAAGTATCACTACGAACAAAGCTAATGAAGGTGATGGAATTCCAGCTATGCTGTTTCAAATCCTAAAAGATGATGCTGTGAAAGTGCTGCACTCAATATGCCAGCAAATTTGGAAAACTCAGCAGAGGCCACAGAATTGGAAAAGGTCAGTTTTCATTCCAATCCCAATGAAGGGCAATGCCAAAGAATGCTCAAACTACTGAAAAATTGTGCTCATCTCACATGCTAGTAAAGTAATGCTTAAAATCCTTC
>SJYX01018296.1:0-28785 GCA_006410675.1 Oreotragus oreotragus | reverse complement strand
AGAGACGGGGCGGGGGGGGGGGGGGGGGGGGGGGGAGGTACGTGATTGTGCTGGCAAATGCCTGTGGAGGAAAGCCCAGCAGCCATGGAAGCAAGGCGATACTGCTGAGTCCCGCATAGGGGGCGGAGCCATCACCATAGCCTCTCTTTCCACACACTAGTTTGGGTAGTTGAACAGTAGAGAGGCTGGCCCATCAAATAAACGCCTGACGCACTGAACTACAGAGTAGGGCCCCAGACAGGGGGGCCCCTCTATGTACCTGATGTGCCAAACAACAGAGAAGGACCCCAGGCCAGGGAGCCCTCTAAGTGTCTCAACAGCGGAGCTATGGAGATAGACTGGCCAAAGAGGCCTTCTGATCACCAGCTGCCAGAGGCTGGAAAAAAGACACTGATAGGGCCATGACTCAGCGATGGAGGCAGTCCATGTCCCTGCACACTTGTGCTGCCAGGGTCCTGGCAAGCCACGCAGCTGTGCCACCTTCACACTCAACTCTTCACTGGGGCAGAGCTGCCACAGAAAACACAGTCTTGCACCTGTGCGTGCAGGCTTGCTTCAGTAGTGTCCGATTCTTTTGCAACTCTGTAGACTGTGGCTTGCCAGGCTTCTCTGTCAGGGATGGGGGTTTCTCCAGGCAAGAATACTGGAGCATATTGGCCAATACTGGTCGCCATACAATTATAGAGCAATACATATCCTGCTGCCCTAGCCACCAGCTCCCCTGAGTACCTGGTACTGCCAGAACCCCTGGGACCCAAGCAGCTGCACCACCTCCACACCTGGCCCTCACAGGGGCAAACCCCAGTGGACGACCCACATGCAGAGGTGGAAATAAAACCACAATCGAAACCCAGGGGCAGTGTGGCTAAGGAAGGGGACCCAAAACCTTCCCACCAGCTGTACAAGCTTCAGATTAAATCGACATGATCAACTAGGCAGACTCTGTCTATGGAATATATAAAAGGTCATTGAGAGCTTCCACAAAAGAAAACACGCTAGTTCTGGTAGCTGTGGCTGTTGGAGGCAAGAACACAGAGGAGTAGGACCAGATTAGAATCTGAGCTGCCCCCACAGCAGGTCCAGAGGTCAGCACAGTGTTGGAGGACATGCTACGGAGGTGAGGTGGACTGTGACTCCCAGAGAGCGAAAGGACCCTGACAGCAGTGACTCAATAAAAACATTTGTTATTCTTACATTTTGACTTGTTCTGTAGATTCTTTTGGTTTTTTTTTTTTTTTCCTTTTTCTTACCCCCTCTGTTGTAGTTGTCGATTTTATTGGCACTGTGAAATATAGTTAAGCTTTTGAGCTTTTTTTTTTTTTTTCCCTCAGTCACATTTTTTTATAGTTGTTATAAACCTCTAGGCTTTGGGGCTTTTGCAGTTCTGTGGAGTTTTCCTTTTTTTTTCTTTTCTCTTTTTTAATTTCAGTTTTTAATTTTTAAACCTATTATTATTTTTTCTACATTTATTCCTTTGTTTTTCCTACTCTTCTTTCCCCTTGCAGTTAATCTTTAGTGTGTATAAATCTTCTTTATCTCTATTAACTTTGCATATCTGTTCTTTCTTTCTTTCCTTTCCTCTTAACATATTTGTTAGCTTTATTTTCATTGCTTTCATCCCCAGTTAGTACCTTGCTTTAGTTTTGTTTTCCAGTTTGTGCTTTAGTTAGTTAGTTAGCCTTTGATTGTGTGNACAGTGTCAGACTTTATTTTTTGGGGCTCCAAAATCACTGCAGATGGTGATTGCAGCCATGAAATTAAAAGATGCTTACTCCTTGGAAGAAAAGTTATGACCAACCTAGATAGCATATTGAAAAGCAGAGACATTACTTTGCCAACAAAGGTCCATCTAGTCAAGGCTATGGTTTTCCCAGTAGTTATGTATGGATATGAGAGTTGGACTGTGAAGAAAGCTGAGTGCTGAAGAATTGATGCTTTTGAACTGTGGTGTTAGAGAAGACTCTTGAGAGTCCCTTGGACTGCAAGGAGATCCAAGCAGTCCATCCTAAAGGAGATCAGTCCTGGGTGTTCTCTGGAAGGAATGATGCTAAAGCTGAAACTCCAGTACTTTGGCCACCTCATACAAAGAGTTGACTCATTGAAAAAGACTCTGATGCTGGGAGGGATTGGGGGCAGGAGGAGAAGGGGACGACAGAGGATGAGATGGCTGGATGGCATCACCGACTTGATGGACATGAGTTTGAGTGAACACAGGGAATTGGTGATGGTCAGGGAGGCCTGGCGTGCTGCAATTCAGGGGTCGCAAAGAGTCAGACACGACTGAGCAACTGAACTTGAACTTTTAGTTAGTTTTGTTCTGGTAGATATAATTTTTGGTTTTCTTCATTTGCCAGGTCAACCTATTGTAATTTATTATTGTTGGACCGTTTTGATTTTGCTTATAGGTGTATATATGTATATTCAGTCACAATTTTATTGTTGTTATAAACTTCTGCCTCTATGTTGGGCTTTTGCGATTCTGTGGCGTTTTCTTTTTTCATTTTCCTTTTTACTTCTTCTGGGTTTTTTTCTTATTTTCTTTTTTTCTTCTTTATAATTTCAATTTTTAAAGCCTATTATATTTTTCCTATATTTCTTTATTTGCCTTTCCTACTGTTCTTTTCCCCTTGCAGTTAATCTTTAGTTTATATAAATCTTTATCTAACTCTATTTAACTTTGTGTATCTATTCTTTCTTTTCCTTCTTCCCAACACATTTGTTAGTTTTGTTTTCATTGCTTTATCCCCCACTTGGCACCTTGCTTTAGTTTTGTTTTCCAGTTGTGCTTTAGTTAGTTTTGTTCTTAACTAGTAAAGATAATTTTTTGATTTCTATGCATTAGGATTTATATACATTAAAGATTATATATACATTAAGATTTATATGCATTAAGGATTAACTGCAAGGGGAAAAGATTAGTAGGAAAAACAAAGGAATAAATGTAGAAAAAATAATAATAGTTTTAAAAATTAAAAACTGAAATTAAAAAAGAGAAAAGAAAAAAAATTGAAAACTCCAGATAATTTTTTGATTTCCTTTGTTTGCCAGGTCAGTCTACTGTACTTTATTTTTGTTGGACTGTTTAGACTTTGCTCATGGGTATTATGTATATATTCCATTATTTTAATTATTATTTGCCTGATTTTGTAACTGCCATTTGGTTTCTCATTTTGGGGTATTTATTTTAATCTCACTTAATGGCATAACAAACCACTTGTGGAATCTTCATTCCTGACCAGAGATCAAGCCCTGAGCCTTTGGAGTGGAATCACTGACTCCAAGACCCTAGACTACCAGAGAACTAACTGTAGGGAGTATCAATTAATGAGAACTCACACAAAGGAAACCACTTGAAAACAAAATCTGGCATCACCCAATCCTGTGCAGGACGCCTCATCTAAACAACAAACAAAACAAAAATATGAACCCAGTCACAGCAGACAGGATTACCACCTCACTCAGCCTTGCACATCAGAGGAAAAACAAACAAAAACTCAACACAAATCTCACCCTATAAGAAGCTTACACAAAGCACTGGACCAACCTTAGGAGGGCAGAAACCAAAAGGAAGAAAGAATTCAACCTTGAAGCCTGGGAAATGGAGACCTCAAACANATTACCACCTCACTCAGCCTTGCACATCAGAGGAAAAACAAACAAAAACTCAACACAAATCTCACCCTATAAGAAGCTTACACAAAGCACTGGACCAACCTTAGGAGGGCAGAAACCAAAAGGAAGAAAGAATTCAACCTTGAAGCCTGGGAAATGGAGACCTCAAACACAATAAGTTAAAAAAATAATGATGAAAAGGCAGAGAAATACTACATAAATGAAGGAACAAACTAGAAACACAGAAGCCCAAATAAATGAAGAGGAAATAGGCAAGCTCCCTGAAAAAGGATACAGAATTATGATAGTTAAGATGATCAAAAACCTTGGAAACAAAATGGAGAAGATGCAAGAATCAATTAACAAAGACCTAGAAGAATTAAAGGATAACCAACATTCGAATTATAGGGGTGCCAGCATGGATGCAGGAGCCTGGTGGGCTGCAGTCCATGGGGTCGCTGAGAGTTGGACACGACCCAGTGACTTCGCTTCTACTTTTCACTTTCATGCATTGGAGAAGGAAATGGCAAGCCGCTCCAGTGTTCTTGCCTGGAGAATCCCAGGGACGGTGGAGCCTGGTGGGCTGCCGTCTACGGGGTCGCACAGAGTCAGACACGACTGAAGCGACTTGGCGGCAGCAGCAGCAGCAGCAGAAGAGAAAAAGAAAGGGTATGATAAAATTTTTGAAGAGATTATAATTGAAAATTTCCCCAACGTGGAAAAGGAAATAGTCAAGTCCAAGAGGCACAAAGAGTCCCATACAGGATAAACCCAAGGAGAAACACACCAAGACACATACTAATCAAACTAACAAAGATTAAACACAAAGAATATTAAAAGCAGCAAGGGAGAAGCAACAAGTAACATACAAGGGAAACCCCATGTGCTTAACAGCTGATCTTTCAGCAGAAACTGCAGACCAGAAGGGAATGGCAGGATATATTTAAAGTACTGAAAGGGAAAATTCTGCAGCCAAGATAACTGTACCCAGCAAGGATCTCATTCAAAACTGATGGGGAAATCAAGAGTTTTTCAGACAAGCAAAAGTTAAGAGAATTCAGTACCACCAAACCAATTTTATAACAAATGTTAAAGAGACTTATATAGTCAAGAAATACAAAATAAGAAAAAAGATCTATAGAATCAACCCCAAACAATTAAGAAAATGGCAACAGGAACATATATGTCAATATTTACTTTAAATGTAAATGAATTAAATGCTCCAACCAAAAGACACAGACTGACTGAATGGTTACAAAAACAAGACCCATATATATGCTGTCTACAAGAAACCCACTTCAGACCTCAAGACACATAGACATATGAAAGTGAGAGGATGGAAAAACATATTCCATGCAAATGGGAAGCAAAAGAAAGCTGGAGTAGCTACCCTCATATCAGGTAAAATAGACCTTAAAATAAAGATTACAAGAGATAAGGAAGCACACAACATAATGATCAAGGGATCAATTCAAGGGGAAGACATACAATTGTAAATATCTATGCACCCAACATAGGAGCCCCTCAATACATAAGACAACTAATAGGCACAAAAGGAGAAACTGACAGTAACACAATAATAGTAGGAGGNAGAAGAGAAAAAGAAAGGGTATGATAAAATTTTTGAAGAGATTATAATTGAAAATTTCCCCAACGTGGAAAAGGAAATAGTCAAGTCCAAGAGGCACAAAGAGTCCCATACAGGATAAACCCAAGGAGAAACACACCAAGACACATACTAATCAAACTAACAAAGATTAAACACAAAGAATATTAAAAGCAGCAAGGGAGAAGCAACAAGTAACATACAAGGGAAACCCCATGTGCTTAACAGCTGATCTTTCAGCAGAAACTGCAGACCAGAAGGGAATGGCAGGATATATTTAAAGTACTGAAAGGGAAAATTCTGCAGCCAAGATAACTGTACCCAGCAAGGATCTCATTCAAAACTGATGGGGAAATCAAGAGTTTTTCAGACAAGCAAAAGTTAAGAGAATTCAGTACCACCAAACCAATTTTATAACAAATGTTAAAGAGACTTATATAGTCAAGAAATACAAAATAAGAAAAAAGATCTACAGAATCAACCCCAAACAATTAAGAAAATGGCAACAGGAACATATATGTCAATATTTACTTTAAATGTAAATGAATTAAATGCTCCAACCAAAAGACACAGACTGACTGAATGGTTACAAAAACAAGACCCATATATATGCTGTCTACAAGAAACCCACTTCAGACCTCAAGACACATAGACATATGAAAGTGAGAGGATGGAAAAACATATTCCATGCAAATGGGAAGCAAAAGAAAGCTGGAGTAGCTACCCTCATATCAGATAAAATAGACCTTAAAATAAAGATTACAAGAGATAAGGAAGCACACAACATAATGATCAAGGGATCAATCCAAGGGGAAGACATACAATTGTAAATATCTATGCACCCAACATAGGAGCCCCTCAATACATAAGACAACTAATAGGCACAAAAGGAGAAACTGACAGTAACACAATAATAGTAGGAGGCTTTAACATCCCAGTCACACCAATGGACGGATCATCAAAACAGAAAATTAATGAGGAAACACAAGTCTTAAATGATACGTTAGATGAGATGGATCTTATTGATATCTTCAGGACATTCCATCCAAATGCAGAAGAATACACCTTCTTCTCAAGTGCACGTGAAACATTCTCCAGAATAGACCACATCTTGGGTCACAAATCAAACCTCAGTAAATTTAAGAAAATTGAAATCGTGTCAAGCATCTTCTCCGACCATAATGCTATGATATCAATTATAAGAAAAAAGCTGTAAGAAACACAAACACATGGAGATTAAACAACACATTTTTAAATAACCAACAGGTTACTGAAGAAATCAAAAAGGAAATAAAAAAATTTTTAGAAACAAATGACAATGAAAACACAACAACTCAAAACCTATGGGATATAGTAGCAAAAGCAGTTCTAAGAGGGAAGTTTATAGCAATACAATCCTACCTCAAGAAACAAGAAAAATATCAAATAGACAACCTAACTTTACACCTAAAACAACTGAAAAAAGAAGAACAAAAAACCTCCAAAATTAGTGGAAGAAATGATAGAAACAGTAGTAAAGATTAATAAAACTAAAAGCTGATTCTTTGAGAAGGTAAACAAAATTGACAAACCTTTAGGTAGAGTCATCAAAAAAAAAAAAAGAATCAAATGAACAAAATTAGAAATTAAAAAGGAGAAGTTACAACAGACAGTGCATAACTAACTACAAAGGATTATAAGAGACTATTATGAACAACTGTATGGCAATAAAATGGGTAACCTGGAAGAAATGGACAGATTCTTAGAAAAGCTCAATCTTTCAAGACTGAAGCAAGAAGAAATAGAAATTATGAACAGCCGAATAACAAGCACTGAAATTGATGCTGTGATTTTAAAAATCTCCCAAAACACAAAAGCCCAGGACCAGATGGGGCTTTGCAGAATTCTATCAAACATTTAGCGAAGAGCTAATGCCTGTCCTTTTAAAACCTTTTCAAAAAATTGAAGAGGAAGGAACACTTGCAAACTCAGGCTATGAGGCCACAATCACCTTGATACAAAACCAGACAAAGACAACACAGAAAAAGAAAACTATAGACCAAGGATGCAAAAATCCTCAACAAAATTTTAGCAAACAGAATTCAGCAATACATCGAAAAGCTTATACACCATGATTAAGTTGGGTTTATTCCAGGAATGCAAGGATTCTTCAATATACACAAATCATTGAGATATACGTATTAAAAGATACAAAAGATAAAAATCATATGATGATCTCAATAGATGCAGAAAAAGCCTTTGACACAATTCAGCACCCATTTATGATAAAAATTCTTTAAAAAAATGGGCATAGGAGGAACATACCTCAACATAGTAAAGACCATATATGATAAGCCTACAGCAAGCATTATTCTCAATGGTGAAAAAACTGAAAGCATTCCCCCTAAGATCAGGAACAAGACAAGGGTGTCCACTTTCACCACTGTTATTCAACATCATTCTGAAAGTCCTAGCTGCAACAATCAGAGAAGAAAAAGAAATAAAAGGAATCGAGGTTGGAAAAGCAGAAGTAAAACTCTCACTGTTTGCAGATGACATGATACTGTACATAGAAAACCCTAAAGATAGTATCAGAAAATTAATAGAGCTAATCAGCAAAGTTGCAGGATACAAAATCAACACACAGAAATCACTTGCATTTCAATATACTAACAATGAAAAATCAGAAAAAGAAATTAAGGAATCAGTCCCATTCACCATTGCAACAAAAATAATTAAATATCTAGGAATAAACTTACCTAAGGAGACAAAAGAACTGTACACAGAAAATTATAAGACACTGATGAAGGAAATCAAAGACGACATAAACAGATAGAGAGATAGTCCATGTTCCTGGGTAGGAAGAATCAGTATTGTGAAAATGATTATACTACCAAATGCAATCTACAGATTCAATGTGACCCCTATCAAATTACCAATGGCATTTTTCACAGAACTAGAACAAAAAAATTCACAATTCATATAGAAACATAAAAGACCCAAATAGCCAAAGCAGTCTTGATAAAGAAGAATGGAGCTGGAGGAATCAACCTTCCTGACTTTAGATTATACTACAAAGCTAGAGTCATCAAGACTGTATGGTACTGGAACAAAGACAGAAATATAGACCAATGGAACAAGATAGAAAGCCAAGAAATAAACTCTTGCACCAATGGGTACCTTATTTTTGACAAAGGAAGCAAGAATATACAGTGGGGCAAAGACAGCCTCTTCAATAAATGGTGCTGGGAAAACTGCACAGCTACATGTAAAAGAGTGAAATTAGAACACTTCCTAACACCATACACAAAGATAAACTCAAAGTGGATTAAAGACCTACATGTAAGACCAGAAACTATAAAACTCTTAGAGGAAAACAAAGGCAGAACAGTAGATGACATAAACCAAAGTAAGATCCTCTGTGGCCTACCTCCTAGAGTAATGGAAATAAAAACAAGTGGGACCTGATTAAACTTAAAAGCTTTTGCACAGCAAAGGAAACTATAAGCAAGGTGAAAAGACAACCCTCCGAATGGGAGAAAATAATAGCAAATGAAACAACTGACAAAGGATTAGTTTCCAAAATATATAAGCAGTTCATACAACTCAGTGCCAGAAAAACAGACAACCCAATCAAAAAGTGGGAAGAAGACCTAAACCGACATTTCTCCAAAGAAGACATACAGATGGCTAACAAACACATGAAAAGATGCTCAGCATCACTCATCATCAGAGAAATGCAAATCAAAACTACAATGAGATATCACCCCACACCAGTCAGAATGGCCATCATCAAAGTGTCTACAAACAGTAAATGCTGGAGAGGGTGTGGAGGAAAAGGAACGCTTGCGCTGTTGGTGGGAATGTAAATTGATACAGCCACTATGGAAGATGGTATGGAGATTCCTTAAAAAACTAGGACTAAAGCCACCATATGACCCAACAATCTCACTCCTAGGCATAATATACCCTGAGGAAACCAGAATTTTAAAAGACACATGCATCCCATTGTTCACTGCAGCACTATTTACAATAGCTAGAACATGGAAGCAATCTAGATGTCCATCAACAGGTGAATGGATGAAGAAATTGTGGTACTTATACACAATGGAGTATTACTCAGCATAAAAAGGAATGCATTTGAGTCAGTCCTGATAAGGTGGATGGACCTAGAACCTATTATACAGAGTGAAGTGAGTCAGAAAGATAAAGATAAGTATCATATTGTGAATGGATGAAGAAATTGTGGTACTTATACACAATGGAGTATTACTCAGCATAAAAAGGAATGCATTTGAGTCAGTCCTGATAAGGTGGATGGACCTAGAACCTATTATACAGAGTGAAGTGAGTCAGAAAGATAAAGATAAGTATCATATTCTAACATATATATGGAATCCAGAAGAATGGTACTGAAGAACTTATTTAAAGGTCAGCAGTGTAGAAACAGACATAGAGAATAGACTTACGGACATGGGGAGAGGGGAGGAGAGGGTGAGATGTATGGAAAGAGTAACTTGGAAAATTACATTGCCATATGTAAAATAGATAGCCAATGGGAATTTGGTGTATGGCTCAGGAAACTCAAACAGGGTCCTTCTATCAACTTAGAGGGGTCGGGTGGGGAGGGAGTTGAGAGGTTGGTTCAAAAGGGAGGTGATATATGTATACCTATGACTGATTCATGTTGAGGTTGCAGAAAACCTCAGAAAAAAAAAATCAGAAAACAAAATTCTGTAAAGCAATCATCCTTGAATAAAAAAATAAGTTAAAAAAATAAAAAGAAAGTGGTGGTACATATACACAATGGAATATTACTCAGGTATTAGAAAGAACACTTGAATCAGTTCTTATGCAGTGAGCCTATTATACAGAGCCTAAACTGGAGCCTATTATACAGAGTGAAGTAAGTCAGAGAAAAAAACACTAACACAGTATATTAATGCATTTATATGGAATTTAAAAAGATGGTAACGATGACCCTATATGTGAGACAGCAGATATAAAGGGACACAGATATAAAGGACAGATTTTTGGACTCTGGGAGAAGGTGAGGATGGGATGATTTGAGAGAATAACATTCAGTTCAGTTCAGTTCAGTTGCTCAGTCATGTCCAACTCTTTGCGACCCTATGGACTACAGCACGCCAGGCCTCACTGTCCATCACCAACTCCCAGAGTTTGCTCAAACTCAAGTCCATTGAGTCAGTGATGCCATCCAAGTATGTTATCCTCTGTTGTCCCCTTCTCCTCCTGCCTTCAATCTTTCCCAACATCAGGGTCTTTTCAAATGAGTCAGTTCTTCACATCAGGTGGCCAAAGTGTTGGAGTTTCAGCTTCAGCATCAGTCATTCTAATGAACATTCAGGACTGATTTCCTTTGGGATTGACTGGTTGGATCTCCGTGCAGTCCAAGGGACTCTCAAGAGTCTTCTCCAACACCACAGTTCAAAAGCATCAATTCTTCAGTGCTCAGTTTTCTTTAAAGTCCAACTCTCACATCCATACATGACTACTGGAAAAACCATAGCCTTGACTAGACAGACCTTTGTTGGCAAAGTAATGTCTCTGCTTTTTAATATGCTGTCTAGGTTGGTCATAACTTTTCTTCCAAGGAGCAAGCATCCTTTAATTTCATGGCTGCAGTCACCATCTGCAGTGATTTTGGAGCCCCCCAAAATAATCAGCCACTGTTTCCACTGTTTCTCCATCTATTTGCCTTGAAGTGATGGGACCAGATGCCATGATCTTCGTTTTCTGAAATTTGAACTTTAAGCCAACTTTTTCACTCTCCTCTTTCACTGTCCTCAAGAGGCTCTTTAGTTCTTCCTCGCTTTCTGCCATAAGGGTGGTGTCATCTGCATATCTGAGATTATTGATATTTCTCCTGGTAATATTGGTTCCAGCTTGTGCTTCATCCAGCCCAGCATTTCTCATGATGTAGTCTGCGTGTAAGTTAAATAAGCACAGTGACAATATACAGCCTTGGCATACTCCTTTCCCTATTTGGAACCAGTCTGTTGTTCCAGCAAATTTGGAAAACTTGGCAGTGGCCACAGGACTGGAAAAGGTCCGTTTTCATTCCAATCCCTAAGAAAGGCAATGCCAAAGAATACTCAAACTACCACACAATTGTACTCATCTCACATGCTTGTTGGAGAAGGAAATGGCAACCCACTCCAGTACTCTTGCCTGGAGAATCTCATGGATGGAGGAGCCTGGTGGGCTACAGTCCATGAGGTCACAAAGAGTCAGACACGACTGAGCAACTTCACTTTCACATGCTTGTAAAGTAATGCTCAAAATTCTCCAAGCCAGACTTCAACAGTACGTGAACTGTGAACTTTCAGATGTTCAAGCCGGTTTTGGAAAAGGCAGAGGAACCAGAGATCGAATTGCCAACATCTGCTAGATCATCGAAAAAGCAAGAAAGTTCCAGAAAAACATCTATTTCTGCTTTATTGACTATGCCAAACCCTTTGACTGTGTGGCTCACAATAAACTGTGGAAAATTCTGAAAGAGATGGGAATACCAGACCACCTGACCTACCTCTTGAGAAATCTGTATGCAGATCAGGAAGCAATAGTTAAAACTGGACATGGAACAGCAGACTGGTTCCAAACAGGAAAATAATAACATTGAAATATGTATATTACCATATGTGAGATGGATGACCAGTTCAAGTTGGATACATGAAACAGGGCACTCAAGGCTGGTGTACTGGGACAACCCAGAGGGATGGGATGGGGAGAGAGGTGGGAGGGGGTTTGGGACGGGGGAACACATGTACCCCCGTGACTGATTCATGTCAATGTATGGCAAAAGCCACCACAATATCGTAGGGTAACTAGCTTCCAATTAAAGTGAATTAATTAACTTTTGTAAAAGATCCCATACTATATTTTATACTGAGAAAATGATCTGTGGACTTCAGTAACAGTAAGAGGATGAATTTTATTCTATTAAAAAATAAATAGTTTTTCTGTTTGATCTTTGGTAGACCTCTGAGAAACAATAGAAGGTCATGGAATATCAATCTTTACACACATTCCTGCTGACTCAGTCAGCAAAGACTCTGTCTGCAATGCAGGAAACCCAGGTTTGATCCCTGGGTCAGGAAGATCCCCTGGAGGAGGAAATGGCAACCCACTCCAGTATTCCTGCCTGGAGAATCCCATGGACAGAGCAGCCTGGTGGGGTCAGGCATGACTGAGCGACTACACCACCACCACCACTTTCAATAAAGCTTAAAAACTGTAATTGGAGCTGATGATATATCAAGAGTTAAGTTTTAGTCAAATAGTGAATAAAAAGAATCTTGGCACGACCCATTCCATTCTCCCTTAAACCTGATAAGGTCTAGAAGTGAATGTTTAATGAAACTAACCTCTAATAAATGTTTTTCTTTTGTTACCTTTAAGATCATACTGCATTTCAAAGGGGTATACAGATTCGATGGAAAAAGTTAGGAAATTTGTTAAGTGGAGTGAAGAGAGTCTTATAAGTATTAAATAGTTGTGTCTCTCTGGTCTGAGCAAGTCTGGAAACCAGGGTAAGTGGGAAGAGCAGCAGGCTGAAGCAGAGCCCTGGAAATGACCTGCTGTTTCTGACCATTAACCTCTCTCAATGTTTTCATCTTCAGCTGAAATAAGAAAATCCTGCCAGTAGGGTTGTTGTGAGTATTTAGTAAACTACGGGGGTCTGTTGACCCTGAAAGACTGGAACTCTTAATCATCCTTGCCTCTCCTGTGTCTAGAAATACCTTGAATTTATTAAATACATTATACAGATGAATACAGCATATTAAGCATGTTTACACATTCATAGTAAAAACTTGAAAACTGTTACAAAGTCATTGTGTTTGTGCTCAGTACACTTGTATTAAGTGCGTTTATAGGCTTAAGGTATTTTTTCCCTAAATTTATCTTAAAAAGCCTTCAGTAAAAGAAGACTCTTTCAACACAGGTTCATTGTTTTATCAAATCAAGGAAAGAGCAAAGATCTGACATAATCTAGAACTTAATATTTCAAATTGTAGATATACACTCACTTTCAGTTCAGTTCAGTCGCTCAGTCGTGTTCAACTCTTTGCGACCCCATGAATTGCAGCATGCCAGGCCTCCCTGTCCATCACCAACTCCTGGAGTTCACTCAGACTCACGTCCATCGAGTCACTGATGCCATCCAGCCATCTCATCCTCGGTCGTCCCCTTTTCCTCCTGCCCCCAATCCCTCTCAGCATCAGAGTCTTTTCCAACGAGTCAAGTCTTCGCATGAGGTGGCCAAAGTACTGGAATTTCCAGGTTTAGCATCATTCCTTCCAAAGAAATCCCAGGGCCGATCTCCTTGAGAATGGACTGGTTGGATCTCCTTGCAGTCCAAGGGACTCTCAAGAGTCTTCTCCAACACCACAGTTCCAAAGCATCAATTCTTCAGTGCTCAGCTTTCTTCACAGTCCAACTCTTTAGCCTCATCTGTAATTATTAAAATGCCAGGCAGTAGCAAATCAGCTTATCATTGTGTTTGTTCTAAATTGACTGGCTACTAAATGGTTCATAAGTTCAGAAATTTTTGTTGTTGTGCCATAAATTTTATGGAGCAAAATATCTTTTTGTATTCTTTGAGCTTTCATAGTCCAGAATATTAGTTTGGATTTTTTTAATGTCAATAAAAATTTAATGTTTTTGCCCATATTTCCCTCTTCCTTTAACTCATCTCTTAAAAATCTCCTGAGAAATTGACTTGCATAATTTCTTAAACCATTAGTCTCTTTGCCATTTTAAGATGACCTTCATTTCCTATATAAAGAAACCAAGGCTCTTAAGAAAAATCCTGGAGAGACCAATTTGAAAGTTACAGGCCTTTTTCCTTTGCCTACCCATTCATCTCTTAAAAATCTCCTGAGAAATTGACTTGCATAATTTCTTAAACCATTAGTCTCTTTGCCATTTTAAGATGACCTTCATTTCCTATATAAAGAAACCAAGGCTCTTAAGAAAAATCCTGGAGAGACCAATTTGAAAGTTACAGGCCTTTTTCCTTTGCCTACCCAGCAAAAGGAAAGTGATCTAAGTGGGGTTTACACATGTAAATTGTCCAACTCACCAGTTGGTTTGGTCAGAGTCATTGCTGTGTTCTGGTTCTGACTATAAATTAGGCAAATGTTTGTTCAGCACCATTCAGGTTTCCATGTGAGGTCACTTAAGGCCTCTGACAGAGAAACTAGTACCTCAGGCTGGATGACTGTCAGTTTGATCCACTATTTACCCTTTTGGGATGTTGACCAGAGCTTAGACTGTAATAAATACTTTCTAAGCTTCAGTATATGCTCTGTATGTAGGTAAGACTTTCCTTACTTGTTCGACTCTCTCAGTAATTGACAGATTCACTAAAGGTAAGTGTTATATTTAATCTTTGGATGACATTGAGGTAAAAATATCACAAAGGAAATTTCTGAATTGGGGGTGAGACTAGACTGCATAATGATCAAGCTTTTCTTCTAACTCTTCAAGTTCTGTGCTTTAGTTATATACCAACAAGTATACTGTGCTATGCTTAGTTACTGTCATGTCCCACTCTGCAACCCCATGGACTGTAGCCCGCCAGGCTCCTCTGTCCATGGGGATTCTCCAGGCAAGAATACTGGAGAGAGTTACCATGCCCTCCTCCAGGGGATTTTCATAACCCAGGGAGTGAACGAGGTCTCCCGCATCGCAGGTGGATTCTTTACCGTCTGAGTCACCAGGGAAGCCCAAGAATACTGGCAGAGCAAGTATTACTACTATAGTACTTTCGTATAATACAGCACCATTGACTGACTTTCTGCCACTTATCTCATGGAGTCCATTCTGTTGTCTGTTCCCTTAGATTTTTATTAACAACGAGTGGCAGAACTCAGAGAGTGGGAGAGTGTTCCCCGTCTATAATCCAGCCACAGGAGAACAGGTGTGTGAAGTTCAAGAAGCAGACAAGGTATGTTCATCTGAGAAGAAAAATTGCTGTGAAATAACTACCTTCAGACAGCAAAACACTAAACTTACGCTTTCCAGACATCCCCGCTAACGTCCATTTATCACCTTCTTGTGTGTGTGTGAAAGCAAATGTTTCTCCTTTATTGCATCATTGTCTCTCTTCCTCTCTAACAGGCAGACATAGACAAGGCTGTGCAGGCAGCCCGCCTGGCCTTCTCTCTGGGCTCAGTGTGGAGAAGGATGGATGCTTCAGAAAGAGGCCGTCTGTTGGATAAGCTTGCAGACTTGGTGGAACGAGACAGGGCAGTCCTTGCAGTAAGTAACCTAAGGAAACACCGTCTTTACCGCCAAATTTGCCGTCCATTGAAATTTAGATTCCTCAGTCTTTCTGAAGGCGTGATATGACGCAGATCTGGGGAACAAGTGAAGGAGTACATAGTAACTCATGAAAAAGGAGAGCGGCTTGGCTTTGGGGGACCAGCTGAGTGTCTTTTCTTACTGAATTTTGAAGAACAAAACCATAGCTTCCCATGACTGGTACAGACCTTGTTGCTTTCCTTGTCCCTCTCCCTCCCCCCTCAACGAGAAGAACAAAAACAGTGCAGCAGTGGGAAAGTGAGCATGTTGCCTGCAGGAAGCCAAGCCACTCTGTGGGCGCTCAGAAGTGTCGCCTCTCCAGCGTGAGCCCCTCTTAACCAAAGAACCCTTCAGAAGCAGAAGGTGCGATATATAGCTCATACAGCTCTGCTCCCTTTGTTCTCTTGTCACTTTCTAGAATTAATAGGAGAGATAGGAGACAGCAGCTTTCTTTTGCTACAGCGATCATTTTCTCACATAAGGGACATTCGCTTTCCTAGTGGTTTGTTGTTGTTGATGCTGTTTTAAAAATAGAAGTCAGTTTCTTTGCGAATACAAACTCTTGGGCACTGGAACCATTTTGGAATGCCTGTAGTCTTCACCTGCATGACCCATAGTTGATCATTTAATATTGAGGGCATCCTTGTCGAGTCAGTGCATTAAGGCCGTGAATACTGCAGTCTCCCCTCTGCTTGGAAAGTCACATCACTGTTGGGTTTCCTTTGGGGGAGGGGAGCATCAGTCCCTTCGGCATTGTTACTTCTGCCATCACTCTCCCTTCTTCCATCCCCCTCATGGATCTGTTTCTAGTGTGGAAACAAAAATGGATGCTTTATGGAGATGGTTTGGAACTCCTGCTGTGCATAACACATATTTGTCCATAAAAGCATTTTCTCATTTGGTACTTCAAGGAATGCTGTTTCCAATGAGATGTTTCTACATATTGGGAAAAGGTGTTTCGTGGAGATTCATAAGACACTTGGCATATTAAAGACTGACAAGCCCTACTCAGTGTGTCTCAACCCTATTGGAGCCTCAACACTAATTTTCTGGCTAACCTGTCAATATCGTACAAACAGAATTCTTTGGCGTACCTTGGGGGAATGCTGGTCTGTATGCTGTCTCTTTACTGGATTTTTATTTCTTTGAGAGTGAAAAGTGTGTTTTACTTCCTTTTGTTGTAGTCCAAGTATAGTTCTTGGCACGTAAATAGCGTGATGGGGGCACATTGATGGTCTGTAAGTATCTGTCAGTTAAATCCATACTGTATTCATAATATTAGATTAGCAGTACTTACTAGATGAAGATGTAGTTCATTTCTGCAGTTATCTTTTCATGTTATCACATTCAAATGCCATCCTTTCTCGGACATGTCTCACTGTGGTCAAGCCCTTCTTCCCATCCACTGAAATGAGAGTCCTCCTTTTAAACACTCCTAAGCCATGTGGCAAATGAATTTTATTAAGAGGTAGCCTCTTGAATATAGGGAAGCTCCTGACCAGAATACTGAAGTTACTATTGCATCCAGGTAAACACAACTGAGAATAAACCCAGG
Organism: Oreotragus oreotragus; assembly: GCA_006410675.1. Taxonomy (NCBI): domain Eukaryota; kingdom Metazoa; phylum Chordata; class Mammalia; order Artiodactyla; family Bovidae; genus Oreotragus; species Oreotragus oreotragus. Next base: position 11,704 of record SJYX01018296.1, on the reverse strand, counting down.
GCTGGCAACTCTCAGGCGATCAACAGCTCACAGGGGTGGACCACTTAGGTGGCCTAGAATCTGATGAATGGCCCTACTTTAGTCTCTGTAGTCTAGACCTTGGCTCTGTGCCCTCTGTGTGGAGAATATAATGCTCATCTCACAGACCTATAAATATTCTAAAAAGAACTGGGAAATACCTTGTTTTTCTAATATACAGTGAATCATTTCAGTCACTCAGTCGTGTCTGACTCTTTGCGACCCCATGAATCCCAGCACGCCACGCCTCCCTGTCCATCACCAACTCCCGGAGCTCACTCAGACTCACGTCCATCNTTTGCCTGGAGAACCCCATGGACAGAGGAACCTGGTGGGCTACAGTCCATAGGGTCACAAAAAGTCAGACATGACTGAAGCAACTTAACACACATGCATGTGCATGAGAGTTGACTGAAGTTGAGAGGCTGGAACATGTCTGGGCTCTTGTAGTGAGGAGTTAAATGTCAGTTCCAGAAGGCATCGTAACAATACTAAGTTAACTACATGGATAAAGATGGGTGCCAGTCTTCCCTTCAACCCTTGAAACATACCAGAGTATATTTCTGCCATGAAATTGCACTGTAATATTTTCTAGTTGTGATTCATTCACAGTTTAATATGCTTCTAGTTCTGGTTTGACTTTTCCCCCAGGAAGAGACTAAAATCTCTTCATTATAATATAGACAGTGTACTGCACTTTGAATACAAATTTATCCATGTTCAGAGTAATTTTTCTTGTGATTGTCTCTACCCTGGAGAAGTGCCTTTAATGAATTACATACAAATTGTGTAATTTAAGAAGTTAATTTGGTTTTCTGGTTACACAGGACTAAAAACAGCCCTTGTAGAAAGAGATGATTTCTCATCGGGGACCAGCAGCAGAAGCACTAAATTGATCCATGGTGGTGTGAGATATCTTCAGAAGGCTATCATGAAGTTGGATATTGAGCAGGTAATTGTGTATGCTGGTTGTTAAACAAAAATTGTTACTATGCTTTTTTTCTACCCAATTAAATCATTTTTTTTTTAATGGCCTTTAACATTTCTTCCTATTGGAAATACCTAGTTAGTGTATTCTGCTGGAGTGTCTTTCAGGAGAGGTGTGTCAGTTTTGCTGTTGTTTTTTCCTGTAGCAACACGTTCATGAATAACCAGGGTCCTTTTCTACACAGACATGTCAAAGTAGCAGATTTACAAAACCACTTTTGGATGTGTTACCTTTTAACAGTTGTGATTGTTTTTTGTTTTGGTTTTCTGACCAATGGCCACCAAATTGCTACTTCCCAAGCAGGTTCAGGGGAGCTCTGTTGTAATACATGAGGAGTATTGATCTTAACTGCAAATGCAGTCCTGCATATTTTCACTGACATATTCTGAAGGAAAAGATGATCTGAGTCATGCTTTTTTTTTTTATGTCACACTTTGTTGTGTCCAGTCTGCCACCATTTGAAAACTGCCAAGGCAGTGTGGAAGATGACATTTCCCAGAGGGGGTAAAAAAAAAATCAGCTGAACTCCCTATCTGCTTTTCATCCACGAAAAACACAGCAGCACTAACTTGACGTTGTCAGTTTTGACTCTGTCCCCTTTCCTTACATGTCTGTTTAGGACCTTGATGGACGTAAAGAAAAGAGCGTAGGGTTTAGAATCAGATGCTTGTGATGTGCTATAACTTATGTATTCAATTTCTATAAGCCTCAGTTTTCTCGTTTGTAAAAATTAGTGTTATGATAGTAATGCTAGGTCTTCAGAGAGGGATAATGATAACTAAAGACAAAAGCTTTTTCATGATCATTTATAAAATACCATCCTAAGTACTATGTCTGCTTGGGCTAGTGGAGGCAAGAAGAAACGTTTAACATGAATTTGAACAATCTGTTATCTCTAACATGAGAAAATATTATGGGGGACTGAGAAAAGGAACAATACAGACAATGCAAGATAAATTGTTACAATAATCTTGTAACTCAAGTCAGGAAAATATCTTACACCTGGGAACTCTGACAGCATGTTTTTCTCCTATGCAAATACAGTTAAGATTTCTAAAAAATCTTTCAGGTTGACAGCATGATGTATTATTAGAAATTTGATTAGGAGGGAGCCATCCTCACTCAGAGGTAGAGAGGTGTCTGTGTATCAATCAGTTGGCAGGGTGTCTATTTGCCATTTGAAAATATTATGATCTGTTACTGCGAAACTAATTTTCTCTGTTTTGCTTTTCAGTACAGGATGGTAAAAGAAGCCCTTCATGAGCGTGCCAACCTGCTGGAAATTGCTCCCCACTTATCAGCTCCATTGCCTATTATGCTTCCAGTTTACAAGTAAGCCTTTTGGTATCATCAATATACTCTTTGCTTATCTGAGGCCAATAGAACAACCCAGTTTTAATGGCAGAAGTTCCTCAATGTGTGTTTCTTAAAGTAGTTGTAATTGGTCCTAATCTTTAATCCTTTTAAAATATTTTCCTTTGTTGTATTTTAAAAAGTGTGATTTTTTCTAAATTACTCTCTACCAGCCCACCTCTGAGGGCTAGATCTTGAAGGCAAAGTGGCTTGTGTTCTGCTTTTATAATTATTGTTTTAAACTCCAGTTTCTGAGAGTATATAGAGGAACAACTGCATTTGCACTGGGAAACATAAGAGGGTCATTTGCAGGCTAAAATGCAGAGCCAGTATAAATCCTGCTGCGAAGTCTGAACTGACATATATCAACTCCAAACCCTAAGCCATTTTGTGTCATTTTAAATTTCTGAGTTAACCAAACCTGAAATTTGGTTTGTAGGTGTCAGATAATCGTAAATTATTAAACCCAATTTTCTGAATATTGTTAGAGCTATCCATCAAGTTGACTTAAACTGGAATACAGATAATAGGAAATATAGGATTATGTGTAGCTCTGTTAGCTGCATGAGTGTTGTGGGGTCTAGAAACAAATTTTATAATTTTTGTCTATATTTTGTCATAGATGGCTTGAGATATCTTAAGCCAATGAGTCTCTACCCTGGGTGTACATTGGAGTCACTCTGGTCTTTGCCCTAGTCTAGTTCAGTTGATCTCTAGGAACACAAGATCCAGGCAGCTATGTTTATTTTTGATGCTCCCTAGAAAGTCTAATATGCAGTCAGGCCCAGAACCACTGCCTTCGAGATGATTCATTTATGTATGTAGTTCAGCTGGGCTGGTCTCAGAACAGGAAGGCACTTGTTTCTTATGCAGTACACTTCTAGATATACTTTGCTTTTCTTAATAACAAGTGTCACATAAAGTGACATTCTGTACCCTGTTTGTTAAAGAAACCTTTTCCCCTCTTTATGCTGTAGGTGGTGGCAGTTACCATACTACTGGGTAGGAATCAAGCTATATGATCTGGTTGCTGGAAGTAATTGCCTGAAAAGCAGTTATGTCCTCAGCAAATCAAGAGCCCTTGAGCATTTCCCAATGCTCCAGAAGGACAAACTGGTGGGAGCAATTGTCTACTATGATGGTACGTGATTTTTGTTTTTTCAAGATACTCATGACCGTTACAGTATATTCTTAATGAGATAGTTTTGCATACTAATTAATGCTAATCTTACACAACACACATACACACATGTGCACTCTGCAAGTAACGTTTTGCTTTTAACATCACTCGGTCTTGAATATTCCTTCGACTTTGAATCTCATGGTTGGTTTGGTCCGTTTTCCATCATTGTGCATTTTGGGCCCCAACCTTCATGCCATTTAATTTGTTGTATGTTTGCCAGTGAACACTTGCTTTATGAATATATTATAATGTTGAAAGCAGCTGAGGATCTGTTAGGTTTTCTAGATGAAACCTCTATTTTCAAGGGGTTATAAGCCTAGAGAAAAATGCCTCTGGGCTGAAATGGACGTGTTCATATTTTGCACAGGACACAATTCTTGAACATATAATTTATGTGATGAAGGTGGACGAACATTGCATCTGTTAAACCAGTCTGTTGTGTTTTTTTTCTTCAATCCCTCAGTTTTTAATGCTTATTTTATTGTTATTAGATGTTTTCTAACAGTGGCATTATCTAGTACCCATTTGCCTTGTGTTCAGTGTTAATTCACTGTGTTTGTGTGTGTGTTAACAAATACAGTTTCATACACTTTTATTTGAAGGAACTAACCACTTAACATAGCTCCAGATGAACCACAATACAACACAAAACATCACAGGAAAAGCTGTTTGTGAAATTTTACTGCTTTTTTTAAGGGAGAATGGAATTGGAAAATAGTCCAGGAATTTCTATTTATAAATGAATAGCTGGACACAGATAACTGTAGATGTTCAAAAAGCCTCAGAAGTTTTGTGACACAAAGGATAGCTTAGGCCCTATAGCTCAGTGAGTTTTTAAAATCCCACTACGTGATCTTATGTATTTAGTGTTAGATATCTAAACTCTTTGTATGAAGATGTATTTTGTTTTTTTTTCTTTTTTCAGGAGACTTTGATATTTATATTTCATAATACGGGATATCTTTTAGGTTACGCCTTTGTTTCTCCTCAGTGTTAGGTTTCTGAATCAATTTAGCTATCTGTCAGGCTTTCATGTATGAATGCAAAATGTATATATGAAGATGGGGCAATGGGGACAAACTCAAGAAGATATGTTAGGAGCAACAATGTTAGAAAAATGTTAAGGGTCTTTGACAAACGTTAAAAGCCAGAAAATGCAGTTTACAGTGACTTGCAGCATCTGAACACCACAGGGGGGGCACTTAACTACTTTTTTGGTGCCCCTGATTGAATCTCATGTTAAAGGACAATCTTAACTGTGAATTTTCTTTCCCTTCTTCAAACCCTTAACGTTAATCCATTGTAGTTTGTTGGGTGATTACATTAAAGAGATTTTTGGTGCAGGAGGAATCAGAAGGCGTTCTGCAAATGGACCCCTGCCCATCCTGCCATGGAAATGTTTGTGCCCTTTGCCTCTTAATTTTAATCCCTCCCATGCAAACGCTCTCAAGTACTTGGCCATTTTCTCTACCACGTGACCTATTGAACACAAACTACTTTTATTTGTTATTTTTATTTTTTAGCTTGTGCATATCTGAAGCTCCTTGAGGGGAATATTAGTGGGTGTCATATCTGAATTTGTGGTGTCCTATCTTATGTTGGTTTGATATTGTTATGAATTATAGATTCTTATTGATTCTACATAGAGAAACCAAGGGAATTCTATGTCACATAATGCAGGAGAAACATTATCATATTAAAATCAGAGGAAGGAGAATTTCTTTAATCTACAGTTGGCTTTTATAGCTTGTTACAGATTGCAAAATTATGAGTTTAGCAAAGATTACTGAAAAGTTTAAAAATTATTTTTGAAAAGAATTTCAAATTGATATTTGAAAATTGATTGTGAAACCCAAGTCTTGAAAAAGTAAAAATCATTCTCGTCACTGGAAATAGTTTCTTTTTTAATCTTGTTCTGAAATGCTGTAGGTCCAACTATGTCATGCTTGAGGCAAGACAAAACAGGAATGGGAAACAGTAGCTCTCCAGTTTCACAGCTTATTCACAGGTAGGGCAACTCTTGTTACAACTAATGGTGTGATGAGCAAATTAAATAACAACATGCAAATAAGGTAGAAAGGAGCATATGGAAAGGAATTAAATGTAATAAATGTGTGCTCAGAGAAAGGAAAGGATGACTTACTCTTTAACCAGAAAAATAGCATTATTATCCTGCTACCAAAGTACTTCAGAAAGGAAAAAGTACTTAAGCATATACCATTGCAGTTGAATTCTGAACAGTGTGATTTATAAGATAAACCTTTCTTAACAATAATAACAACATAACCATGCAGGAGACCCCGGTTCAATTCCTGGGTCGGGAAGATCCCCTGGAGAAGGGATAGGCTACCCACTCCTGTGTTCTTGGGCTTCCCTGATGGCTCAGCTGGTAAAGAATCTTCCTGCAATGCAGGAGACCTGGGTCAATCCCTGGGTTGGGAAGATCCCCTGGAGCAGGGCATGGCAACCCACTCCAGTGTTCTTGTCTGGAGAACTGCCATAGACAGAGGAGCCTGGTAGGCTACAGTCCATGGGATCCAAAGTGTCAGACTAAGCACAGCACAGCACGCTATATATTACATCCCCAGAACTTATTTATCTTCTTACTAGAAGTTTACATCTTTGACCACATACTTTTTTTTTTCACATGATTCATTTATATGAAATGTCCAGATTAGGAATATTTACACAGATATGGAAACACTCTGGTTGCCAAGGAAAAGGAAAGAGGGTAGGGTTCGAGTTTGATGGCTATAGGGCAGAGGGTATCTTTTATTAAATTTTTTAATTGGAATGTAGTTGGTTTACAGTGTCATGTTAGTTTCAGGTGTAGAGCAAAGGGATTCTGTTAATGTGGTAATTACAGTGGCTATTCTGTGCTTGCCATATTTTATTAACCTCTGAAAAACAAACTCACATATGTGGAGGAATAACTACCATCTTTTTTCAGTATGCTGTGCTGTGCGCACTGGTTTCTGACTCTTTGCGACCTCACAGACTGTGTAAACAAAGTAGATGTCAGATTTTTCAGTAAAATCCCCTTGAAGTAAAAGTTGGGGTAGGAAGTGACATACCAGGTCATATTTTCTTTTTAATATTACGTTAGAGAAAACATACAGTCATCTTACTGGTTTTCTGCCTGAGCCTGGTCCTAGTGTTTTTCCTCTGTCCCTCTTCCCGTCCTGCCAGAGAGTGATCAGCTGTGCCCATCTGTGGCCGTTACCACTGCTCGTGGGTTTCCATGTATAGGTTGGTGACTGCTGGAACTCTTCCCACATCAGCAAGAAGTGTTTAAGGCACGACAGGCTCAGGTGACTTGGCGGGCTGTGAGGTTCTTGAGCCAGCTATGGATGATTTGCCAGTTTCCTAAGAAACTTAACTTGTCTTCCTCTGTCAGCTTTACTCTGCTTGATCCTAGAGATCTTTGCTGCCATTCTAGTTGAACTTCACTCATCCAATCCAGTGCACAGAAAATGAGATATAATTAAAAATCATTAAATATTTAAAACCATAAGATACCCCCATTAAGCTTCTGTAAGATGCAACTGGAGAACAAAATTACAGCTTTAAATCCTTCCTTCTGAGAGTCTAGGCAGTGACACAGATATCTGTTATTTCATACTCGATGATACTCTTAAGTATCCCTTATGCACATATGAAAATAGCAACCTACGAGAAATTACATTGGCTTTCCTGATGTAAATAAAAGTTGGTTACAGCCGTGTTTCAAAGAGGGAATTGAAACCCAAGTTTCACTAGAATATTCATTTTTATTCCAGCCTAAAACTCACAGCATACAAATAGATGAATTCAGCTTGTGAGAAAGCAAAGCCAATTTAATCTCTGGCTCCCCCGAGGTAAATGTAGTTCACAGTCCTGCCCCCACCCCAACCTCAGCTATAATCCCTGGCTCCTGGAGGTAAAAATGCACTGAAGTGAGGAAAATTCTGCAGCAGGATATAATGATCCAAAATGACAGGGACAATAATGACAATGAATTTCATGTCTCCCAGTCATGAGCTGGAGATGCTTGACTAGGCTGACTTATACAATTAAATTGTTACAGGTACAGCAGGAGATGCAGTTAGCTGTGTGCTTTGGGGAACGATGCCTCTGGCTAACAGCATATTGTGGAATCCAGACTCTTTTGTTAGGAACAAACTATTATTCCTCTAGGCATGTACCCACAATTGTATACTTTAATAAAAGAAAGCCTGGGTTAAAGACAAGTCTTTTAAGGTGTTGATTTTATCTAGTTTGAAAGCTTTTTAAAAAAGGAAAGAAAAATCAATTACCCAGTAACACAAAGGTGATCTTTTTTTCTTTTTTGGTCTTATGTTTTCATTTTTGTTTCATTTTGTTCTTGGAGCATAAGTTAAACCTAAAGATGGGGCCTTTAATCCTCATGTACATTATTTGTAAACACAGTTGTTGAACTATAATTGGGTGTTATCTACTTTAAATCTGACAGATTGATTTCTTCAGAACAGAAATAGATACAATAAACAACCAAATAGTATGGATTTACAAATGAAATAGCCATGCCATTATGCAAGTTTGTCTCTGTGCTTCCTAATACAGTTCTTGTGAGGTTGTTATGGTGATCCTAAAGTGGTTGTGTGAACCTCCTGGGTTGCACAAGACCTCAACTGGGGGTAAGGAAGAGTATTTTGGGACTTTTACTTAGACCTGTTTCTATCAAATTCCTTAGAAATGTCAATTTTTTTTACATATGGTTTAAATGGCTATTATATATATATATGTACAATAGTACAAGTATGTAGTTTATAAATAAATGTCCATACTGGAGTTATATGTTGACATTTACTTCTGGATTACTCAACTTGATTTTTCTGTTTTGTACCACTGGGTTAGTAATTTGTCATCATTTTAAGTATAAATCGCAGAGAAACTCTTACATGTGGCAACCAGGAGATACGGACAAAAAGTTTATTGCAGCACTGGGAATAACTTCAAAAAGCAAAATAATTCAAATATCTAGCAAGAGACGAATAAGTAACCTATAGTGTATTCACATAATGGAGTAAAAATAGAGCATTGAAAGTGAATGAACTAAGCTAAGCTGAACAACAGGGATGAGTCTTAGAAAATATATGTCGAAGATAGTATGATAACTTGTCTTACGTTTGTAAGCAATCATACTTGGAAAATGCTTTCCAGATTGTCACGGTGGCTCAGCGGTAAGCAACCCGCCTGCCAATGCAAGAGATGTGGGTTCAATCCCTGAGTCAGGAAGATCCCCTGGAGGAGGAAATGGCAACCCACCCACTCCAACATCCTTGTCTGGGAAATCCAATGGACAGAGGGGCTTGGCACGCTACAAGTCCACTGGGTCACAGAGAGTCAGACACGACTGAGCGACTAAACAACAAAGTGCGATTGAAGCAGTCAGTACTATGAAAGTAGATGGCTTAAGTTTACAAACTCTATTGAGTTTTGAGCTGCACATCTATGAATTTAGTTTATAATGTGTTGCTCATGAAGTGTTTTGAGCCTCAAATAATAAATATTAATTAATAAATATTAATTAATAAATATTAATATAAATATAAAATAACTTTTAAGTATAAAATTATTTAAATTTAAATTTATTTATTTAAATTTAATTGTTTTATTTGGGTCAATTTTATGCATATTGTATCAACCATCAAATTTCAGCTTTGCACAAAAATATTCTAAAGCAAAGCATCAATTCCACAAATGTCCCCATATATATTTACATATATATATTTAAAATTTTCAGATTCTTCCAGAAAATTTGCAAAACATTCTTAGGAAAAAGGAAAATATTGTGCACACACATATGTTTTACATAAGTATATATTCTTTGAAATTTATTTGAAATTTAAGGCTTAAAGAACACATTTTAAAAGAACTTACTCTAAAATTATCTACTTCTTAGATGTGATTTAAAACCTATTAGTTTTAATATTTTCCCTGTCTATATGAAGTTTTACACTTAAATAAATTTAGTGAATAATTTTTAATCTTGATTCCCTCCTGTCAGCTTTTCCATTGTATTTCTCTTCTTGTTTTTTGTGAGTTGCATAAATGAAACTGACATTATTGCTCATATAGCAGTCATATATTTTGCCCCGCAATGCTGCCTTTTTGCTATTCAGTGTATCTGGATACCAACTAATGCTAAATGAAGTTTGACATGTACCCCTAAGAAACAAAACTTATAAAATGTGGCTTCAAAGGAAACCTTGAGTAAATAGGGCACATTTGTGTCCACCCAGGCTAACATCCAACATATGCTTTAGCTTCCTGATGGTGAGACAGAGCAAAATAGCCCCTAGGAAAGCTTGCAATTGTTTACTGCTCACTTGACCATCATGTATTAAATACCATCATATATTAAATTTATTCTCTTATAATTAGTTTTTTTTTNGCACATTTGTGTCCACCCAGGCTAACATCCAACATATGCTTTAGCTTCCTGATGGTGAGACAGAGCAAAATAGCCCCTAGGAAAGCTTGCAATTGTTTACTGCTCACTTGACCATCATGTATTAAATACCATCATATATTAAATTTATTCTCTTATAATTAGTTTTTTTTTAAGAAAATCAAAAGCACACAAAAGTAGTTTTGATCAGGTGTAGCATACTGAGATAGTAATTCATTTTGAGATAGTAATTCATAACTCTGCATCTAAAAGTTTAAAAACAATGCTAGAATTCACCAGTAGAAGGATATGTATGCATATGTTGTTTGAACAACTACTTCTGATGGGGCCGCAGAAAGATAACTTCTCTCTCACACTCTGTTGCTTAATTGAGCTTTTAAAAAAGATGCAGGATCAAAGATAAAGCAAGTGTATCAAAAATTTCCATGCCCTCTTTCCTCCAGTTTACTCTTTCATCCAAAAAATCTTTCTGAACATTCTGTTTTCTAAGCCAAGCTTACAGATTTTGAGAGGGCTCACTGCATATATTCCAAATATCAGGGCAAACATGTGGTCTCCACTACCAATAATGTTTTGCATTTGCTTAGCAGAGTACGGTTTTCAAAAGATTTTTTTCCTCACAAATTGTCTTAGTTGATCAAACTCAGCATGTATTGGAATATGGAAATCATGATTCCTGTTTTCCAGGAGAAGTTCAGAAGCAGAGTTAAATAGCTAGATCAATATTTTGGACATACAATGATGTGAAAATAATTTTTTTCCTTGGCTAAACATAAAGAACTTTATAAAAAGTTATAACATTATGTCTTCTTTCAGCTATCATTAGGTTTTAAGTCAGTTATATGCTTTAACAAAACATAGCCAAATGGTTGCATTTTTAACTAAAGGGAACTTCAGACATATACAAAATAATGAGAGTAATAAAATGAACTTCTAGTTTCAACATAAACTCATGGCCCAGCTTCATCTGTCTACCTGTTTGCTGCCCCCAGATGACAAATATTCATCCTTGGATATTTCAATCTATAGCTTTAAAGTTAAGAGTTTTCTTTAAAATATAGCCACACTTAAAATGTTTACCAGTAATTCCTTAAGATCAAATATCTGATCATGATCCCATATCACCTACAGTATCATAACCTTAATTGGCTCCCGATTAAAAAATAAACCCATAAAATAAACAAAATCCTAGTTAAGGTTTCTGTATCCCAGTTCATTCTTTTTAACTAATAGTTTCCCATCCCTTCCTTTGTTTCCTTCCTCATGGTTTTGTTTAACAGTTCCCTTGTGTTTCCTTTACAGTGGTTTTAGGCCTGTCCCATTAATCTGTTGCTGCAAAAGAAATAACACCCAAGCTTAGTGACTCAAAATATCAATGGACTCTCTCAGAGTTTTGAGGATAGATGGGCTCACCTGGGTGTTACTCATTTGGGACCCCTCCTATAAGCAGTGAGGTGCTGGCTGAGGCTGGAGTCTTCCAAAAGCTTTCTTACCTACATGTCTGGCTCCTGGGCTGAGAAGACTGAATTAGTTGGGGGCTGGTCCCACGTCTTTCTCTCATCGTGGCTTTTGCACATGGCTGAGTTGGACTTCTACATAGTCAGACTTCTTATGTGGTGGCTGGCTTACGCCAGTGAGAACCAAGAGAAGTGAAGTGAAGTGAGCTGAAGTCGCTCAGTCGTGTCCGACTCTTTGCGACCCCACAGACTGTAGCCTACTAGGCTCTTCT